>CM065421.1:23727131-24325285 GCA_033060865.1 Dorcus hopei | reverse complement strand
AAAATTCTGGAACGTCTACAAACCGACAGTTCATCATTGTTTATAACACACTTACTACATTAAATTTAACTAAATAAGATTCGAGAAATGTCAGTTGTATTCTACACACTGGAGTTCTACGACTTAAAGTACTTGAAAGAAGCTTACTTGCATTACGCTTGATGTGCCATTGAACATCGAAAAATTCCGAAACTAACCTAAAAATAATTCACTTTTTAACTGAGGTCTACAACACTGGTCTATAATAACGTATCAATGTATCGTTCGCATATACAGGGTGGAACAATTTCGATGTCTCTTATGGGCAACTCTGTAACTATTAGAGATAGAAAAAAACTAGTGGCCAAGTCTCGATCTCTTTTTTAGAGATAAAGTCAATAGACTAAACAAAAATTGCAGAAAAAGTTAAAGAATATTGAAATGTAAGTAGATAATAAACATAACTCTTGATATATCACAATAAATAACTTAAAACCCAGAAAATAATATCAAAATAAAATCACAATTTAAACCCTGCCGCGCTAAAATACGCAGCCAACTCATGTTGTAAGCCAGCTCTATCGGACCTAGCTTTCTATCTCTTATGTTCATCGCAGTACCTCTCACTCTTGTGCTACCCAATCATCAAATCTTTGTAAATATTTAATAAAAACAAAAGAAAATTGTCGGCTTTTGTTGAAACTAGCCTACTAAGAAAAGAATACACCAAGAATAATAAAAAAGGCGTTTTATTCTATTAATTGTAACAAATAAATCCAACAAAGTATATATTTTTGAAAACAGAAAAAAAATCTCTATTTAACGGTGGCATTGCCTACTATGATTTCCATTTAAAAAAATATAACTTTGTGTTATAACTCGAAAATTTTATTAAATATCAAGAAACCAACTACACCACTGAATTGCATTCAAAAAAGTGTCCTAATAATGTCAAAACAGTTTTTTAATATCTGCAAAAATAAACGAGATATGACTGATTGACGAAAAGTCGAAAATCTGAATTTTGGCTTATAACTTGAAAACAAAAGAAGATAGCCAATTTTTGTTTAGTCTATTGACTTTATCTCTAAAAAAGAGATCGAGACTTGGCCATTAGTTTTTTTCTATCTCTTATAGTTACAGAGATGCCCATAAGAGACATCGAAATTGATCCAACCTGTACATACTACTAATTACGGTTGCTAAATAAAATCATAGATTCGTACTACGCTGAGATACAAACGCAAAATCCGGCATTACTTTACGACAACGGATGTCAATAAACCACCATGTTGCAGAAACTAACCTACCGCAAAGTGGTAACTTCCGTCAAATGAAATTGTATATATTATTCACCCATGTTGTATGTTCCCCCTTGGTTACTGTTGGTCATTTGTCAGTCAGCGTTTTCGATTCACCTGCACCGGTTGCACTCACAGTGTATTTGCATCTTATTCTAACCTCATGCAATAACATGAAATGAACATACTCTGAGTGCGCACTATTGCGATCAATCGAAAACGCTAAGTAACAATTGTAACCTTCAAATCTAAATGCCTAAACCTAAAAATGTAATATGTCGGCTTGCATTGTACTCTTTTGTCAGGTACAGGATCTGGTAATCCTTCAAAAACCTATTTAGTTTTTTTTATAACATACAAATTTGAATGTAATAATAAGAATAAGCTAGACTAACATTTCAACCACGAACAAATAATGCATTATTTCACTTCATTTTATTTTATTGCAAATAAATCTAGAACACACATGTATAGGACAAGTTTCACCTAAGAACACTTTTTTCAGATTACTTCATGCTTCAACTTACTAAATTACACGACATTTATGAAATTATAAACCAGCAAATTAATTGCAGAATACATTTTGAATGAAAGTAATTTGATATTTATACAAAATTTGCTGCAATGTTCACCTTTTTATCACAATTTATTCTTTGAAGATGTCTTTTACTTTAATATTAATATTACTACTACTCTTTTCTGTCGATATATTTTGACCTTCCTTAAGTGCAGACAATAAACTAATAGATTCCTCATTATCTTCCTTCTTCCTTTCCCGCTCCTTCTTCAACATCTCCAAAGCCTCAGCGTAAATATGTTCACGGGTAGCGCTACCTTTATACTGAGCTTCCAGCTTTCTGTAATTATCAATTAACCTCTGCGTAAGACTTTTCGTCCTTCGATTTTGCAAGTGTACAGTTCCTACATTCTTGTTACTCTTGTGAAACTGACTAGAAAAAAAATCTTATGTTAATGTGCAATAGGATTGATTTCTAAATTGGTACATACGCTCTGACTTTGTCTTCGTTATAAAATATCTGCCGCAAAGGTAGTTTCTGGGCAGGCCTGTCGAATGTGGGCTCTTCTTTTGGGGGAAATGCCTCGTACACGTCGTACCAAAGCGGGCGATCCACCCACTTCATCGCTCCAGTTTCTATTAACCCTTTAGTCCTACATGCCAATTAAAATTAGTGGAGGTATTAAATAGTTAAGTAAACTTACCTTGAATAAATCGTGCCTATTTTTTCTAAACGACTTTGAGCCATTTCCAATTATATTTAATTTATACCACTTTTAAAGTAAGTGTTACTGTAAATAAACACCTTACCAAACAAACAGATGCTAAATTAATTTACTCTTTACCTATTTTTAAGCGAAATTAAAAGTTTAAATTTAAAATATTTGTTTTACGTGTTAACCTCCTTTTAGGTTATAATTGCAGTGTTGCCAATCTCGTCAGAACGAATTTTGTCGATACTAGGTGCGTTCGACATTACGCTCGGGGCACACTCTGAGCAGAAGTATGAGGGAGAACGAATGCGTTTCAGTGCATGTAAGAGTGAGACAGAGGAAAACTCCGAGCATTATGTCGAATGCACCCACTATTTACTAATTTCATGCCGGTCTGTCTTTGGTGGCAAATTTAAAAATCATTACGCGTTTAAATTTGTACTTATTAAAATCAGTGAGTGTTAAAACAATATCACTCTTGAACAATTGACTCCAAAGAATGTAACAGTCTCCAGAAAATTATATTTCAATCAAATACTAAAAATAAGAAATTTCCAAATTCTACAGAGTCTAATACCGTTTGCGATTCACCTGCACTGGTTGCACTCAGAATATTTGCATCTTGTTTTAACCTCACGTAATAATAAGAGATGAAGATACTTTGAGTGCATACTAGAGCAGTTAATCGAAAACGCTGTTGAAGAAAATCAAGGAGTGGCCGACACCTAGCGGAAGTTTTGTGAAGGGCCCTATAATATAAAGGAAAACATTGGAATGACATTTGGTTAACCTATGAAAAACATTAAATTGACGCTTCCACACGAATAATAATAAATATTCTTACGCACGTATTGTGTGATTAATGTGCTTATGCAATTCATGACAGCTCTTTGTTTTCCTAAGGTACTAAATCAACACTCCGTACAGGTAACGCAATCCCATTCCTCTCGTGAGAGGATTGAGAAACAAAGATAACAAATATAATCGTCGCAAGTGCAATAAGGAAGACAACAGTTTTAGGGAATTCTGTTTACCGCAATGTCACTGGTTTCAATTTAAAAGTTTATTATTATGTCTAGTTAGTTATTTACCAATCAAAAAGTTGTTATTTTGAGAAGTGCAGAACGTTTCTTTTACGAAAAGGGCGGAATCATTAAATGTCATGCGATAAAAGTTTGGGATGCGATATTTAAACTCAATTTTCTTAACCACTGACAGTAACGTCACTTCCAACTGTATTACGCTATTTCCAACTGTTTTTTTATCTCTAGATGAGAGGAATGTGCGACAAGGATAGATATAAAAAAATCACTAAATGCGTTACCTCTATACGAAGTATGTTGATTTAGTACCTTATGTTTTACTTATTCGAAACGCCATCTCTTGGTTGTTTTTGACGTTTCTTTTTAAATTTTCTTTTATTTTTTTATTAGTCTTTGATTTTGAAAAACTTTCCGCTGGAGACTCGCTCAGTTTTTGTTTGTTTTTCTTGTCCATCATATTGAACTTTACTTTACTTTACTTTTGTTTTTCATTTATCTTATTTTTCTTAATTTCTATGCAGTTTGTTTCAGTTTCTTTTGTTTCCGTCTATTGAACTAATTTTTCGTATTTCTATGGTTTCTCTTTTTTGTTTCTTGTTGATCTTTTCATATTTTCCTGTTCAATTTTTTTTTTTTGTTTCTTATGATTGAATTATTATTTCATATTTCGTTTGCGTTTCTTGCAATCCTCTTTTGCTTTTCTTCTCGATCTTATTTTACTTTTTATTTGTTTTTAATTTTCAAAATCTTTCTGCCATTTTTAATTTTGTTCTCTTTTGTCATTTTTTATTTGTTTTTAATTTTCAAAAGCTTTCTGCTGGAGAGTCGTCCATTTTTCATTTTGTTTTCTTTTGTCATTTTTTATTTGCTTTCTTTTATCCAACTTTTTGTTCTTTATTTGAAATTCCTTGTATACCTTTTTGTCGAATTAGTTTTCGTAATACACTGATGCTACGAATCGCGTTTAATTTATTTTATTTTTGTAGATTTTTCGACTTTCTCGCATCACAGCGACTTTCTGTTTTTCCTGAACACGCTATTTGCTTCAGTTCTCTTTTGTTTTGTTCTGTCAAATTACTTTTTCGTATTTCATTGACGCGTTTTATGTTTTCGTCTTTTGTTTATCTTTTTCGTTGTTGTATATTCAAGTTCTCTTTAATTTATTATTTTTATTAATCATATGTAATTCGTTTACATTTCTTACAGTCTTCCTTTATTTTCCTTTCTAAGTTCTAATTTTTTTTGACACTTGGAGAATCCTTGCACTTGCAACTGTAACATGCGTCCAGGGTGCGTTTCAGCAAAAAGTAAGTCAATTATTTTCAGTTTTCGGAAAAAAAATGAAAGAAATCCGAACAGGTTGTTCAAAACAGAAACGACGTTCACTGCCAGGCAGTTAAAAGAGAACTAAAAAGCAATAAAACTGCGTCTCTATTATCCTTTAGTGTTAAGCAAATTTCCGAGCGTTCTCTTTTAACTGTCCACGATAGTACTTCGATTATGTCAGCGATGCAGGAGTAGGGTCAGTTAACTTGGCCCCCCCCAGTAACGTTTTTCAAAGTTTTTTTGCACCAAATGATTGCACCCTTAATGCACCCTTATGCACCACCAAAATAAATTTTTGCACCCCTTCAGGAGAGAAACTGCAGGCAAATTTCACTGGGAGGGGCCAAATTTACCGTAGCCCCCCCAGTGAAAATTTTCAAAGTTTTTCTGGTACACCGTGTTGCACCCCTAATGCACCCTTATGCACCACCTTTTTTAACTTTTGCACCGCTCAAATAGCTGAGAAAAAAAATAAAATAGAAAATTAGCTAGCCCCCCCCAGTGAGAATTTTCGAAGTTTTTTTGGTGCACCTTATTGCACCCCTAATGCACCCTTATGCACCACCTTTTTTAGCTTTTGCACCGCTCAAATAGCTGAGAAAAAAAATAAAATAGAAAATTAGCTAGCACCCCCAGTGAGAATTTTCGAAGTTTTTTTGGTGCACCTTATTGCACCCCTAATGCACCCTTATGCACCACCTTTTTTAGCTTTTGCACCGCTCAAATAGCTGAGAAAAAAAATAAAATAGAAAATTAGCTAGCCCCCCCCAGTGAGAATTTTCGAAGTTTTTTTGGTGCACCTTCTTGCACCCCTAATGCACCCTTATGCACCACCTTTTTTAACTTTTGCACCGCTCAAATAGCTGAGAAAAAAATTAAATAGAAAGTTATTTCAGTTATTTTTTTTCTCAGCTATTTGAGCGGTGCAAAAGTTAAAAAAGGTGGTGCATAAGGGTGCATTAGGGATGCAACAAGGTGCACCAAAAAAACTTCGAAAATTCTCACTGGGGGGGGGGGCTAGCTAATTTTCTATTTAATTTTTTTTCTCAGCTATTTGAGCGGTGCAAAAGCTAAAAAAGGTGGTGCATAAGGGTGCATTAGGGGTGCAATAAGGTGCACCAAAAAAACTTTGAAAATTCTCACTGTGGGGGGCTAGCTGACTTTCTATTTTATTTTTTTCTCAGCTATTTGAGCGGTGCAAAAGTTAAAAAAGGTGATGCATAAGGGTGCATTAGGGGTGCAACACGGTGCACCAGAAAAACTTTGAAAATTTTCACTGGGGGGGGCTACGGTAAACTTGGCCCCTCCCAGTGAAATTTGCCTGCAGTTTCTCTCCTGAAGGGGTGCAAAAATTTATTTTGGTGGTGCATAAGGGTGCATGAAGGGTGCAATCATTTGGTGCAAAAAAACTTTGAAAAACGTTACTGGGGGGGCCAAGTTAACTGACCCGCAGGAGTACCTACTTTGCAATATACATACATTTTAACTGAGGAAAATTAAAAAAAAAAAAACAATCTAAAAATTGTATTTATTAAAAATTTTCTGGACTTTGTTGGTACACTTTCGGGCAATATTTTTGCGCAAATTTAATATAAGGCACGTTCGCATTGGACGGTATCGAATTGGTTTCACTCAGTTTGTTCCAAATGTGAACGGCGAAACTGTCGTTAGTAACCCGCATGACTTCCTCTGTGAAATTCTCCTGAAAATACTTTCTCCAGCTGGGGTAGTAGACTGGGAAGAAGAAAGGGGGCGGATACAACATTACGCCATCACACCTTCTATTGAAGGCTTCTTTGAGCTCCTTCACATTACACAATTTCATTATCATTCTAAAAAATAAAAATAAAACAAATAGAGTTAGTCAGATTGAACAAATTTAGAAGTGGGTTTAAACCCAGCCTATGAGGGATGATTTTAACATGACTCAAATTTTTGTTGATGGGCTTCACTGAAGTGAAGACTAAGAATATAATCAATCAAAACTTGCAATTTTAAGGCCCAGTTTACAGAAACTTTAATTGCAATCAAATTTTAATGACATTGTTAATTTGACATTTCGAAATGTAATTCTTATGGCAACTTAATCGTAATTAGTTTAATTCGCAATTAAATATTTGATTTGCTTTCTGTAAATTCACCCTAAATATACTAAGGGTCGAGATATCCATCTCCTATTAAAGTTATTCGACGAAGAACTTGATTTTTCTGAATTGTTGATTGATTTTTTATGAATTGTTTCCATAGTAGTTATTCGTCTAATAACTATTAGCCAATTTATTAAGAGGTGGATATCTCCGCCCTAAGACACATTAATAAATTAAAAACAAATGAAAATTTGTTTATTATGAAGTGCGAAAGAGATAGCATTGGGTTCTAAGAAGTATGGAAAACGCCACGTCTCCGCAAAGGGTTAGAACGTATGTACATAAGCTTATTCCGTCTCTTTTACGTGCCTATACCGCAGTCTGTCTGTTATATTGTCTGTGTTCTCGTTCTCACTTTAAAATAATTACTTGTACAAACGCATTTTACATATCGGTTTCGATAAAAACATTGTAAACGTTTAAAACAATTTTTAGTAAGAATTTCAGAAATTTTTGTTATCGTACGATGCGATGCAAAATTACTAAAAATATTTACAGAATTTTATCAGTAACTTTTGAAAATATAAATGCAGTAGAAAACACAAACGCTCTACTCCATTTATTCGTTTAATTTAATTTAATTTAATTTAATTGTATATTCTCCCCCTAATTCCTTAAATGCTTATGTTAAAGGGATTATTTGAACATTGAGTTAAAGTTTCGTGTGATACATAGTTCCATTACAACAAGTGTTAATAAGATCATTTTCTTCTTTTTTTAAGTTATTTGAAATAAATTATTTTACTTTATTGTTACTTAATTAAATACATAGTCTAAAATTATTCTTGTGAAAAAATTGCAACATGCAGTAATTAAGTATTTACTGTATTTTATTTAGATTGGGTTGATACTTAATACGTCATTAACTACGTATAAGTTCAAACGTAGGTGTTTTTCCTTATATTTCGGGCTTTCAACAAAAAAGTAGCTCGAGTCAATCTTGGAAACAAAAGTAGGTACGTATCGTAGATTGAACTGTACAGATGCTGTGACTACACAAGTACTGTCAAAATTGAAAATTTAGGTTACGCGAAGGAACGGACGGAAGTCAGACAATTTATTTTAAAATTACTTTCAAAATTTCTTTTGGCGTTAGCCACTTCCACCAACGCATATGTGTCGTCCAGCAAACGGAATTTAACGATAAAAAGCTAGACCTTGTGCACATACGAACATTTTGAGGTTAATCAAATGTATATCCATTTTTGACATATAAGAAGCACATGCAAGCTACGACATATGATCACAGAATATCTAACAATCAGAATGCAAACTCTCGGCGGCACCTTTGATCTTTTCAGTACACATTTCGGTGACCTTCAGCCATTTTGGGTGCATTCGACATAACGCTCCGAGCACTGGGAGTATTCCTTTTTCTCACTCTTACATGCACTGAAACGCATTCGTTCTCTCTCATACTTCTGCTCAGAGCGTGCCCAGAGCGTTATGCCGAATACAGCCTTTGTCAGGCTAGACAATAGAGACGTGCGAGTTGACTCACCGAGTCGACTCGATGAAAAGAGCCGATGAAGCAGCTCGCTGTAGTTCAGCACAGCAGCTCTCAGCTCTTGCTGCGCCGGGCTGAGAACCGAGAGCTTCCCAATGAAACGGCAAAGAGTCAACTCGATTGAAAGAGTCACTTTGCCCATCTCTACTAGACATTGGCGGCGCCAATTTTGAAATTACATTTTCACTTTTAGCTATGAAGTGAGAACGAGAATTTAGCTCTGTTTATTTATTTATTTACAAATGCTTCCCGCGTACATAACCTAACAACCGTGCACTACGCAATTAATCAAATTCTAGCCTGTCAAAATGGCGATTTTACGATTTGCGTGACCTACCCCCACCACAAGAGTTTGCATTCTGGTTATTCTGTGATATGATTTTGTTTCAAGGCTAACTTGGAGTACTTTTGTCCCGATTCATCATTTTAGAAGAATCTAAAGCAAACATTTCCATTGTCTTTCGTTTTCCCTCCACTTAATGATTTAAAAAACTGGAATTTTATTGTGAAATTGTTAAATTGCTTTTCTTATTTTTATTTACACACATATTAGCACATATTCCTTAAAAAAAATAATAATAAATAATAATGTGAAAGACACCTCATTATTTCTGTTGCCTTTTACGTTTTTATTTTTTCCTTCACTTGTTGATAACTGACGAGAACATTTCAACATTAATTGTGAAATTGATTGAGCACATACCTAAATTTGAAGGGCCCATTCCTTGATTAATATTGTGCAATAATGCAATATGGCACAATAATATGTAGTGATCGTGTGAGAGTGAGGTGCATTATATTTAACAGCGTATCACTTTTGCCCCATATATTGACACAATAACATTGCGCAATAATATTGATAAAGAGCTCTTTAAGGAAGATATACTCGGCAGGAAAATCTATTTTTTTTAAATAAAACGTGTTTATTTTAGGGTGTTTTCTTTTTTAATTTTATCAATGCAGATATTTTTGTTCGCCTGTTTTCAACGGTCACCTTAGACAATTATTCGTTTTAAACGAAATCATTCTAATAGACCTAAACATCTCAAAAAATATCGCAGATAGGTCTGTATAAGACATACTTAACAAAAATAAAAGTACTTTATTAAACGAAGAATTTAGAATAAAGAAATGCAGGGCGCACGGTGAATTGAATACTAACGGTGGCAGCTTTGAAGTGAGATAGCGAACCGTTACGTCATCGCATGCACGCTTCTCCCTCTAACACATTAATTGTCAAGCAAGCATTAACTGTCACGGTTGACAGTTAATCAAAGGTTAATATTGTGTAAAAGGAGAAGCGGGTATGCGATGACGTAACGGTTCGCTATCTCACTTGCGAGAAAGCTGCCAGCGTTAGTATTCAATTCACCGTGTGCAGAGCGTGCCTTTTAAGAAAATTGATTTTTGTCATTTTCAAATTTCTTTTGACGCCCTATAACGATAAAAATATATCTAATAATGGCTTACAATAGGTCTGTTTGTTATCCTGCACTAGTGTACACTTCCTTTTACGAAATATGCTTTATGAAGCCTGAATTCTTTGATAATGTGTCAATACGAATCATACTCATTCATACTGACATACCAGACACATTTCGAGGTCGCATTAGAGTGTATTTTGCGAAAAAGTATGCAATGGTGTACACCAGTGCAGGATCACAAACCGACCCTACTTAAGCTTAAAAGTATCAACTACATCTGTACCAAAATCCTTTTTTTACAAGTAGTGGCTGTTAATAGCAATTTTTAGATAAAATGTTAAATACCTCAAGAACGGTTAGGTTTAGGCATAGACAATGATAGAGAGAAAATGTGTAGAATTTTATGAGCGACCTCTTTGTATCTTAGTTGTAGATAGTTATCTTGATATTGCCCGAGAACACGCTGGAACACCCTGTATATCCCTTAATTTATAATACTTACAACCACTTTTTTCTTGTGTCCGTCTATTTACAAATCTGAATCGGTATAAAATTCTAAAATGAGACCCACACGCTGTACAATAATTTCCGCATTTTGTCGAATTTCTAATCCCTTTGATAAATGAGACTCCATATTTAAACACAAATTATTGATGAATTTACCGAGTTAGAACTCCAGGACCGTTGTAGCCCCATTCATTAGGCCTGTAATTCTGGCCGAAGTCTTCCAAACACTTCCAGGCAAACTCGTGTCCCTTTCCTAAAGAATCAAAACGCAAAATGGCCGATCCCACGTACGATTCTGATTCTGCCCCGGTGAAAGTCGACTCCAGACCTTCCAACGGTTTAAACACCACCACGTCCAAATCTAAATAAAATCCTCCATATTTCCACAGCGTTAAGAACCTCAGCATGTCGCTGGCGTGGCTCTGAGCGTACTTGGACGTTCGCACTGTATCAAACACGGTTTCGGCGGGGGAGTCCCTCGCGTACTCTTCGAAATTTATGTGCCTCAGGTTAATGTTTTTATAACTTAAGAGAACTTCGAGTAACCGATCAGATTCTGTTCCTTCAAGTTTTAAGTTACCAGGTGAAACGTACAGTAAATACACGGTGCTGTTGGGGTTCGTGTAGGCAGCAGATTCAACTGAACACGCTTGTCTTCTTTGTATTGTTATTTTTCCATTCTCCAAAGACTTGCACGTCGTTTCGATGAAGAAAATCGAATTTTTTGAGGGGGTCGTTTTTGCAATGTCCGGAAGAGATTCCACCTCGTTCGACCGGTAACAATACAGAAGATCAGGTTTAGTTTCGTTGATCACGACGTCTTCGATCAACTTTTCAGGTTGATGCTGAAATTTGGAATTTATATACGATTTTGGTGCAACAAAAATGATGTATAGTGTTATCACGCCGACACCTACGACAGCAAACAGCGCACCTTTCCATTTTTTTAACGATAACATAGTTTTCACGTTTTGCAACACACTGAGGCCTTTTCTATTCGACTTTTCCTGTAGTTATTCGCACGCCGCGCCGCTCTGATGGTATTATTTAAATAAACAATTTACATATTTGGAGGATTAACAACTCGGTGGCCGCCGACACGAAACATGCCAAATTTGCGAATGTAACCTGAACGTAAACGCACGTTGACTGTTATATTTTTACATTCGCGCTTTAAAATGATGTATTGCAAGATAAATAAGTTTCTGATAACAGTTCGGTACTGATAATAGAAGTACAGTTTATTTAATATGTACTTAATTCAGTTTGGTCGATTTTGCGCACTCACCTTTTGCTTGCAAAAATTTCTGGGAAAATTAAAAATGTAAATTTAACGGACTCATCTAAAAATAGATGCGGTAACAACTGAAATTATGATTGTTAACAGCAAAAATACAGTGTGTTCAAACTTAAGTCGACACTACAAAATCATCAAAGGTGCCTGTGCTTTGGAAACAAAACATTTGCAAATCGCCGTAATCAAATTTTTCTGTTGACAGACTATTATTTTTGAAATGTATGGTTTATTTCTTACTTTACAGCGTAAAAAGCACTACTAGTTTGCTAATTTAATCGACTCTCTGTAGCTTTTAACATAGATAGCGAAGTTAGTAATAGTACAGACTTAAGTTTGAACGGGCTGTATATCATTGGCTAAATTGCACTTTTTATAAAGTTCTGGGTATTTTGAACCACTGTATTGTAGTGTATTTACACTTAATTTACTATAATATCTGAAATACAGTCGAGTCCGCGAACAGATTTGACGTCAGTTTGATGTTACTTCAATAGAGAAACAAAAGAAACACGGTTTAAAATGTCAAACGGGCGACAAATCTGTCACTTCCGTTTAAACTGGAAGTGATAGAAAAGTAGCAGTATGTTCGCTGAATGTCCACGGTTAGGCCGTGGACATTCCTTAAGTACCGACTTTGATTTCAATCAAGCAAAGTAAAGCCCCTGTCACATCAGTCAGTCAGTTTGATCAAACTGGACTGACAAACTACATCAATGACATCAAGACTTATCAAATTCGTTATTTCGTCAAACTGCGTTATCACACTAGCACTAGAAATTTGACCAATCTTTGAGGTTAATTTTTTTTTGAAATCGTCATTTTAAAAAATTTACGCAAAAATGGATAGAAAAAAAGCAGTGGCGGTGTTAGCCTTATAGATTAGGTTAGACGTTAGACTTCCGTTTCGCGCCTCTTCCTGTGCATTTAAATCTACCAATCATAAAGCAAGTTTGATCAAACTGACTGATGGATATACAGGCGCCCCTAAAATTTAGAAAATTTGCTCAAACAGCTTCCATGACGTCATGTGATGTCATTAGTTTAGTTTGTCAGTCCAGTTTGATCAAACTGACTAATGATGTGACAGGGGCTTAACGCTTTAGGAGTTTTAAGATGAGTGTTGAACATTTGACTAACCTTGTATATGTCCTTTTAAATGATTTCTTCTGTCGAAATTTTTTATCATTTATAAAAATAACGATGCCCATTTGTCTTGGGTCTTGGAATTAAATGATAACCAACATAATAAAATAATAAAAACGTGTTCATTTTATTTTCCTTAAATAATATTGGAACCAGTTGGCGTTGCAAATAATAAACAAAATTAAACAACATTCGACTTCAGGCAGGTTATAATTAATTTTAAATTTAAACCTTAGAACTTTCTTCACCTCATTGTTGTTAGTTACCTTTACCACACCTTTAATGGGCATACACACTAGGGTGGGTCATTTTTGTATGGAAAAAAACGAATATTGCGCTTTTGATTTTTAATAGCAAAATTATATTGCCTTTACATGAAAACAGTGTAATGCTAAAATTTAAAGTAAATAGCACCTCATCTTCAGGTTGCGCTTTGCCTTGGAAATACGAATAATTTGAATATATTCTGGTAGTCATATAACATAAATGTCTCAAGGAAAATAGGGTTTTTAGAATAAAATAATCATTTATTAATAATTAAAAAAATAATACAACAGAAAAATTAATGAAAATCATTCAATATTGAAATCTTTCTTGCTATCGAATTTAGGCGTTGCTGCAAGATTCGAGTTTTAATTTTATCCACCTTCTCTTGCCCTTTTAGTATACAGTTTTGATCATAACTCTGTTATTATTATTATTGCAAATACGAACTTTTCATGGCATACTATATGGACTTTCTCGTATAATTTCAAAAATTCAAACGTAAGGCGCACCCTCTAAATATTAATTAAATTCAAAAATATTTCGTAGGTGTCATAATATCACTAAAAGACAACATAATTTTGCTATTAGGTAAAATTATCTCAAAGTTTGGTTTTTCGACCCACCCTAATACACACGGTCAAGTATGCCTTCGCGCCTAACTGAACGTTTTGAGGCTCGGAGGTAAGTGCGAATGTGTGTACGCTGAACTGATGGTGCGTTCCTGGCCTAAATGAATCTATCATACTTGCTTGCAGACTTGCCTCTCAAGCAAGCGCGAAGGCTTGCCTGACCGTGTGTATGCCCATTTACAGTCAGTTACTAATCATGTTGGTACCAATGTGTCACTGTACTCTGTCATGTCAGCCATGTTTGCTTAACTTAACTTTTATCCTTTTCAATCGTTTTTAAATCTATTTTAACGTGTTTGTTATTGTCATTATTGTGACAATAATGTTTTCATTATTGATTATTTCACGTTAAAAGTATTTTCCACGTTTGCGATGTTAATGCAATTTTAAAAAAACTTAACCTCAACCGATGTACAGCTGAATTCAAAAAAATCGGGAAATGTCAAAATAAATCGACACGTTTTTTTCAATATTTTCATAGTGTGAAAATGGATTTATTAAAAATAGGTTAGAATTATTTGACGGTATGTCAGTTCATAGGTAAATAGGTTAATTTTTTTTAAAGTTATGTATGTATTGTCAAGTAGACAATTAACTGACAAATGGAACCAAATTTACAACTGGAAAAAAATCATTTCCCGTTTTTTTTAAATTTAGCTGTAAGTGGCAGATTGTTAAGCCTTTAACTTTTCTAATTTTGTTATTTGAATCTGTAGCAGCCCTGATGAAGGTAATAAACATTACCGAAAGCTTGGCAAATCGAAAAGAGTAGTTCTTTTTCTGCCCTAAGTTGACTGCTTCCTGCAACGCCAACTGGTTCCTTAAGTTCGCAGTCGCGATCAGATTCTACTTTAAATAATATTGGCAAAAAATACTACTGTGTTTTCAGTTCTTTCCAATGAAATTTCGTAAAAAATCTTCAAGGCATGCATTACTTTTTATAAGCTATACCATAGTTAAATTTTCCGAGGAACACGATGGATCCACTCCCGAGCCCTTAAATCACTTCGAAACCCCTTTTTGGGAATTTTCGCTATTTTTGGAGTTGTTTTCCCCGAAATAGGGTCTTTGGTAAATCTGGGCGGTGCGGTGCGTCTTCCTTGTAAAATTTTACTAAGGTATGCATCCAACTGGTGACTTCTGTTGCTGTAACTGCGGCATTTTAATTTTTCATAAAGTTTCGAAAACATCTTGAAATAAGCTAATTTACACTTGATGTAGAAAAAAAAAATTGACGTGCTGTGGTTTAACGACAAACATTTTTGATAAATTGGAAGCCTCCGCAATCACCCCTAATGGTCTGATTTGGGTTTTCAAATTAAAAAAAAAATTTGTCCCACTGTGTTATTAGCCGTTTTCGTTTCAACGAGTGGAGTAGCTCTGAGCAATACTGAGGAGAACAGATCTGATCCGCACAAAAAGCGTTCTTTTCAAACCACCATAGAAGCATAGAATCAAATGGAATTGCATCAGTTCGGGATCAATTCAAGATCAGATCAGTTATGGATCACTTATGAAACGAAAATGCCTACTGTTCACACCAGAGATATTTATAACTACTAGTGATGCGACTCGAGTCGCTTTATGAAAACTCGTACTCGAGTGAAAAAATGATTGACTCGAATCCACTCGTATTCGAGTTACTACTCGAGTGGTCGAGTCAATAGTCGCAATCGCAACTCCCAACTCGAATCGTGGCTCATGCTCATGCGCACTGATGCCAACGAGGGTTTTTACAACCCATTTGGCATCTCTGCTCGTGTTCATGCGTCTTTGATACTACAGTAGCTACAGTAGCTGCCTTGATAATTTTGTTTTCTCCAATTCTTATTTTATTTGTACTGGTTAACATACCGTATGTCCATCTGACAATGAGACATAGGGATTTAACATGGGAAAACAGAAATTGCCTTATATTATCTACCTGAGTACATATATATGAAATTCTGGGTTATAATCGGAAAGATTATTGCATTCAAAGTGTTTTGATACTAAATTTGTACAATTTTAGTTATTAATTATTTAGAAATTAAGAAAAAAAGTTATTATTTTTTTCTGGACAAGATTAGTAGGTATTTAACGAAGGCTTTCCAAAGGGATGTCGTGGTCAAGTTAGTTTGTTCATGTTTCGCAACCGTAAGGTCACGAGTTCAAATCCGAATGAAGACACTTTTTTTTCTTTTTTTTTAATATTTTTTCAGATTTGAAATCACTCTTAAACTAGTTTATTATTGTATTTATAAGTTTCATTTTAATATTAATTATGTTCCATTTATGTGTATTTTTTCTTTTGCAAAATTTTATTATGTTAAAGTTATAACTTTATTTATTATGTTACATAATTAATATTAAAAGGAAACTTATAAATAAAATAATAAAGTAGTTTAAGAGTTTAAGTGATTTCAAATCTGAAAAAATATTTAAAAAAAAAGAAAAAAAAAGTGTCCTCATTCGGATTTGAACTCGTGACCTTACGATTGTGAAACATGAACAAACTAACTTGACTACGACATCCGTTTGTAAACTCTTCGTTAAATACTTACTAATCTTGTTCGGAAAAAAATAATAACTTTTTTTTATTAATTTCTAAATAATTAAGAACTAAAATTGCACAAATTTAGTATCAAAACACTTTGAATGCAATAATCTTTCCGATTATAACTCAGAATTTCATATATATGTACTCAGGTAGATAATATAAAGCAATTTCTGTTTTCCCATGTTAAATCCCTATGTCTCATTGTCAGATGGACAAACGGTACCTATGTATAAGTGGCGGATTTCACAAACTTTACTTAAATTTAATCATCGATTAAGAGTAAACGTTGCTACGATTACATACAAAAGCCGTAGGAACGTTTACTTTTAACAGATGATAAATCTAATAGCGTTCTCGATTGACCGCTCTAGATTACTCTCGGAGTATTATCACATTTTAACCTCATGTAATAATAAGGGATGGAGATTTTCTGAGAGTGCTCCAGAGAGTAAGCCCCAGTTTAAACACGGAGGTTTCCGCGCAGATAGAACGGCGCGTTTTACATCCGCGCTATTACTCGAGTAAAACAAAAATCACTCGAGTCGCATCACCGTGATAAAACAGATAAAACAGATCGAGTGACTCAAGTGAAAAAAATTCACTCGAGTCGCATCACTAATAACTACAGTATTATTCACAAGAGAAGACCGTCGCGTCATTGTCTGGTGTTGCATCAACAGACTTATGAATCATAACTGCGTCCTTTTTTCTCATTCACCGTTAACAAAGAAATAATACTGAAATAATTGTCGGTTCTTGCTTCGGAGATTGATTACGCAGCACTCAAGTTCCGTGATTTAACATGTGGGCTAACATGTATGATGAAATCCTCGACTGATTGCAAGTCGGTTTACTTACAAGCGTCCTGACATCAATGTGTATCTTTCTTCGTCTAGAAGCTGAAAATGCATGCATGCGCCGGCTTTTAAAGAAGGACAACATATACTTTAAATGTATGTCTAACAGAGATAGAATAAAACGTATTTCTAGATGTTGTCCCAAACGTATGTCCAAATTTATATACAATCCCTTTATCTATATAGTTATAAATATCTTTGGTTCACACATATTTGCCAATGCGCATGCACACGTTAAAAATTGAAGACCTTTTTACAAAAACGACCTTTGTCCATTTTTTACATTTTCGGCAATTATGCAAAAACAATTTTCCTCGATTCCAGTGCGCATTTCAAACGGTTTTTAATGGTACAGTAGCGGACAATAAAATCCGGGCAAGTCATTTGCACAATGTAAACCTCACTTTAATATTTTTGACGTTTAATACATGTCTGACGTTTAATTCAAACTTTATTTATTTATTTTGACAGAAATATAACCTCAATAAAAGCCTGATTTACTTAATTTGTCGAAATACGCATGACATGTCAAATTCTTGCCCGGATTTTATTGTCCGCTACTGTACATCATTTCCTTTGTATATTCGGAGTTTCCTTTCGTGTAATTTCAGTTAGTGACATAAATAGTAAATTAGATAAGTTTAATTTTTTGAAAGAAAACGTTGGACTATGGCTGTCTTTGTGAAATATTTGTTTGTAATATTGATTAGGTTTCTACTTTTTATTTTATAATTATAAGAAATCAAACAAAATAGATTGCAAACGTTATTTACAGAAGAAGCAAACAAAATATAAAACACAATTTAGATTTATAAGAAAATAAACTTAACGCAAAAGGTAACTAAACTAACTACCTGTACTTTACACACTCATATCACTGAACTTGGGTTGTTTTTGTTAAAACTAAGTTCACCACATTGTTGCTAACCTTCATAAATATATGGCATTATGTAAATCTCGGAAATCGCATTTTTGGACATTGGTTGTTCTTGTAAAAAAGGTCTTCAATTGCGACTTGCTGCAAAACAAATTGCATTGAGTAAAGCCTGCTTCAGGAACGAGGCAGGGCGTCAAAAATGTCTGCAATTTGGCGACCTCATCAATGAATTATTAAGTACTGAAATGATATCCAATTGTAAATAATTAAACCCAATGTAACCTCTAAATTTGTTTACATTTTCCACAGGACCAGTGTTGCCAACCTTGCCTAGCCAAACTATCGTAAGGGTATACTAAAATTATTGTACATTATCAACTTTCATTCTCCAAATTATTGTACATTTACATAGTTTCATTTTTTGTTATTTTTGGATGAAGAATACCAATATTTAATACATTTTTCTTTACTGAAATATAGTCACTAGAATGTGCAGTTCTTTTTTTTTATTATATGCCATTATGCCGATCGATCGGTCGATAAGTCAAAGAACTTTTATGTAGCTATTTCCTTTTAACTTTCGTGAAACAGCCTTACGGCTTTTGTCATGTCATTTCATTGGCCGCGTTCAGGTAACTGCAGCAGCTGAGTTACTTACTAAGCAATCGTTTGTGATTGGCTATTATTTTAATTTGAACCAATCACAAACGATTGCTTAGTCAGAAACTCAGCTGCTGCAGTTATCTGAACGCGGCCAATTTCTTGACTCAGAACTCAGATCTATACGATCGGCATATAATAAAAAAATGAAGTTTGTTCTTCACTTTTTTAATAAATGCCAATTGATCGATCGTAATTTTAAGAACTTTTATATGTATAGCTATCTCCTTTTAACTATCGTGAAATAGATTTATCACTTGCAGTTGGGGGTCATGTCGTGTTCTTAACTCAGATTGATCAGATCGGCATATTGTAAAAAATTGTTGTATAGGTACCTGAATATACTAAAAACAAATATAACATCAAACGTAGTTAAAAAAAAAAGCTGATAATTCTGATGAAATTATGAATTATTGAAAACATTGAATAAAAATGCTATTCCGTTTATCATTAAAACTATTATATACTTTGCTGAAAAAAATCGTCAAAATTATTGTAAAAATATTGTACAAAAAAAGCTATCGTACGCGTCCTTAAAATTATCATACAATTCGATAATTATTGTACGATTGGCAACACTGCACAGGACCAATGGCGTACGGCCACAGCAGGGGGAATATTATTAATTCTTTCAGTATGAAGATACACAACCGCGAACTATTGGGGTAAATAAAAGCTCTTACCAAAAATGTTATTTTGCGAAGTCCAATGTACAGTTCTAAATTATGTAAAACCATTGAAATCGGATATGCAATTTATTCAATTTCGATGTGTGAAACATATGCGACGCCGCTGACCTATGTATTTACATTTTAAGTATTTTAACAAACACCTTGCATAATGCGTAACGAATTAATTTACCACATTAATTTTCAATCAAAACTATTTATTAATAAACAAAATGAACAATGCAATGAATGCGTCCATGACACAGCATAAATACATACAGCAGGTTCATTCTCCTTGGCGGGAAATCCCGCGCAAACTGAGCCGCCATATTCCGGATGGATAATCTGTCTAACCTGGATTCGACTGGATTCTACTTACACTTTTTTTTCTCTATCTGCATCTTCTCTGTTCGTGTAAGAGTGCTTTTATTTAGACCATAATTATGCGCCACTGCTTTTATTCGTCATGCATTTTCTAAGAGAGTATTAAAATTGATTCTGTTTGTGTCAGTTCGGTATTTTTATTGTTTGACACTGACAGATTATAAATTAAGACCGACTTAATACAAGGGCACTTTTCAGAATTAACCGGTTACTCCACCGGTAGACATTTTAAAATTCTAAAATCCACTGTAAAGCTGTAATATGTTATTATAGCTATAATAAGTATGTAATAATAATACAGTTATAATAAGTTAATAACTGATTATAGCTAAAATAACATATTATAGCTTTACAGCGGATTTTAGAATTTTAAAATGTCTACCGGTAGAGTAACCGGTCAATTCTGAAAAGTGCCCCAACAAAAATTGGGTGTACGCGATTTTTTTGCACGCCACCATATGCTGCTTAGCCAACCTTCGTTTAATTGATCTGTCATTAAATACAGAATGGTGTATCCAAATGAAGAAAAACGTGATATGTTGCGTATGTTTCATTGTCGCAACGAAATTCCATTACAAGTGCTCAGCGGTATTTAGAAACTTATCCGGAAAGAATTCAACCAAGTACTAAATATTTTTCCAAGTTGGATAACAATTTGATACAAATGAATCAACGGCTAAGTATTGCGAAAAATGGAAATGTCTTCGAACAAATGCTGTGATTTTTTTCTCTCTATTCTATTTCTGTACATTCTTTTCGATGTTAAAATGTATCATTTTGAATGAAATTGTTATCCAACTTGGAAAAATATCCAATATTTCTTGGTTGAATTATCTTCGGATAGGTTTTTAAATACCACTGAGTACTTATAGTGGAATTTTTTTATAAAATAGCATGTGTGGCATACCAACGAATTCAGAAAAAAATGTGCTATCTATCTGTCTAAACGACAAAAATCGGGCCCATAAGAAAAAATGAAGTTGGCTCTGGAAAAACAAAAACGAATCGCTCTAGAAATAAAGTACGTTCGGCATTCAAAGCATTCGGCGTAAAAAGTTGCTTAAGGAATGTTTTCACAGATTTTGGAAAAAATCATAAATAAAGAAGTTATTCTTTATATATGATTTTATAAGTTATAATTTTTCGTTTTTCTTCGATTGTAAGAAACCGTTCGAAATATTTCAAATTTCTATTATTAATCAGCATGAAATTTGGCAACTTTGCCTCCATTTAACCGATTCTCTATCTTTTATAATAAGCGAGATCCCCAAGCTGGCCCTCGAATTTCAAACACCCTGTATATTTATGTGAAAACAGCTTCACTCTCACTCTTAATTTTAATCCATCCCTGCACCGAGTGGAAACTGAAAAAACGAACCCGGCCACTATTTACGTAAAACAATCATTGAAATGTACATAATAACAATTCCGGCATTTCTAACTCTTAACAAGTTATGTTCGTGTTTCGAATTTCAGCAGTTTCTTTCAAACACCGTTTAAATGAACATTTATGTAAAAAGTTAGTTCCATAAAATTCCTGCAGAGGCCGTGACCAAATTTTGAATTTCCCAATACTCGACAGGAATATGTAATTTTCTGTTTTTTTGTTAAAACAAAGCCTGTGTGTTTAGTTTAGCTTGTTTTTTTCATTTGTTTACCTGATTTTCACGGCCACTTTCGACAATTCGTTTTAAAATTCATATACCTAGATCTAAAGATTTCAAAAAAATATCTCAGATAGGTATAAAGCTAGGTTTAGCGCGAGGCGATCTGCGATGGCGATTTTTGTTTTTAACGCGATCTTGAATTTTATTGGTGCTCAACGCGAAATAATTTGAAATTGACTAATCCAAAAGTCGTCGCAAAATCACGAAGCACTAATCCCACCTTAAGACATACTTAAAATGAAAGTAGGTACTCCAGAATAGATAAATGCAGGGCATGCGATTTAAGAAAATTGATTTTTGTCGTTTTGAAATTTCTGACTACCATGACCACCCTGTAACTATAAAAATGCATATAATAACTGCTTATAAGAAGCATAAGTATCAACTACATCTGTACTCACACCCTGTACAATAATTTCCGCATGTGTAGAATTTTATATGCGACTTTTTTATATCTTCAATAGGTAGTTATCTTGATATATTGCCCGAGAACTCATTGTAGGGACACTCTGTATATCCTTTAATTTATAATACTTATAGCCATTTTGTCTTGTCTCCGTCTATTTACAGATGTGAAGGAAACAATCGATATAAAATTCTAAAATGAGACCCACACCCTGTACAATAATTTCCGCCTTTTGTCGAATTTCTAATCCCTTTGATAAATGAGACTCCATATTTAAACACAAATTATTGATGAATTTACCGAGTTAGAACTCCAGGACCGTTGTAGCCCCATTCATTAGGCCTGTAATTCTGGCCGAAGTCTTCCAAACACTTCCAGGCAAACTCATGTCCCGTTCCTAAAGAATCAAACCGCAAAATGGCCGATCCCACGTACGATTTTGATTCTGCCGCGGCGAAAGTTAACTCCAGACCTTCCAACGGTTTGAACACCACCACGTCCAAATCTAAATAAAATCTCCCATATTTCCACAGCGTTAAGAACGTCAGCATGTCGCTGGCGTGGCTCTTAGCGTACTTGGACGTTCGCACTGTATCAAACACGGTTTCGGCGGGGGAGTCCCTCGCGTACTCTTCGAAATTTATGTGCCTCAGGTTAATGTTTTTATAACTTAAGAGAACTTCGAGTAACCGATCAGATTCTGATCCTTCAAGTTTTAAGTTACCAGGTGAAACGTATAGTAAATACATATACGGTGCTATTGGGGTTCGTGTAGGCAGCCGATTCAACTGAACACGCTTGTCTTCTTTGTATTGTTATTTTTCCATTCTCCAAAGACTTACACGTCGTTTCGATGAAGAAAATCGAATTTTTTGGGGGGGTAATTTTTGCAATGTCCGGAAGGGATTCCACCTTGTTCGACCGGTAAAGTAATTTTCTAGATAATATTACAATAAACAATTTTCTACATTTTGAAAACCAAAAAAATGAAAGGTTGTTTAATAGAATTCGATCGACACAGATTAAAAAGTTGGATAATCTTATTTCTATTAGAGATAAAAACTTTTATATCAAATTTGACCAAAATACAATCGATAAATGGTTAATTAATTATACCAAAACTGAAATTCCGTCAAATTTAAAATACATTTTTGCTTTGGGAAAAAAATTTTCATTACCCTATTTTAATAAAAAACAAGTAGATTTTCTAAACGTTTTAAGTAGCTTAGAGTTTGGTATAAAATCTTTAGATTCAACTTCCAAAATACAAGTAAGAAATAAATTTTGTTCTAATTTTCTAAATTACATTAGGAATATTGATAGGACTTTTGAAAAATCAAAATATAAAATTCTTATTCGAGATCTTTTAGCTTGTAAAAAATTTCTTAAAGAAAATCCAAACATCATTGTCACAGTAGCAGACAAAAGCAATGTTACTGTTTTGATTGACAAAAATGACTATTTTTCAAAAGTTCAAACCATGCTCTCTGACAATAATACATACGTAGAATTAAATAATGATCCCACAGAAAATTTCCAACGTAAAACTTTCAATATTATTAATAAGTTAGAAAAATCTGTTGAAATTAGTAATAATATTGCTAAATCTCTTAAAGTACAGCATCCCATATTTCCTAAATTATACTGCATTCCAAAAATTCACAAACCTAACACACCTCTTCGGCCAATAGTTTCTACTATAGGTTCTTCTCTATATTTCTTATCAAAATTTGTTTCAAAAATTCTTACTCAAGTTACTAGTAAATCAGAATACTTTATAAAAATTCTTATGAACTTGTAGATAAATTGAAAAACATAGATATACCAAATAACTGTATTATAATTTCCTTAGATGTTGTTTCTTTGTTTACTAACATTCCAAAAAAGCATTAATGATAGGTGGATAGAAATTAAAGATTTTACAGACATTTCCAAAGAAAATTTTTTAGAAATTGTTACTTTATGTTTTGAAACATCTTATTTCGCTTTTAATGATAAATTTTATAAACAGATTTTCGGTACAGCAATGGGGTCTCCTTTATCGCCTGCTTTAGCTGAAATTGTCATGCAGGAACTAGAAAAAAGTGTCATTAACTCATTACCTTTCAATTTAACTTTATATTTTCGTTACGTCGATGATATTTTATTGATTTTGCCTTCAGATAAAGTAGACTTTGTTTTAAGTAGATTTAACTCTTTTCATAATAGATTACAATTTACAGTAGAAAAAGAAATTAACAATTCACTAAGTTTTCTAGATGTAAATATCATCAGACGTAATAACAAATTAATAACAAATTGGTTTCATAAACCTACGTGGTCAGGTAGATATATTAATTTTCATTCGTATACTTCTAAAAACTATAAAATTGCAACACTTGTTGGCAGTTAGTGATTTCATTTTGCTGATATCTGTGTTAGTATCCCTGTTCGTCAAAGATAACAAACGTCAACTTACAACACAAACTCAACAATTTATCTGAAACACCGTAACCAGTTGTAAAATCGTTGAAGTAACATGGGACGAAGTGAGACACTTAGAAAATTTAATGAAAAGTGGCTTGAAGAAGACTGGGCAAAAGATACATACGACTTTCTGTTGAAATTATAATATAATACATATGTATAATACACTGCGCCAATAAATTAGGGGAACACCAGAGAAACGCAAACATGTTAGCTAAATTTAATAGTAAGCAAATGTATAATAACCAAACTGGATAAAGTAACAGTAACGAAGAATATGAAGAACTAATAGAAATCTGTGAGGAAGTAGTTAATGAAAAATGTAACAAATAAATATATAAATAAGTGAATGAATTTTATTTTTATTTATGTAATCATTATTTTGCTTTATTTGGCGCCAGGTAGCACTTTAGCTAATTACTTTAAATTTGGCGCCAAGTGGCGCTTCGAGTTACAATAGCTAAGTTCGTTTTTCAACTCCGTTCACTCTTTTCGTCCTTTTATCTCACTCTTACTTGTACTAAAACTGATTTGTTCTCACTCTTTAGAGTGCGAAAAGAGTAAATAGAGTGAACAGAGTTGAATAAACGAACTTAGCTAATATACTTGGCGCAATCTCTTCTTATTCGTCTGGCAACACTGAACTGTGCTGAGACGTTTTCTATTCGACTTTTCCTGTAGTTATTTGCACGCTGCGCCGCCCTGATGGTATTATTTAAATAAACAATTCACTTATTTGGAGGATTAACAACTCGGTGGACGCAGACACGAAACATGCCAAATTTGCAAATCCAACCTGAACGTAAACGCGCGTTGACTTATATTTTTACATTCGCTCTTTAAAATGATGGTGGCGAGATAAAAAAGTTGTTATTCTCGTGCCGCGCCGCTTTCATGGTATTAAATAAAACATAAATAAAACAATTCACATATTTGGAGGATTAATAACTCGATGGCCGCCGACACCAAACATGCCGAATTTGCGAATGTAAACTAAAGGTAAAAGCACAGTGACGTTGACTGTCACTTATCAGTTATACTTTTGCTGTGCTTTTGCATTCTCGTTTTAAAATGATGCATGGCGAGATAAATAATTTTCTGATAACAGTTCGGTACAGTTTATTTAATTTATTTGGGTCGGTTTTGAGCACTCACCTTTTTGCAACATTTCTTGGAAAATTCAAAATTTTAAACGTAAATTTAACAGACTCATCTAAAAATAGATACGGACACAACTGAATAATTATGATAATGTTAACAGCAAAAACATATGGTGCATGACGGTAATGCGTGCGTCATTGGTTGTTTTAAGAGCCGGATTTCCATGCGACTTAAAATATGTACAGTTGCGGACAGAAAATTTCGGATGTCACTGTCATTCCACTGACGTAAAAGTTAAGAAATTCCTATATGTATACGTCATACGAGTGACAGTGACATCCGAAATTTTTTGTCCGCAACCGTACGTAGAATGCATATAAACCTACCACTTGGAAGAGGTGCAAACTTAAGAATCACTATGATAGTCCGTTAGCTCATTAATGAAGAAGCGGATTTAAAACATTGTAAAAGAACTTTTCCTTGTAATGTCCTAAAATTAACGAAAGGTGCAACACTTTGAAGAATTGTTTCTATTAATTCCTTTGTGGTGATCGAAACTTATTCGGATTTCATTCTATGGTCTTTTTCATTCCGGCGCAGGTAATTTCCAAAAATGTGAAATGATCGGGCGAGAGGAACCAGAAAGAGTTTATAACTGTATAAAATTGCCAGCTCAGTAGATAGAGTCCATTGTATGGTCCTCATTCCGGCGCAGGTAATTCCCAAAAAGATGAAATGATCGGGTGGTTTTATCAAACATTTATTCGTCGGACAGCTTTTCGTTTTAATATCGATGCGACGTTTCTCTGTACGCTGGCAGTTTCTTTAAGATGAACAATAAAACAAATAAAGGAGAATTTGTTTTATGATAATCGATAATTTCACAAATCCAAAGCAAGGAAGAGAAATTATTAACATTCCAGGGGCGTGTTCGAAAACTCAGAGCGTTCCTCTTGGGTAATATTCTTTCTCTCTCATATAAATCATTTTGTATATTTTGCTTTTCACTTTATTCACTCTGTTGATATAGGGACCATACACATGCCTGCGTTCAGCGCCGCCTGGCGATGATTTTTGCATTAGTGGTATGAAAACATTGTTTTTAGGTTAATACACCTGTGACACGTTGAAGTGACGTTATTAACGTCACTCTGTAATTTTTAATTTTGCAATTACAATGGATGTTGAAATATATTTTAAAATCTTGTTTATGTAAGTGGACGACCATCAGGCGCAGTCACCCTATGCATAACTTCAATAGCCGAGCGAAAATTTTGGTATTTACGGAAGAAATTTTGCATGGTATTGATGGTCAATAAAATTTTTGGTTGTGCGCAGATTTGTTGTTATTTCTTGTAATTGTATTAAAAATATTTAGGGCTTTTTCTAAATTTACTCAAATCTTGCAACAAGTTTTATTGTTTGATAATCTGTACAATTTCTAAATATGCAAAACTTATACAAATCCTGCATGGTGTCACTAATAGATGTGAAAATATATTACAAATTGAATTCTATTGTTTATTGTATTTCAGAAAACACATCAGAAGATCGGCAGTTGATTATTGTTGGACATGTGCGTTTTCCGTTATTTCTAAATTTTTCGTTTCAAACACGGTAGATTTTAAATCTCCGTACACAAATTTATGGAAATTTGCCTAACTGGAACATGTTCTTCGCTCTTTTTTGCTCTTTTACACTCATTTGTATTAATAAAATGGGTAACGAGAGTGACTCATAGAATTAATGTAAAAATGCTATAAATTAAACAAAAATCTGAGTACAAACCTCAATTTAAGAAACATCACTAATATAATCAGTCTTTTAATACAATTAACACAAAGCATTCTAGTTAAATAGTATAAAACATGTTCCACATGCATTTGACATGAAGTCGGTCTGATGATCGGTTGGGGCTATTGTTTAAATTGACTTCTTCACATGAAACGCATACCATCAGTATCCTGACCGTAAATGTATTCACATTACGAAGACTAACCATCCGTTAATCATCAACCGCATTTGAAACTGCCTACATTTGTTGACTTGCTTTCCGACTTCTATTCATGAAATTCTTCAAACTTTCATTTTCATACAAACTTAAATGTTTCAATCCATATATATTTTCTTACTACTGTCTGGATAATTGTAAAATTTAACATTCTGCCTGTTACTATAACTCTTATGACAATTTACAGTTGTAATACATAATAAGTATTTGACCTTCTGGTATGAAATTAATTACAAAATTCAAGTTCAAATGTACACTGAGCATTTGAAATGACATGTACATTTGAACTATCATCATACTGTCACTCGTGTTTTCAAACCACTTATTAGGGATGCTCAAAACAGTTAAATGAATCGATTCAATTGAATCGATTGTGTGAAATCGATTCAGATGAATCGATTCAATTTAAACACGCAGATTGCAGAATCGATTCGATTCAATACATATACATATTA
Source organism: Dorcus hopei (assembly GCA_033060865.1). Lineage (NCBI taxonomy): Eukaryota > Metazoa > Arthropoda > Insecta > Coleoptera > Lucanidae > Dorcus > Dorcus hopei. Next base: position 24,297,394 of record CM065421.1, on the reverse strand, counting down.
CCAATTTCTATTCTTGAAATTAAAACTTATGTCGCAGCATCATATTTTATGGTTCCATTGCAGCGTTTACAACGAACAGATTTGCTGCCATTGTCAGTAATAAAATGCTTCCACACTTCACTTGTTTTAGGGGGCGTTGTTCTACACTCACACTCAAATACAAAGTACGTATATGTATACCTACCGTTCAAGCGTGCAACGCATATTTTTGCTCGTTAATGGTCAAAGAAATTTCTGTAATTTGAAGTGTTCTGTTTTATGCCGCAGAATTTCCCTACCCACAATTTTATCATTTTGAGTTATTGGCTGCCAGTAACATAAATGATGCGGTGATAAAAAAATTGGTTGTATGTCTACACCTTTCCGATTCGATTCTTGAATCGATTCACACCAAATTGAATCGATTCGATTCTTTCGATGCATCGTTTGCAAAGAATCGATTCAACTATAAATCGATTCGATTCTGAACATCCCTACCACTTATGCAAAATATGGCCATTGGTGGTGCTGGCTTCGCATGTGCATGGTCCCTATAGTGGTATGAAAATACGAGTTGTTTCAAATTATTAATGTACATTTGAACTTGGAAATTGTAATGTATTTCAATACCAGGAAGCTCAAGTATTATGTTCTACAATCGTAAATTGTCATAGGAGTGATATTATTTCTATGCAATGAGTCTCAAGAAATGTTTTCATATCACTAATTCACAAATCACCACGGCAGGCGGCGCTGTACGCAGAGATGTGCATGGCGCTTATAGGATCCTGTTTCTAAATTTAGTAACAAATTTTAGGGGTTTCCCACAGGTGATTCCTATGTTCAAAAGGGATTTTTTGGTAACTGCTTTGTACACGTTGGTAACACTGTGACTGTCAAATGTCGCGAATGTCATTTTGCACGTGTTTGTAGGTGTGTCGGCGTATCAACAAAATTTTAACTAAATCATGGTGAACGTACGTGAAGAACAAGTTAAAGCCATCGGAAACGTATTGAACGATGAGGGGCGGCCGTTGAAAGAAAGATTCCGAGCTTTATTTACGTTGAGAAATATCGGCGGCCCCACGTCCATAGAATGTATAAGTCGAGCCTTCGACGACAGTTCTGCGCTATTGAAACACGAACTCGCTTATTGTTTAGGGCAAATGCAAGATGTTGAAGCTGTATCGTTACTGGTAAAAATATTGGAAGATGTGAATCAGGAGCCGATGGTGAGACATGAAGCAGGTCAGTAATTTTTTAACATAAAACTCGAGAATGCTCCAAAACAAATTATAATTATTAAACCAATTGTATTTTTTAACGTATTAAATATATTAAGGTCAAATTTCTTTTAGGTGAAGCACTGGGAGCTATTGGTTCTCCAGAAACAGTTTCCATTTTAGAAAAATATTGCAACGATCCAATACAAGAAGTAGCAGAAACATGTGAACTAGCAATAGAAAGAATAAAATGGCTCAACAGCCCGGAATCAAAGGAAAAATTACTGGAAAATCCTTACAGTTCAGTCGATCCTGCACCACCTTTAAATTCCAGTGACGTCAACAAACTCAAGGCTATATTAATTGACGAAAGTGCCAGCCTCTTCCTGAGATACCGAGCGATGTTCGCACTCAGAAACTTGCGTACTCCAGAATCTGTGTTGGCCCTGTGTTCGGGCCTCAAATGTGGAAGCGCATTATTCAAGCACGAAGTTGCATTTGTACTTGGGCAGCTCCAAGAAGACGCCAGCATTCCATTTTTGGCCCAGTCACTAGAAGATTGCAACGAAAACGAAATGGTTAGGCACGAGTGCGCAGAAGCTTTGGGGGCAATTGCATCACAAGATTGTCTGACCGTTTTAAACAAATATTTGCATGATGAGAAGAGGGTTGTGAAGGAAAGTTGTGAGATAGCTTTAGATATGTGTGAATATGAAAATAGCCCAGAGTTTCAATATGCAAATACTTTACAAAGTGCTACATAATTAAAAAAAATTAATAAGTACATTTAAAATTGCTGTGAAAAGAAAATGCTTAAAGGAGCCTAAGCCTTCAGTTCATCTTTCATCTCTTTATGAATGTCGGTTGCTGATAAGCATCTTAAGAAGAAGTACTTATTAGGTCTGTTCGTTTGTTTTGCCACTTTTCTATACTTTTTGCACCAACCGCTCCTGAGAGAGTGAGATGTATATAACATAATGTAAGCAGGAGTGAGCAAAATAGAGTAAAAGAGTTAAAAGTGTAGAAAGTGCAGGACAAACGAACAGACCTAATGATAGCATGAATTTCAACTTCAACACTAACCTTTTGTCACTCTGACATGTTCTTACTTAAGCAGCTGTCCAAACAAAACTAATGAAAAGGAGAGGATTTTCAAGGTTGAAACAGCGCCATCTATCCATCATCCTACGAGTAACATCTTAGCCCCGTGTTTTGTATATTTTGAATAAAAATTTCAATTTGTAGCACAAGATTAATCTATAGCCTTTAAAGTAATTAAAATATTTTAATTAAATAAATGAGTTTTTTTTTTGATTTTGTTGAATAAAATTAATTTTAAGAACCACAATAAAACAAAAATCCATGTGACAAATTAACTGTGGTATGTCAGTTTCGTTTAAATTTTTGATAAAATGGGCAATATTTTAGAGTGCATAAACCGATTGAAGAAGCCGCGCGAGGCGGGGATTAAAAAGAAGATGTTAATGCCCCAAGAGTCCGCAATAAATTCCGTGGATGCGAATCACTCCAGCATGTTCATATTAAATCCGAGCGTGAACACCAACGTCTCGTCCGAATTTAATTGGTCGAGGATACAAAGCATCTACCTCGGGTTCAGCGATAGTTTGGACAGCGATTTAAAGCTATCACTGCCCATGGTCAAAAACGTCGAGAAGTTGTTCGATATTCTGGAAGAAAATCTCATGTACAACAGCAAACGAATATATTGCAGGTTTTTCTTTCATTTAATTATTGCATTAATTAGTGCTGCTAAATGCTTCTTGCTTGTGAAAATTGAATTATGAGAACAATCTTAAAATGAAACTGGTAAAGTAGGCTCTGGAAAATTTTCCAAACAATACGTCTTGGATAATTTCGTACTTTTAACCAATAGGCGTTTTCGTTTCTTAACTGATCTGAACTTGAAGTGACCCTGAACTGATCTATTTCCATTTGATTCCATGGTGGTATGAAAAGAACACTTTTTGTGCGGATCTGGAGTACGATTTTTGAAATCACACGTAAATGTACGACCACGTAAAGTTGCGCTGACTAACTTGCGTGCACGTTTATAATTTCCAATTTTTGAAGACCATTCTTATCTTGGCTTGTGCACGTTCTTGCGATCGGTTAAATAAACGATTGCTACTTCTGGCAACAGCGCAATTCTAACCTAACTTCCGTGACATTTTGTTGTTTTGTAAACAAACTTCAGCTGAAGAGTGTTATAAAGTGCAATAGAAAGTAAAAAAAAAGCAGAGGTGCTAACACATCTGATAATCAAAAAAAGTGTCTTATAGAATTTGTGAAAAAAAAAACTCATCTCATAAGTGGCAAGCAAACGAAGAGTTATACTCACAAACATATGCAGAATGATTGAGAAGAAATATCAAACATTTTAAATAGTATGGCTGGGGCCCACAAAGACTGGCGTGGCTGGCGAAAGGTACAATTTGATTTTATACTTATACCTATTAAGAAATAATCTCTAAAGGTACTTGTTCAGTTTTGGCGGATTCATGTAAGGTGTCAACCACATTATTAAATGCCGCGTTAGGTCTTTAGTCAGCCTAAAGAATTTAACAAATTTTTTTCACTTAATGTCGTGAAAGGATTAGTCGGATTACGTTCATTATGAAACAATTGCCGATGTTCAGCATTCTCTAAATTTTCTATTATAATAGCCTGCAGAAGGTCTTCCATAATTTCAACCCTTGTAAAATCCACCCGAATAAAACAACTATCCCGATATAAAAATAAGTAGGTAACAAAGTCTTATACAGAATTTATTATTAATGCACAAACGACTGATTTAATCACTTACGATTACCAAATGGCCACTCGTTGCTAAACGTGCGGAATTTGCGTGCATTCGTTTTGTTGCGATTAGTGAAAAATTGGATATACACTTGCGTGCAGGAGATGCGATGACTTTTCTAATAAACGAACGCTCAAAAATCGTACTCCAGATCTGTTTTACTCAGTGCTGCTCAGAGCTGACTCCACTCTTTGAAACGAAAACTGTGCGAAAACGGCTAATGTTGCCAATTTAGTAACTTTGTCACTAGATTTGGTGACTTCCCGTTGAAATTTCAGACAACTTCTAGCGAATTCAGACATGTCAAAAACTTAGTAATTTCATAACCGGTTTAGTGACAAATGATTTCCATTCTAATCAAGGTTTAATAGTCCATTTTGTGGTGATGTGACATAAAACAATTAAGGGGTGTCCTGCGTGAGCGAATACTAGCGGGCGATGCGAGCGGCGCGGGCGATGCGAGCGGCGCGGGCGTCGCGAATTTATCAAACTCAAGCAAAGTAATGTAGGTGTCCTACGTGAAGTCGCATCGACCGCAAAAGCAATTCGCGCGGTTGACGCGATCAAATAATTTGATTTTTCCGCGCGTATCGCTACACCGACCGTTTCACTTGTCGAGTCGTATTTTATTAAAACAAAAGTAGATAATAGTGCAGCGGATATATTAATTTATTAATGGAGGACGTTGCACGCTCATGTCACGCCGCTCGCACCGCGCGATTTGGCGATTCGCTCGCATCGCCCGCTTCGCAAAACTGTTCGCTCACGCAGGACGGTCTGTTACAGACCGCCAAATCGCGCGGTGCGAGCGGCGTGACATGAGCGTGCAACGTCCTCCATTAATAAATTGATATATCCGCTGCACTATTATCTACTTTTGTTTTAATAAAATACGACTCGACAAGTGAAACGATCTGTGTAGCGATACGCGCGGAAAAATCAAATTATTTGATCGCGTCAACCGCGCGAAATTCGCGCGAATCGCTTTTGCGGTCGATGCGACTTCACGTAGGACACCTACATTACTTTGCTTGAGTTTGATAAATTCGCGACGCCCGCGCCGCTCGCATCGCCCGCTAGTATTCGCTCACGCAGGACACCCCGTTAGAGATGAAAAAACATTGGGCGCATTCAGCAGACCCGAAAGTTGTGCAATTGTTGACCAAATTTCTGCTGAATGCAACCTCTCACAAGTTGATGAATTGCAGCGGTCGCCATTTTTTGTAGCGTAACTTCTCCGCTACCTGACTGGAACATGTTATGATGAGTGAACTTCATTCAGCAGAAACGAGTGCTCAGTCTCAACTGTTGGAGCGGGAACTGTTACTGATATGTTCTGCTGAATCAGCCCATTGTTTTTGACAATTTGCAAATATTGCCCGAGAACACACTGTTGGGACACCTGTATATTTTATTCCAATAGGGGTCAGCACTGTCTGCGTAAGTTTCGAGAATTTTTATTTTTTGATGAGAGAAGACATAATTGAAAAAAAAAATGTGTTCAGAACCATTAGATGTCAGCATTGATTATGCACCGCTAAATATGTTATATTTGATATCATTTTAAAGCATTTTTTTATTTCCTATATGAATATGAATACAGACAAATTGGCAATGCACCGCCCGGGTGCATTCCATCTCTAGTTTATTATAAAAGGTGCTGAACATGCCCACCACCTTCTTGATAACATGTAGGCCCAATTTTACAACGTAGGATAAACTGAGCATAAAGCGGAGGACACATATACGCGGTCGGAGCGGTAGCGGTAGCAGCGGTGGCGGTGGCTATCAGATTCGACCCGTTGAAACAAATGCGTACTTGCACACTTGTCGCTGCATGTCTTGCGGTACGAGCGTCTGTGCTGCGTTCGTAGTAGCGGTAGCGGTCAGATAATGCTGGTTGCATTTCACCGCTGTACCGCGCATATTGTGAAATAATAAATAAAACAAATCGACAATGGCAAGTGAAGATCTGTTTGTTTGTATTGCTCGGAGTTACTCTAAAAGCTATCATGTGTAGTTTTCAGTCAAATTCGAAGCTTTTTCAACACGAGATAAATGAATTTGACTGAAAACTACATATGATAGCTTCTAGAGTAACTCCGAGCAATACAAACAAACAGACCTATTGTGAAAAAATTTTCTATTTTATATGATATATCTCATGCTTAATACAAAAACTTTAGAATTAAAAACAAAAAGTGGGATGAAATTGCGAATATTTAAGATTGCAAGAAGCAAAGCCTCTTCTTCCAAATTTATTGTAATAAAATACAACTTGCACACAGACCAATTTCATTCATGATATTGACATTGGCAGTCACCGCTGTGCTACCGCCACCGCGCAAGTGTGTTCTAAAGAAAAACGCCACCGCCATCGTTACTACCGCTACCGTTCTGACCGCGTATATATGTCCTCCGCTTAACAGTATTCTTAGAATGACGGTGACGCAGATATAGAAGAAAATTAAAAGATATTCGGTGTATAGTTATTCTATATTTGTAAAACTAGGCCTTAATAAATCTGTTTTTCATTTAATTTTGACATTAGATTTGACAGCTTGACGGTTGAAGGTTGAACTTAGAAGCGACGTGCATTCAGCAAACAAATGCTCGGTCGCAACCTACTTTACCAGATTTTTATTTAGACACCCGTTATAACAATAGGCCTGTTCGATCCGGATTTTCTAAAATAAAATTAATTCTCACTAACAAAATAGATAAATGGCGCCACATCACGCATAACCGCGCTAGTCGCCGTCACTTCAAGCGTCGCTTTTGCGCTCTTTTGAGTCAGTGTGAATGGTGAAGTGTATTCCAGTGTTTGTAAAACCTGATCCCGAACTAAGAGGTCCTTTATTTATATTACCAAACAGTGCGGTCTCAGTTTGGTCAAATCTTATTGTTAGTTGGAAGAGAAATACCATTTTGATTTGGTCCAAACATAAGCAGCTCAATACTAAATGAATCTTCCTAAATACATTTCATGAAAGTATGAATCGGCCATAATTTTTTTAAATTTTAGACAACATGTAAAACACTTTACGTGAAGCTCCCGTTTTTATTTATTCACTGCAAAGGAATATTAACAGAAGTTTGGAAAGTTTCCACGACAAAGTTACGAGAATTCATTTTGGTTTTTTAACTATGTCGTTCTTTGGTTTTTCCATACCTGTAAAAGTTATCATGTTATCAAATATGAATGAATGCACTAACAAATTATATAGCGACTTTTATTCACGCCCCCCCCCCCCGGATTTGTTTAAATCTCCCGGAATGGCTCCTTCGAGAGTTGGCAACCCTAGTTGTTCATGATTTTGTAATAAATAAATAAATTGTAATACTAATCGTATAGTACTATTTACTTACTATAAGGACCGTATCAACAATTTATTTAGTTATTACTACAAAAACATAAACAACAAAAAACATATTTTCAAATAACATAACCTCAAAAATTTTTGTAATAAATAACGCATCATTTACAAAAAAGAAAAAAACATGTAAACAATATACACACATTATTATTAAAAAATTCTTTTACAATTTGTAACTTTCAAGCCTGAAGAAAATAAATTTATCGAAACCAGTTGCTATATTAAATTTTCAAAATTAGGTAGTACTCTTTATTACCATTATAATCTTATTAAGGCCCGGTTTATACATAAACAAGTTAACTTTAACTTTGGGTTTAATGCTATACTGACTATTGTACAAATAATTGCTACCATGGGAATAAACTGAAGGTTAAAGTGAAGTTGTGAAGAATAAATCGGGCCTAAAAGTTCAAGATGTCAACTAAATTACTTGATTCTTTAGTGTGGCATTCCTGGGCAAAATTTACACGCAAAAATTCGAAGCGTGCGCCAGAACTACGACCAACGACTTCCACATAACATCCACTGCTGACAGAATGATCGCGCACATTATCAGCATCATTAAAATCCACAGACTAATCCTGACGGCACTTGAACATAATTTTTCAGAAGCTCAAGAAATTTTAGATTTGATCGCTTTGAGCCACCTAATAATGAACGTGACGCCTTCAGACTTTAAAGTAAGAAACCCTTGGTACACTAAGGCCCAGTTATACGACACCAATTTAAATTTAAACTGAAGCTTAAACCCATTACTCCAACAATTGCAGTTAAAGGTTTAAGCTTTGGCTTAAAGTTAAGCTGGAATTATTCAACTGGGCCTTAAATCTTGCAAATGCAGAATTTTTGTTTCAGTTATTAGATATCGCCATGGAAAAATTTTTACTGCAGCACAAACTAATTGACTCCGATGTATTAAAAATTGTCGTGGCGTACTTTAGCTTGATTACAAACTACATCTGCGATTACATCGAAAAGAATAAGAATCACAGTTTAGTCAACGCAATGTTAAGCACCGAATCCGAAGACAGGAACAAACGTAGAGGTCTGTAAATCACGACATGAATTTCTTCCAGTTTAAAAGTATTGTCCGCAGATAATTTGCGTCAGCTGAGAAAATGGCGGAGGTTAGTCGAAAAGCTTCGCTACGAGACCTCAACGTACATAGAAGAACTTTTGGCAGGGCGATGTTCGGATGACTCAAGACCGGTGCATCATTCAAAATCATACAAGTTTAAAAGAGAGTGCCCTCTCGGTAATGTTAGAGACATACGTACCAAATAAATTCTTTCAATGTGCAGTACAAAAAATTTATATTTTGTTATATCTGGTTCTCACATGTAAATGCTCTACCCAAATTCCTGGCTATCGCTAACCTAATTACATCAATTTTATCGTTCATATCAGGACACTTCTTATTATCCTCCAGGTATTGTAGCAGCGTAAAAGTGTCGTTGGATGACAAAACTAATTCATCGCATTCCAGAAGTGGTAACGCATCGATCAACAAAGTTGTAGAAAAACTTTAAAAAAAAATCTAAGTGTTAGTAATACTTGAGAGCGAAGTCATAGGTACTTACTATTTAGGAGCAAGCTTCGAACCAATCAAAGCAATAATTAATTTTGATGCTTCTTTGAAGTCCTTTGCTTGATATACTTTATGAAACTCACAGTATTTGCCTTGAAACAAAATTTTGTATATGAGGTTTGAATGTTTTTAGTAAAATCAACAATACCTAAAAATATTAATCTATCACTGGTGAGCATACTCGAGCCTAAATTTTCCAAAAGATCCACATCCAATAATTTGCCCTTGTCAACGTAAGCCTTCAAATATTTATCTGCCAGTAAAGATGTGTAAGTAGAATCCTGCGATTTAAGGGCCCATGATAATGAGTTACCAAGTCGTTTCCGTTTCAAATGAGCCACCGACTGAACCTTGCAAATGGATTGTACTAAAAAAAAAAAACACCCAATTCACTGACTGAAATCAAAACATCCTTCAAGTACTAACCGACGTGAGGTAAATCCCGCTTGTTGGCTTCTCTGATGATTTTGTTTACCTTAGCTTCAGATGAAAGTGGCAATCGGACCAACAACAACTCAATTGTTGCTTTACCACTAATGGGACAATTATCCAAATAATCCAATCCGACCTGCCATAAAGAAGTGTGGCCCATCAGCAGCGTACCGTAATCTATTAGGAACGACTCTCTTAATTTGCTGGCTTTTCTGAAAGGAACAATAATTTTGTTTTTCTTTGTTTTGTAACAACTAAAATGTGCACAATTTACATATCTTCCGGTTGCGTTTCGTTTGTAGAATCTAAGCGTCCTGCATGGAACAGTAAATCTGTGAGGTGTGTTACAAACCAACCATTTTCAGTCATGTATTGTATTTCCTTAATGACCTGCAAAGTCATTTAATGAAGAAAAAAAAAGGGGCCATGATCAGTATTACGTCCGAAGTAAGCACAAACAATCATTAACATTCATAATCCTCATTTCATGACACATTACTAACCTATCTATAGATCTTAATAAAGAAAACTTTACTTTTATGTTTTAATAATAGTTACAGTTATGTGTAGACATTCTCTGATGACAAATGTGTTTTACGTAGTCATTTTGCTTCTACAGAAATCTCTGATGATGTTTTAGCTATGTGATATCAACTCAAATAAAATTAAGTAGTTGAAACAAAGCTGAATAAAAACATATTTTAAATAATTTCTTAACACATTAAGTGCCTACCTACCTAAAATATTAATGCTACATGGGGTAATGAGAGCTAGGTTATTAATTACCCACAGGAGACTCTTATTATCTCGTAAAAGAACAACTCTGTAAACTAGTTAGATATGTGTTTTTTGCACCTAATACTTCAACAAGTATATTAAAGTACTTTTATTATTGTTTTTATATTTTTCTCAGTATTACATTTTATGTTGTGTTATGAAACAAATTTGTATTGTTCATTTTATTAACAGTTGCAGTTATTTGTTAAGAAAAAATTTATTTAGGCAGCTGTCGGTTTGCCCTCTTTCGTGTTTTTCATTACCCTAACATGTGGGCAATAATATATAATGCCATTTTTATTTTAAATAAATATTTTATCATTTCTGTTAATGGCAAGAATAATATAGTTACGTAATTTTAGTGATTTTTCCTTATACAAAACAGCATAAAATTGTTGAGAGAATACACTTTCGATTTTTCAAAATTAATTCATTTTTCCTTAAGTGGCTCTCATTCCCCCCATCTCCCCTACCTATCTCACGACAAAGCAACTTTTACTCACATTGCTTTGTCATGGGACTGTAGAAATTAAAAAAAAATTGTAACATTACGGAGCTTGACATGTCAATAATAAAATTTGATTTACCTGTAAAATATCAAATTCCATCGCTGCCAACAATACTCTATCCAAATGTTTCATATGATTTCGTATTCCCATCCTCGCAATACACCTCTTGGCACACTGCCCTAATTCATACACTTTGACGGTAGGATTCGTGTAAAGCAACCAAGCCGTAAGCATCTCATACCATGCTTCACATTGCGTTTGTACCTGATTCCAAGCCGTCTCCTTCCCAACAACGAGATTCATCATCAGATTCAACTTCTCTTCGGAAATAAACAGCTTAGCGTCGATCTTCGACTCCGTATCGACCAGCCAGAGTTTCCAGCGCATATTAAATTCCGTAACGGACAAACCTCCGTAAACCGAGTACACGGGCATTGCCTTCAGTATTTGGTCGGCCAGTTTGAATGGGTTGCTGTCGGAAGATGAGTGTAAACGCAACAAGGCGCGAACTACTTCGACGCGCCCCTGCAGCAACGACCCTATTACGGTTTCCCAATAATGGGGGTAGGATTCTAGGCCGATGAGGTCCCCCGCTAATAAGCCGGCGGCATTTCTTTCGTACTTAGGAAAGTGAAATCGAATCCAATCCAACAGATGTGGTAACACCACATTTCCTAAAAATTCGGCAAATTGTGAAAAAGCGAGTCATTATACACTGGTCCTTTTAAAACAAAAAATAAAATTGTTAAAAAAATAAAATAATACCTGGTATATTATCAACAAATAATATTTCACACAAATGCCAAACGCATTCAACTGAGTAAAATATAGTAACATAATTCTGCAAGGTTTCTTTCTCACTTCCTTCGGTTCTTTTTATCTCGTCTTGCAAATCTTCCAAGCACGCTCTTGTTATCGATCGATACTGAAGACTTAATTGTACTAATTCTGTTTTATCCGCCTCAGAATCGGACTTGAACGATTGAACGCTTAAAAATATTCCGTTCGCTTCGTTCACTAGCTTCCTTATGATGGGATGGAAAAGAATAACACTTTGACGAAGGTTGAAAACAGATGTGCTTGCAGGAGCAAAAGTGCTGGGTTTATTTCCCTGGCACAGTTTTCTGTTTTGATACGGGAACAGGCCAAATTCGTTTATGGAGCGACAGGATGCGGCTACGCCTGCACGCTCGCATAGTTCGTTGGGAATTAACTGAAACAATGTATAGGTTATGTTGTTAAAACACAATTTTTTTTTAAGAGAACCTTTCTTTAAATAAAGTGGTACTTACGAATGTTTTCACGGTTTCTGCCATTAAGAACGCGCGAAATTAAGTAAATTATTAATACTTAGATGATACTTAGGGACTTATATTAATAAGTTTTAAACGCCGACAAAACATAACCTCAAACTATAACTACATCAACGCACGTAAAACATTGTCACGTGCAGTACTGAACACAAAGTATTTTTAACTTAACAATAGTACACTTATAATTTACTACAATCTAATCTAACACGTTTTCTTTTTTTATAAAGTAATTAAACACATTCAAACTTCGACCGAAAAATGAAGTTACTAACTTCAAGTTAGTAACATAACCAGTGCCCAGTGGTGCCAACTTGTAACACTTTTTCTCCACCTAATTTAAAAACTATGGGTAGATTCAGCAGAACATATCAGTAACAGTTCCCGCTCCAACAGTTGAGACTGAGCACTCATTTCTGCTGAATGAAGTTCACTCATCATAACATGTTCCAGTCAGGTAGCGGAGAAGTTACGCTACAAAAAATGGCGACCGCTCCAACTCATCAACTTGTGAGAGGTCGCATTCAGCAGAAATTTGGTCAACAGTTGCACAACTTTTGGGTCTGCTGAATGCGCCCTATTTTCCTATCTGCATAAAAATGCAATAAAAAAATAATTACTTATTGAAGCAAAAACAATTATAAAATAAAACAAAAAAGACTCTCCATCAAACAAAGTAAAATTAATTAAAACTAATTTCTTTTATGCTTCATTATAGTACAGTATGTCCCCGGTTTGAGTTTACAAGAGGGAAAAGAAACTTTTAATTTTACAAAAACAAAATACAGATACCAAAGGAATTCTTTTTTATTTGATTCAAGAAATCCATAACAGTTGTAAGGAGCTACGATGTAGTAGAATAGATGTTGAATTATGTACTGAGAGGGGTGGTGGGTTAATCTAATACATAGTTTAAAATGTTGTTGATTTTTTTTTCGATTTTAAGAACGCACTGTATTAATGTTGAAATTTTAATTACAGATAAGTTCATTATAAATCAAACAATTTTTTTCTCTTTGGAATTTTTTTTTGTAAAATAAAAAATAAAAATTTTTCCCCTCTTGTGAACTCAATCCAGAGACATACTGTATATTTTGTTTAATGCGTATGAACCAGTTTGTTGTTTTTCATAAAAATATTATATTACCTGATATCTATAGTATTTTATTATTTTATTAATTATAAAGCCCATTTGATACGATGTTAAATTTGACATAAAATTTGGCGATAAATTTTCTCAAAAGTTGCAAATAAGAAAATTTAATAATAAATTTTATGTTAAATTTTCACGTAAAGTAAACTTTTTGAAATATGTTCTAAAAATTCTGTCAAATAATAAATTTATCTGTTTTTTGTCGTGAATAATTTTAGTGAAAATTTATCATCAAATTTAACATCGTGTCAGATGGGCTTAAGAGTATCCCAAAAAGTGTAAACGCCTGTAAAAAATGTTCCTTTTAAAGGAGTCTTTTATCTTCTCTATCATTTTAAGAAAAGAACGAGAAAGGGTAAAACCGTCACATCTGGCAATGGCAACACTGGTAATGTGGAAAAAATGGGCTGATTCACCAGAACATATCAGTAACAATTCCCGCTCTAACAGTTGAGACTGAACCTTAGATCATATAATACTGGATAGCGAATAAAGCCTAGTTTACACTACGTGATTTTGCATGTAACGTTTCCTATGATAACAGCATGTCAAAAATCATACAATTGCGAAAACCGTGTGAGTCACATTTGTAACGTTTAGACGGGCTGTTGTCTCGTAAGAGATGTAGTGTGAGTATTAACTATTCGCTGTCAAGAAAGTGAGGTTAGAAGTGTCCCCTTTGCGAAATCGGAGGATGCGAATTTATTATTTACCACTGACAATCAATGTAACAGTTCTAGTTGTTCATATACACGCCGACAACTTCGCGTCCTCGCTATTTCAGTTCCGTATAACCTCACTGTCAACACTTGTTTGGCGGTAAATTTAAAATCGTCTTCTAACAAGTCATAGCAAATAGGTCTGGTCCTATTTTCAAAGAGAGCTATGACTTGCTAGTGACTTCATCTATGCTGGCGCTTATGTGTCGTTCGCTATATTAACTCAGACAGTGTAAATATCAAGAAAGTCGCCTTATGATTTATCACATGTTAAAACACATGCAAAATCACGTAGTGTAAACTAGGCTTAATATCTTAAATCTGTGCTAAGATAAATGACAGAGAACGCATATGGGATAAACCGTAAGAACTTAGGGATCATGCGCAATTGTAACATTTGCTTTCATGAGTTCGAGGCCAGCCAGAGGCGTACGGCGTATCTATGGACGGTTGGAAGCGTATAAGTTTTAAGGAAGCAAATTTTGAAAATACCATGGTTTGTGCATCGTGTGGTGAACAGAAGACATCCAGTGAAACATCATTCCACAGGTAAAGCAAACTAAATTCAAATTATAATTTTTGCAGTAGGTACAGTAGCGGACAATAAAATCCGGGCAAGGATTAGACATGTCATGCGTATTTCGCAAATTTGGTAAATCAGGCTTCTATTGAGGTTAAATTTCTGTCAAAATAAATAAATAAAATTTGAATTAAACGTCAGAATTACTAGTGACATGCATTAAATGTCAAAAATATTAAAGTGAGATTTACATTGTGCAAATGATTTGCCCGGATTTTATTGTCCGCTACTGTACCCTTTCTTCAAATTTTAAGTAGTATGCCTATGCCATTTCTGTAAATAAGACTTGTGTTTATGCGCATGTGTCACAAGTCTTGCCGCCATACTTATGTTGGCACAAATTTATATCATTGGCCGCGTTTAGGTAACTGCAGCAGCTGACTTGCTGACTAAGCAATCGTTTGTGATTGGTTCAAGTTAAAATAACAGCCAATCACAAACGATTGCTTAGTAAGCAACTCAGCTGCTGCAGTTACCTGAACGCAGCCATTGTAGAAATAGGGTAAGCGCAATCTACGTAGTACATATGATCTAAGGACTGAGCACTCATTTCTACTGAATGAGGTTTACGCATCATAACATGTCCCAATCAGGGGCATTATTCTCGAAACGAGGGAAGGGGTTCGTTTTGCGGGAGTGACGTCAAAATGACGCAGATTCTCGTATAAAACTATACAAACCAATACAAACCTTTCGAGAAATGCGTTATTTTGACGTCATCTTCGGGAGCGATCACTGTTCCTCCAGTTCGAGAATAACCCCCCATGCAGCGAAGTTACGCTACAAAAATGGCGAGCGCTCCCACGGTGAATTGAATAGGTACTAACGGTGGCCACGAACGGTGGCAGCATTTCGGCAAGCGAAATAGCGAACCGTTACGTCACCGCATACCCGCTCCTCCTTTTACACAATTATTAACCAATATTAACTGTCACGGTTGACAGTTGTATTAGAGGGAGAAGCGGGTATGCGATGACGTAACGGCTCGCTATCTCTCTTGAATGCTGCCACCGTTAGTATTCAATTCACCGTGGATCACTCCAACTCATCATTGGGCGCATCCAGCCATCCCGCTGCTCAGTGAGCCGCTACCTACCGTAAGTTCTGGATGCGTTTGCTACTTGTGCTACATTTGAGCAGCTTTTTAAGCAGACGCCATTTTATGTAGCGTGAATTCAGAACGCTATTTCCCCACCATACTAGTGAGCAGAAACGTGCTCACTGAAAGTATGAAAGTATATTCTGTAAAAAGTTTTAAACTTGGAACTAAAATAATTATCAAATTTCATTCACATTCATAGTATCTGAACCTCAGTTAATGTAATTACGTTCCAAATGTTCAATTCCAAAACAATTATCTTATTTTCAGAAGCACATAAAACGGTTCGCTATATCTGATTTTATTAAAAATGTCCACTTACGTCGCGTCGGCCATTAAATTAAAAGTAGCTAATGCATCCAGAACTACTCTCTTCGCTCTTCGCTACCGCTATGTAGCAAAGCGCTCAGTGCTACTTGGATCTGGATGCGCCCAAGGAGTGATCACTTGTAAGAGGTCGCATTCAGCAAAAATTTAGTACAAATTTAAGGTATGTTCGATAGCTCTGCACTTTTCTACATTTTTTGCACCAACCGCTTTTGAGAGAGTGTATATATGACATAAGTAAGAGTGAGAAAAATAGAGTAAAAGTGTTAAAAATGTAAAAAGTGCAGAGCTATCGAACAGACCTTTAGTCAACAGTTGCACAACTTTTGGGTCTGCTGAATGCGTCCATTGTAGCGCTGGTTCTTACGAACGCGGCCAATGTTGATTCTTACTTCGCATTGAATTGACGTCTCAAATATTGACAGTTAAACAACAAATAACTTCTTGTTTACGTATCTGTTGTGTGAACTCGAAATTTCAACAGAAAGTCACCTGATCAAGTCGCAAAAACATTAGATTGGCAACATTGGGCATACATTTACAGAATTTACAGATTTTGTTGGTAAAAAAGAACTCAATTCTTATGCTTTGTGAACATCGCTAATTGTTTTATTTTTATGACAAAAGTTATCTCAAAATAAAAAAAATAACTAAATTAATTATTATTAAATGAAAGAAATTACTAAATATTTCACTAAACCGGTCATAAATTCACTAAATTGAAATATGTTTCAATTTACTAAAATTTGTCCTAAATTTCAACAGAAAGTTACCGGATCTAGTGACAAAATCACTAAAGCCGGCCATTCACGATCCTGCATGGCAGTCCGCCTTATGGTCCGCCTTGCTGTCCGCCGAATGACATCGGATAGTGAATGCTGCATCAGACTGCATTGCGTCCGGCAACACAACGCAGGATGTTCGATGCGTCCTGCTCAGACCGGCAAGCTCCGCCTACCGGCTGCAGTCTGCTGCGCAGCAATGTGAATGACGCGGCGTCCTGCCGTTGCGTGTGCAATTAGTGATTTTAGTGGTGTTCGATTGTCACCCGCCAAATTGTTAAAGATGGATAACGCAGGCACAATCGAATTTATAGATATGTATAAAGGAAAAAGGTGTTTGTGAGATGTTAAATCTCCAAATTACAGCAAATTACGTAACTTTAATAATTTCTTCTCCCATATTGTCTTTTGATTTTTCTGCAATAACAGTAAGAAACATAGCAAAATAGCTATTTTCTTCTTTTTAGGAAGAGCACGTAGGTTTGTCATTTTTCCAATGTGAAAAAGGTACTGGCGCTGGACAGCTTGCAGGATAGTTTGTGAGCTACTTTTGTCCTGCGGTGCGGACTGCCAAGCAGGATCGTGAATGGCCGGCTTAAGTTGATGTAGTTGCCACGCAAGGTTACTAAAGAGACAAGGTTGCTTGGTAACTTTCAACGTCATCACAACGTCACTCAGTAGGCCCATTTAATGCATTTAACACAAATAGATGGCCTACTGGATGATGCATCACTCCACGTTTTACCAGGTAACCTTCTCTCTTTAGTAACCTTGGTTGCCACGTAGTTGCGAGGTCGCCAAGGTTACCACATCTTGCAAACATTGTGGCCAATAGACTTTCATAAAAAGTCAGAACATTTCGCCAATGTTATACAATGGGCGCATTCAGCAGATCCAAAAGTTCGGATCGGAACATGTTATGATGAGTGATTGTTGACGTTTATGTTGGCAACAATGTTTGACAAACTCGTCAAGAAATTAAGAATATTGTAAAATATGAAGACACAATTATTAAGTCTTAATTAGTTACTGTGAATGTAATTGGCTTCATATTTTACAATATTCTCCATTTTTTGATGCACTTGCTAAACATTGTTGCCAACATAAACGTCGACAATCACTCATCACTTGAAACTTGAAAGATTCATAGCTTACTATAGTTTGTTTTTAAACTAGGAGGAGGAACAGTTGTCGGCCTGTTGTAGGCAGATTAACACTGTAATACTAAAGCAGAAATTAATTTGGCTTGCCTAGGAAGTTTACACAATCTTCAAATAATCAGCTTTAGCAACAAATTTGCTTACAAGTTTAAAACTGATTGAAATTGTCACATTAATTATGAAAGATGATAAATTCTAGGTTTAAATTGAAGATTTGTGTAACATCGGTTGTCAAACAGCCAGTTTTTGGCGGACAAAATTCAAATTACTCCTCCTAGTTTACGAGCCCCGTCAACTATAGGTTCGGACATTTTAACTTTTTGTTTTTTTGCAACGTAACTGACCAAGTTCTTAATAAAATGAAAATATGTTTTAACATGCTGTTGAAAGTATACATCATATAAGTACGATACAACAGAAAAATTATTAAAAAGGAAACTAAATTTGGTTTCAGTAGCTATAATACATTTTACTCGAGAAATAAGTAAAACCGTAATGTCCGACCCTACAGTTGACGGAGCTCGTTGGAGTAATAATTTTTGGTTTTTAAAAACTATTTTGTCTTATTACCAACTATGTATGACATGGACGATGTTAAGCAAAGGATATCCAGGATAACAAGGTTACTAAAGAATGTTTTGCAAACAGTCCAGAGAAGAATAAAATTATGTAAAGATAAAGATATACGATGACATTTCTTATTTAATAATAAATAAATTTGCTTTCAATAGCTATAATACATTTTACCCAAGAAATAACTAAAACCGTAGTGTCCGAACCTATAGTTGACGGGGCTCGTAAAAATAAACTATAGATTAAAAAATAGTTCTTTTTTCGCTGTCATGGAAACTAAAATTACCATGTATGATACATATTCGGACTCGCAATGATGCGTAGATTCCAAACATGTAAAAATATACATGATGTTCCATTTAAAATAAGAAAGTTTACATCACTTCCGACGAAATCGTGCTCGATAGTATGTCGGAAAATGCATTTTTTGTTTAATTTGTCTTTTCTAAATTTTATATAAATCGATTAAAAAATACAAATTCTAGAAGAGTGACCACATGGCGTAGGTCACCCGGTATACATATAATGGATTACGACCTGTAACTTGATATCATAATGATTAGTGAAGCAACGCTGGCAAGAAAACAAGGCAAAACATTTTCTACAGAGAAACGAAATTTTTATTAATCCTTGTCATGTGACAAATAAATAATATGTAATATATTTGTAAAAATAAAATTAAAATAACAATATAAACACAATTATATTTTGATCGAGTTAAAATATTTAAAATTACCTATATTTTTGAGAAAATAAAAAATTGTACTAACAAACAAATAACTTGTACTATTATAAATCACAATACATGAGGAACATAATTTAATTCGTCGATCAATTTTTCTACAATAAGATCTCCGTCACCATACGTAAATTCGGCGCGAAAAAATCTTCCATCCAAAACGTTCCACAGCCAATATTTGCTATCGGGCCACATATTTTCATAGGGAATCTCCTCAAATTTAAACCACTTTGGTCTCATCTCTTCGCTTTCCATCAACGGTCCAAGAAATACGTCAGTCGTGAAAATGTGGACGAGATGAGATTCACCTTCCTCAACGCGCCTGTAAACTACGAAGCCAAGATACTTGAGGTCATCTTCTTCGACCAACAAGTTACTTTCTTCTATCAATTCACGTAGGGCGCAGTTCACAACACTTTCGCCTTCCTCAATTTTACCACCGAATCCGTTCCACTTGCCCACTCCAAAACCTCTCTTCTTAAAACCCAATAAAATACTACCTTCATTCTTCACGAACACCAAAGTAAATTTTCTAAGCATGATGTAGAGTCACCTACAAATATAAACATTTCTTTCAAAATTTCTGTGCATATATCACGAAGAATATAGAACAAAAAAATTGATTTCGTTAAAATTAACTTGTAAAGTATTATAAAAAAATAATAGTAATTTACTGTTAAGGGCAAGTTGTATTGAAAAGGAAAAGTATAATAACAGTAAACAATTACGTTGGATTCCATGGTGATTACCATAGAAACATGTAATTAAAACTGATGTAACAATTTATTTAGTTCTTGAGTAAAAAATAAATAACATTAAAATAATTAAAAACCTTTTCTTTTCATTTAAACACTAGGTACTATGTCTAATAGTTTTACCTATTCAACAACGTTTAAGTTTTTACTAAACATAAATTATGTGCAACTGTGCAAGTTATACTAACCTTCAAATGAATAGTAATGCTATATATGTGCAATTAAATGAAAAATTACGTTCTGAATATAAAGCAAATAGAAAGTTCTAGGCAATACGTTTGAGTAGACATAGGTAATAGAGTTTCTTTGATTGAGATAGTAGTGTTTAGTTTAATTAAAACCAACAAATGATTATACTTCAGTTATATTTGCAGTTTGATTATCTTTTCGAAATTCGAATGTATAATCGGTTTCCTGTTACATAATTTTACCCTGCGGTTTTTCGCTTCCTCCTCCTCCCCCACCCTCTTTCTCGCAGCAAAAATCAAATATTGATGATTTTATGTCAAGAAGCAAACCGTTAAGTCTTTAACTTAAATTTTTAATTTATACATACATATTTGCCTACTTTAATATATAATTTATGCACATCCGCAGAATCACACAATGTAATATACAAAGTGGTCAAGAATAACTGATTGAGTTGGCAAAACAATTATGAGCATTTTTTTATTCGGTTATTTGCAACACTGCAATCGGATATATAGGTCTGTTCGTTTGTTCTGCACTTTTCTACATTCTTTCCACCAATCGCTCATGAGAGAGTGGGATGTACATAATATAATGCAACTAGGAATGAGAAAAATAGAGTAAAGGAGTTAAAAGTGTAGCAAGTGCAGAACAAACATTATGTTTTGTTGGTTTATTTGACGTAATCTGGACAGCGACAAGATTGCAGGTTATGTGAATAAAAATTAGCGTTTTAATTTGAATTGGAAATGTCAAACGACGCTTGTGAAGTGACGGCTTTCAGTGTCAAGCCGTCAATAACCGGAAGTTACTCCAATTGTACCAATTAAAAATAAAATTCAGCACTGCCAACTCAAACAGTGATTCTTGACCACTTTGTACAATAATGACTTCTTATTTGCAGGAACAGAGGTCTTTTGCATAACAGAATTTACTTGTAAATTGTAACTTGTAATTTGCAATACACTTTTGTATACAAATTACGAATTACAATTTACAAATTAATTAAATTAGCAACAGTACCAATAACCAGCATTGGAATTAACGACATAAGCACCGAGCACCAATATAAGGTACAGTAGCCGACAATAAAAACCGAGTAAGAATTTGACATGTCGTGCATATTTAGACAAATTTGGTAAATCAGGCTTTTACTGAGGTTATATATCTGTCAAAAAAAAATTGAAATATCCAACTTAATAAACTGAAGTTTTGCAACAACTTCAACCTTCACCTAGCCAAAATTATTAATTACCCTTATTTTCTGAGCGGAACTTAAATGCCTTTTTGCCAAAATACAGAATAAACAAAAATTAAATACGAATTACTAACGGTAAAATTTGTATTAAACTAGTGACATTTTACGTTTGTTGTAGCAAACAATTTCTGATAGTTTGTGTACTTTTCCTATGCGCATGCGTAATCCGTAATTGTTGTCGAAATAGTTTCGAACTTTTCTTTGCTAGAACGTTTCCCTGATTTCATGAAGATACAATACAACATTTCGCGCCAAGTCAGTTAAATCCGTATCTCTAAATTGTTGTGCTTATTCATTAAGCCAAGTCATAACCTCGTTTGATAAATTGCTTAGGAAATAGGTATGTAAAAAATATTTTCCCCTGTTTTGCTGCTCTGTCTAAGTAATAAATTTACATCACAAAATCTTTTAAGCGGACACTAAATCGCGCACTATAACACTTTACGTTTCACCGTCGTTCGACAGCTTCGTCAGAAGTGAAAAATATGTTGTCGAACGACGGTGAAACGTAAAGTGTTATAGTGCGCGATTTAGTGTCCGCTTAAAAGATTTTGTGATACAAATTTCATCGGACAAGAACCAACTGTAAATAATAAATTTACATTAATATAATTTTATTTTTTGTCGCTGGTTCTCCTCAAATAACTCATCACTTTCGCTGGTAGTAAATAAAATACTGTCTACTAGATGCATCAGATATATCCATCACATCAGATTCAACACAAATAGTACGTCCACGGATTGATTAATATAAATATTTTTACCGCGCCCCGCCGCGCACGGTGATGATTCGATGTGCGCATGTCACAAATTAGAAATTCGCAAAGAATACGTGAATTGTTTGGACTGTCAGCAAACTACAATCCACAGCTGCTAGAACATCAAACTTGCAACAAGAAATTTAAAATTTTCCCTGCTAGAACGTTAAAGTGTTACTGCGCTTGTTCAATACAATTTCTAACAGTTGTATTCGTGCTCATACTAGTGCTAGAACAAACCTATTGTGTATGAACTAAACGTCAAAAATATTAAAATAAGAAGCGCTTTCTATTTACGCAAAATCTCACCTAATCTCAGTTCCCTCACTTTGACTCAGAAAAATGTACTGGTCTATTTGGAAGTTGGAAGTTAAGAAGTGAGACAAACTGAGATTTTTATCCCCCTTTACCGCAACTGCATAACCTCAGCAGGTCCTTCACTTGGCTCAGTTATGGCTCAAAATATCGGATACTAAACGCTGAATTACTTTCTTCAACAATTATCTGTTAAAAATTGATGTACCGGGGCCTTAAAATTTCGCACGATTTTTTATCAAGTAGCCAGAATTTCTCTAAAATTTAGTTTTGTAGAACAGGCTCTTTCCTCAATTTTGACACTAAAGACATTTAACCAAAAGTCAGATTGTTTGGTTATACTTTAAGAACAACAAGATTAGTAAGTTTGATGTATTGAGCACTTGTGAAAAATAATTAAACGCAAAAACGAAAACACCCTTTTCACAAACTGTTTCGCACGGGTACCCTTAGATATAATTACTTAATATACTGTGGTAACACCTAACACCTAATCGCTGCCAACTTCGACGTCTATTTAAAAAAAACACCCGTTATCACTAGGTCTGTTTGTTTGTTTGTTTGTTTTAGAGTAACTCCGAGCAATACAAACAAGCAGACTTATTGATAATAGGTGTTTATAACTTATCAGTTTATCACCCACTCATGTGAGCTAAGCAAAATTAAGATTAAGCGTCGACCTAAGAACAAATGCTTGGCTTAAATGGTACGTGAGCTTAGTTGAATTAATATTTGCATCAAATGGAAAGTTACTAACTTAAAAACTTTCAAATCCTCAAAATAGTTAATACCTAAGAATTTTAAAATTTCATATAATTTTTATTTCGATACAATTCGATGCTACCTATAATACCTAGTAAATTTTCCGCTACATCGATGTATCGTATATCGTTATCGTATCGAAAAGCCCCATATTGAGGCGTGTTCGAAAACTCTCCTGGTTACTCTTGGGTAATATTATTTCTCTCTCATATAAATCATTTTGTATATTTTGCTTTTCACTTTACTCACTCTGTTGGTATAACTCTTAGGTCCGGTTTATTCATCTCTGAGTAAGTGCCAAGTTATAACTTACCGGATTAATGCAATGCGTTGCCATATCTTTAGGCTCGGTTTATTCATCTCTGAGTAAGTGGTCAGTAAAATACTTGATGATTAAAGATAGGGCAACGCATTGTGCTAATCCGTCAAGTTATAACTTGGCACATACTCAGAGATGAATAAACCGCGCCTTATACTTACTCCCTGTATTTTCGAACACGCCCCTGTATATAAAAACGTAATGGTACAATCATTTATTAGCAAAACTGTAGCACGTAAATTTATACATTTTAATTAATTCGAGACGGCCCTTCCTAAAACGTAAAACCTCTATAGAGGTTGTTTCTTATAAATCTTACTACCAAATCTAACTGAAACTAAAATTTAGACTTTTGTTTTGAGGTTATGTAACTTAAAACTAAAATATACTTTTCTTTCTGCTTACGTACCAAAGACCGTCTTCTTTATCGAGAACATCGCAACTAATATTGTTGATTTTCACTAACTTGCACATTTGATAATCTATGCAAAAAATAATAATATTGATAAAAAATACCAACACACATGTATTGACATCAAACATCAAACCTAACATCATAGATTAATGACATTTTGCTAATTTCGGATATACACCATGATACAATTATTACTATTATTATTATTATTATAACATGTCCAGCTCCTATTATATTATAAGTAGTTATTAAGATACATAAGTAGTTATTAAGGTACAGTTGCGGACAGAAAATTTTGGATGTCACTGTCATTCCACTGACGTAAAAGTTAAGAAATTCCTATATGTATACGTCAGATGAGTGACACTGACATCAGAAATTTTTTGTCCGCAACCGTACCAAGGGCGTTATAAGGTTTATAATAGTGCTGGCAACCGAAACCGGTTTTTTGGATAATCGGTTAACCGGTTTTGGATATTCGCGGTTTTGAAGAAAACCGAAAATCGGTTATCCGGATAATCGGTTATTCGAATATCCAGTTATTCGGATAACCGGATATTCGAATATTATCGGTTTTTTGGAAAATCAGATATTCGAATAACCGGTTATTCGGATAACGGATATTCAGATTAATCTCAGCGAATTCTACAATTACAATACTTGCAGTACCTAGATATTTTCTGCACGTTCTAAATATGTCGTCTCGTAACAGAAATATACCCAGCAGTTGAGATTATGCAGGTTTAGCAAAGTTCAATGCGGCTAAAACCTATGGGGAACACGTTTAATTTTAATGAGAGTAAGGCTGCCTTTTCACTAAGCGCCTCGTCATAGACGCGTATAAATTAGTGCTGGCAACCGAAACCGGTTTTTTGGATAATCGGTGAACCGGTTTTGGATATTCGCGGTATTGGAGAAAATCGAAAACCGGTTATCCGGATAATCAGTTTTTGGATATTCGAATAGTCGGTTTTTACCATTATTTGGATAACCGGTTAGATCCGAAACCGGTTTTTAAAGTAATCGATTAACCGGTTTCAATTTTTTCCGGTTTTTGCCAGCACTAGTTTATAACGCCCGAGGTCGGCAGTCCACAATCCGAGACGGCCGTGCGGCCACGCCGCGAGTTTTGTTTTCTATGTTCTCTTATATTATGTGAGATATCATACCAGCGGCATAAACGCATCTTGGCGCTCCGAAGTCGTAACATCACGGCGAGCGGCTGATTTGCGGCCATTTTGTTTTCCATGTTCTCTTATGTGAGGTGTCACACCAACGACATAACTGCACTTTGCCGCTTTGTAGTCGCAACATGCAGCGTCTCTGCCGTGATACGCGGCTTCGTCGCCTGCAATGTGATGCATTAGGTCTATTCCATTCGTCAGGATTTCAAGTTCTGGACCGTTCAAAATCGTACTGAGCATGAGCAATGCACTAAATTGGATATATATTTCATACTGCGCATGATTTGAACGGTTCAGAACTTGAAATTCTGTCAAATGCAATAACAGACCTATTATTTCTTATGGACAAATTCAGACTTGCGGCGCGACCGCAATTATGTTTCTTTCGTTTTATTTTTTTAGTTCTTGGCTAGGGATTGAGGAGCAAAACTGTTTGACCCCGAAAAATTAATTTTATTAGTTCACTGATAAAAACCGGTGGTCGCGGCGGCGAAGCCGCAAGCCATGATGTTGCGACTTCGGAGCGCCAAAGTGCGTTTATTCCGGTGGTTTTACCACAGTATATTCTCTCTTAACCGGTGGTTTTACATCTCACATAAGAGAACATAGAAAACAAAACTTGCGGCGTGGCCGCGTGGCCAAGCCGCACGTGTGGCGTCGACTTTATAGTTTTGAATTTCATTAGATTTATAATAATTTGATTAATTTGATTAAAACCTTCAAAACACAAATCATAGATTTTTTTGGTAATGCCTTATCGAAGCAACATATTTTGTTTGTCAATGTGACTTTTCATTTAAGTGTTGTCAGTTGGTTAATTAAAATGGAAAAAGAAAAAACAGTGCTGAAGACTGCAAAGGCAGCGGAAGCCCTTGTACCCCAAAATACAAAAAGAAAATCTGTACGAGAATAGTATATTATTTTACGAGTTTCACCGCCCCAACGGAACGAGTGTTACAATGCCTCTTGTGAAACGTGTAAAATATAGTATTTTTTCTACTTTGCGTCACTTATTGAACAAAAATATTGAAAATACTGTCAAAAATTTGATCTCCTTAGTATATGGGGAATTTTAGTTGTAATGCGTGGCAACACTGAAAACCTTTCGTTTTAATCAAAAGTCACATTAACAAGTTATTAATTTTTCTTATCCAGCTTCATTGTGAGTATTCTGTTAAGTAACAAATAAATAATGAGTTATTTCGTAAAATCTATTAAATATTTTCAATTAAAAATTGACTAAAATTTCCCCAAAAACGGTTGCACAATGAGCTTCATTGTGAAACTGTTTTTGGTGTCACAATGAGTTCATTGTGAACGCAAAGTAGAAAAAGAATATTTCCGTTTTCAAGAATGGTTGCGTTAATAAAGATTACTGACAATTTATATTGTTATTTTCCAATAATAGAGTGCCTTGAAAATTTATAATGCCCTGCCGGGCATTATTTGAAAATAACACCCTAGACATTTATTTCAACCTTAGCGAAGTCTCCACTAGCAAGAAAATTGTACAAGTTCTTCAGCAACAACTTGCTGGTCTGTTTCCACTACATGCAATTTATCTATAGCAAGTTTCTTTTGAAAGTTTCTAGAAGTTATCTTCCAGCAAGTTCTTGCAAAGTCGTTTCGACGTAATTGTAGTCTGCAAGTGCACACCAAACAGTAAACTTGTGAACCAGTTTTTTCATATTCAAATTATTTTTGATTTTATTTGAGGTTATTTTATTTTTTTTAGAATTACTTTATTGAGCTGCAAAATCTTAAGCACAAAATGATTCTTAAAAAATATATATTAACTGATGAATTATGCAGTAACATTTAACAAAAAGGATCTGAATTTGCTTTTGAAAAAAATTAATTTTCAAAATTTACTTAACTTACAGCATGTCCTCTAAAAATATTTATAATTGATGCAAATAAAAACTTTCTCCGTCCTAATAATAATAATTTGAAATTAACTGTGAAACTTCCAAAAATAATTTAAATTATTATTTACTGTAAGAAACAATAACAATTGCTTAGTATAAAACGCGCCAAATAAATGTACAGGTGTCCCAGCTTTCAACAACTATACAGACTGTTTCTTTATTAAGTTACACACCAAACTTGTTTTTCCTTTTATGGAATACTACACATATTACATATTTGGATAATACCTAAGAGCTAATGAAAATTACTGAAAATAAGTTAATATGTTGTAATATCATCATCTCTTCCAGTACCATTCAAATATCTAAATCGCTGTAATGTGTCACTCTTCTTTACTTTATTTCTGTAGTCTTTTGATTTAGTGTCCCTCAACTCTGGATATTGTTCATAAAGAGATATTAATTTAATTATTTCATCTCGAGACCACACCCTTTCTTCTCAGACATTGATGAAAACTTGCTGAACTTTATTTTGCAATCAAAATAAACAAGCAAGTTTATACAGCAAGCTGAAAATACTGTGTACACATGCAGCTTGCTGTAAATTCCGCAAATCACTGAAACTTGCAGAAGTTGGCTTGCCGCGGATGTTTACACACTAACGACTACTTGTGCAAGCTAACTTCTACAAATTTTGTTGCTAGTGGACACTTCGCTAAGGCCGGGTTCGTAAAGTCTCCATGGGTAACGCTAGGAGTGAATAAAATGAAAAGGAAAATACATAAAATCATTTATATGAGAGAGAAAGAATATTACTCAGGAGAACCCAAGAGAGTTTACGAATACACTCTAAAGGCCGCTTTACAGTTCGCAATTATTTATTGCCGACAATGAAAATTGCAGCGATTTGTATTGCACGCTTGCTCGTTATTTGCATTTTGTATAAAAATACTAAAAATACAACACTGCGCATGCGTGCAATACAAATCGCTCCAATTTTCATTGCCGGCAATAAATAACTGCGAACTGTAAAGCGGCCTTAACGTTACTTAAAACTGATCCATTATTTTGTTATAATAGTCTTTACAGAGCTTTCTTGAAAAGTTGAATGTATCATTTTTGAAAGAAAATTCGTCGATAATTGCCTTTTATTCTATGCTATGCATGGGCTGATCCATGGGTCGCAATTTCGATCGTGCATTGAGCGGCATGAACTTTAATTTAATGTATCACAAAATCTTTTAAGCGGACACTAAATCGCGCACTATAACACTTTACGTTTCACCGTCGTTCGACAGCTTCGTCAGAAGTGAAAAATAATTTAATGTATTCTAACCTTTTTTATATCTGGAGGAGTAGGACAATTGTCCACGAATAATAAAATTTTTCGTTTCTTGCGACGTAATTCACCGTTCCATTCCCGTAATTCAGTCGCAAAAATCTCTGAGGTCATCCAACCTTTCTATTAAATTTTAAATTTACTGTAGCACGTTTTGGATGTTGGTTTTGATTGGGCGTTTTCACATCTACCGGCACGACACCGACAACGACGCTGGTGGACGCGAAATCTCATGAAAATAAATGGGAATGATTTTCACCATGGCCTTCTAAATCAAAAGCGAGTTCTAACTGGCCTGGGCGTTTTGAAAAATTTACATTGAATTTTTGTGCTCGAGAAAACGCCAAAAGTCGACACTTTGGCGCTGGTTATGGGGCACTGACAGCAATGAGTGAAGTGCACTGTCATTATTGTCAATCAAAGTGAGTTCACGCAAAATTAATTAATATTGTAATTACCGTAATACAAGATAATTTATGT
Source organism: Dorcus hopei (assembly GCA_033060865.1). Classification (NCBI taxonomy): domain Eukaryota; kingdom Metazoa; phylum Arthropoda; class Insecta; order Coleoptera; family Lucanidae; genus Dorcus; species Dorcus hopei. The sequence continues at coordinate 24,268,607 of CM065421.1, read as the reverse complement.
GGTATAAATTTTATAGATTCATGCACAAATCATTTGATCTCATCGGAGTGAAGTACGCTTGCGCAATAAGGAAAGACTGGCTTTTGTGTTATGAATAGGTAATTACAAGTTACATAAAAGAGTTTCGACTTTTGATAGGTAACGTAAAACGTGTTAAAAAAGGCGTTGATAATTACGCACAATGAGGAAAAAAAAAACTTTATTATATACAGGCTGTCTTACGAAAAACGCCCCAAGCCATAACTCCATTATTTATAGATCAATTTTAACAAACAAAAAGGCAAATAAAATGAGACTAAAAGTACTATAAGGTGAGTCCAGTTTCAATTTTTTTTTAATTACCTTCAAGGTCAAACGACTGTCAACTTTTATTTTTTAAATGGCTCTGTATATTTTTTATTATTATATCTGGTAGAGATTTTTTTTCTAAATCCAATAATGTGCAACACTTTGACATTTGAAAATATTTTTCGTAAAAAAAAGAAATGATCCAGTCTATTACGCAAAACGTGCTTTTCATAAAAATGTTAAAGTTTGTCATGAAAACAATGTCACTGAGCGTTATTTTTCAAAGTTGTTTCAAACTGTCAAGTTATTCTCTTTGTATGATTTATTGTTTCCTAAAAAAGCCTATTATGGGTTAATACTCAGTTGATTGATTTACTCCAAGTATATTTTTAATGCAATAAAAACACAAGCAGTGCATCTCTATAGACAGCGATTTTTTCCCAAAGCAACTTACACAGTTGTAGACTTAATTTTCATTATTTCATTAATGTTTTCTGTACTGCTTGATTGCTGTTTTTATTGCATTCAGAATATACTTGCAATAAGTCAGTTAAGTGATTATTATCCATAATCCATAGTTTTTTAGGAAACAGTAAGTCGTACAAGTGGAAGAACTTGATAGTTTGAAACAACTGTGAAAAATAACGCTCAGTTTCATTGTTTTCACGACATAGTTTAACACTTTTATAAAAAACACGTTTTGCGTAATAGACTAGTTCATTTCTTTTTTTTACGAAAAATGTTTTCTAAATATCAAAGTGTTGCACATTATTGGATTTAGAAAAAAAATCTCTACCAGATATAATAATAAAAAATATACAGAGCCATTTGAAAAATAAAAGTTGACAGTCGTTTGACCTTGAAAGTAATTTTTAAAAAAGTTGAAATTGGACTCACTTTATAGTATTCTTAGTCTCATTTTATTTGCCTTTTTGTTTGTTAAAATTAGTCCATAAATAACGGAGTTATGGCTTGGGGCGTTTTTCGTAAGACAGCCTGTATGTTGTAACTTACCACAGAAATTCTGAGTATATGCAGCTTTATTTGCAGGTAAGATTTTCATCTAAAACCGTAATAGTTTAATGCTAACTTAATTTGTCGAAATTGGACATACATATTCCACCTTATTCCAACGTGAATAATATCCAGTATGCTCAAATTTTTATAGCAATAACATTAAATGTTCTTACACGAACTCATCCACCATTCACATGTGACAGAACTGTCAAGATTTTAGGTTAAGAAAGCGCCCTGTAAGCAGTGCTTGGTGGAGCACGCCTGAACTGCACTTTTGCGCAGGCCAGATAGAACTCGCTTTTCATTTAGAAGGCCATGATTTTCACATTCACCGACATGTCGGTGTCGTGTCGTTACAAGCACCGACATGTCGGTGAGGAATAGTCACTCCACTCGTGTCGTCTTAATATTTTAGGAGAAGAGACGCAATTTTACAGAATTAGTTTTTAATTGAGCTAACTAGATTGATGTTTTCAAGAATTATTTGAAGATTTTAATTGAATTGATTAAAAATGGCCGTTAGTCGACTTTTCAAACAGAGTGTAATATGTGCCTTCTAAATATCTCATTGGATGTACCCAAAAGTTCCTTCGCTTGTTTCGTTTTTTGCGTCTTAGGTATAACAAATATAGCAAATACAATTTCTTAACTGCTGCCATGTCGGAACTCACTGCCGCCAGATGTGAAAGAATTGTGCCGGTGTCGTGTCGGAGTCGGTGTCGTGCTGGTGTCGGTAGATGTGAAAACGCCCATTAGAGTGCCTTTGTTTTAATCGGATCGACTGTTGCGTTTTAGGTGACGTAGTTTATTCGGGGAAGTCCCCGAAAACTTTTTAAATAATATGCAAGTACGAGATAAGATTCGTTTTATCCGAAAGTTCGTTATAAGCGCACTGTATTTATTCATTCTTGTTTTACATGAGAAGCGTTTTTATAAAAAAATATATATATGATAGGACCATTACCTTTTGGGAAACTAAATAACGAAGTGGTTTCTTCTTTTAAATTTGTCCTACCGTTTATTACTGCGTGGCATGTAAAAAATATTACACTAAAATTTAACATTAAACTGACACACCTTTCTACAATGGCGACCAAATCGGCAAGTTTCATATCTGCTATACTGCTATTAATTTATTAATCTGTGGCTAGATATTTAATTAAACCACAGATAAAGGAGTTTTTTTATTTGTGATTAAAGCAGAAAATGCGCGACGCGACTTACTGCAACGACCTCTTTTGGGCTTCCTTATTATTAATGCGCAAATAGCATGGCCAGCAACATTAACATTCACTGACGTGTATGTATGGCCGTGTCAATTCGCCTAAAATTCGGTTCCGGAAAGCATGCCATGGAGTACTCCACTCAGCGCTCCCTATTAAAGATACTACAGAACTACTGATAGTAACGTAATGGCAACTGCAATTACTTAAAAACTCACAAGAGGCGCTGAGTGGAGTACCCGTCAAATTTTTAAAAGTCAAATTGAAACGGCCATACATACACGTCAGTGAATGTTAATGGAGTTGGCCATGCAAATAGTAGGTAAATGTGCATTGCGGTCAGATATATAGAGCAATTTTCAATACCAAAAATCGCAGTTTGAGTGTCCCCCCTGAATCTTCGAATCTTGTCCATATGCGAACAATATTTTAAGATTACTCGAATATTTTTATTAATTTTTTTGAGATATAAGAAACAATTAAGTATGGAAGCTACGACGTGGCTTACGACATACGACTTTTTTCCAAGGCTACCTCGAGGTTGTACCTTTTTCTTATAGCGTTTTCGATTGACCGCACTAGTGCGCACTCAGAATATCTTCATCTCGTGTTATTACATGAGGTTAAAAGAAGATACAAATACACTGAGTGCAACCGGTGAAAGTAAATCGAAAACGCTATTATTTAAGACCCGATATCTGTCAGTTATTAAATGTGTGTCTTAACTCACTCCTTTTAAACAACGTTATTAGAACATAAAAATGATTCTAGTTTTTAAAATTTTTGTGTTTGACATGTCAAATAAAATCTGACTGTATCCTGATCCTGACATTATTAAATGAAATCACGAATTGATTCCTAATAATCACAAGGAGTGAGTTTAACAGTAGAATTCAAATAATAAATTAACAGAAATAAAACATAACTGTTTTTCTGTGGTTAACTGCATTTATAAAAAAGAAAAAAATCTGAACGTATCCTCTTGGCAATTTTGGAATACGGACCCTGTTTCTTTCAGAACTGATAACGACTTTAACGGTTAGAAGCTGTTATGCAATTAAAATGTAAATTATAAATTTAATTACTTCATTATTTAATTGGTAACGGGTAAAGCGTTATACAGAATCGCTGATTTATCGACCAAAAAATAAATAAGCCCGGGCAGCCATGTTTGCCCAATGACAAGAAGGATGAGTAGTGACATCAATTTGTGATAGGAAAGAAATTAATTGTTTAATTTTATTGTAAATTAATAGTAGACGGAGGTGATCTTTTAGTGTTGCGACTTTTTATAGTGAATTTTACCAAACAGAGAACCGAAGCTCGTTCGGATTTACAGCGACGAATTTGTAAGTTGGGTATGTCATGTCAAAATCATTTTCGCAGGCTGTTCTCATAATTACTAATCGTATTTTCGTGTGTGTGTGTGTAGTTTTCTCGTTTTGATTTGCTTTTCTAGCCACGTATTATTGAGTGTCTAAGCAACGTGCATAAAAAAAAATAGTAAACGGTACAGAGAATCGACGCTAATATTGAAATTCCTTTGACCTGCGTCTAATTAAAACCAGTAAATACATGTCTACGGCAGTCGAAGAGGCGTTGTAAATAAGAAAAAATCTATATTTAACTTTATTTTGCACCAAGGACTTCATATTACAAGGTCGTCTGTTGTAAAAGGTACATGAAGTACCTAATGCTGATTGTCCTCTTTCTTTTTCAGTACCTAGTTAAAGTAGGTCATTTTTTAAGGAGGGAAACTTTAGTGAAAATGCAGCTTTATTGTTTCGTTTAGTCGGTGCCTTTCTTGAAGACTCACAAAGTCTTAATCACACAAATTTTTCGATGTCTCATTTATTTTAGCTGTGATATCATATCACATGTTATCAGATACCAATTACAGATTATGTACTATGTGAGGTCACAGCACACACGCATAGCGTTTCATGTACTCGAACATTCTTTAGTAGAATAAAAGTAACGTTTCACATAGTAATAAATTTGAATTTTTGAAATAGTTCACAATCAGGATTGATTTCATTATTAAAGGTAATAGAAAAAGATAACTATATTTTAACTGTTGGTATTGTTTCTGGTTATTGATTTTTTTTTAAATTATAGATAACACTTTGTTTTCTGATATGCTAGTCGGTAGAAACCATACAAATGTTAGTTACCTACGTCTAAACCAGAAATATGTTTCAAAATTGTTATTAATTTAAATTAACAATTGAAGGGTTTGTTGTATGATGTTCATTTTTCACAGAAGCTGAGTGACTCGGACCTAGAACTGCATAAGAAAAGTAAGTTTCACAACTTTATTTTTAGGCCAAAATACTTTGAATCTGTAGTTACTAGGTCATATCTTAATTGGCGAACGTTTACATGCTTAAATTGTCCTGCTTATTTTGTACCTACATCAATTTCCATTCTGCTTTATATGCTACAAATAATATATTTCCATATACAATCAATTTTAAATAAAGTCAACTATGAATAGGTATAGTTGTTAGAAGTCAACTCAGGTACGTAAATGCTTAAAGTGAAAGTTTTTATATGCTTCTTTTTTTGAAGAAACAGAATTTGTAGCATGTAACTTCTTTTTTTTTATTTGAGTATAATATTGCAGTGTTAATTTTAGATGAAGAAAGGGCACGATATGCAAGTAAATGTGGCTGGACTTCGGCGAAATTTGAAGAACTTGGCACACAACTACTCTGATGCTCAACGAAAGGTGCGAGAAGCGACCTCAAACGATCCATGGGGCCCCAGCAGTACCATTATGGCGGAAATCGCCGACCTTACGTACAATGTAGTGGCTTTTACAGAAATTATGCAGATGATATGGAAGCGGCTCAATGATCACGGAAAAAACTGGCGACATGTTTACAAAGCACTCGTACTACTAGAATATTTAATCAAAACTGGTTCGGAGAAAGTAGGGCAGCAGTGTAAAGAAAATATTTTTGCCATACAGACCCTAAAAGACTTTCAACATCTTGAAGAAGGTTTGAATTTGTCGTCTTCTAAAAACTGTCCAGTAAATTTAATTAATTTTAGGTAAAGATCAAGGACAAAATGTAAGGGAAAAAGCAAAGCAATTGGTAAATCTACTTAAAGATGATGAAAGACTTCGCAACGAGAGAGCAAGAGCTTTAAAAGCGAAAGAAAGATTTGCTCAAAGCGCAAGCGGCTTCGGAAGTGACGGCGGCCTTGATACACCCACCAGTCCAAAGTACCCGGCATTCAGAGGAGACTGGAGCGGCTCAACTGAACTTCCTAGGGATTTAGAAGTTGCAAGGCCCCAAACTGCCGGGGAAGAAGAACTACAGTTGCAGTTGGCATTGGCGATGTCTCGGGAAGAAGCCGAACAAGAAGAACAAAAGAGAAGGTCTGATGATGTCAGATTACAATTGGCCTTGAGTCAAAGTCAACAGGATTTTAAGTAAGTTGTTACTTGTTATTATAAAATTTTACATTCATATTAATTACTAATAATATTCCAGAGAAACACAACAGAAACCAAGAGAACCAAGCCATATGGTAGATCTTCTTGATGTAAATATGGGTGATTCGGCTCCCATTGATCCATGGGGTATGCCTCAACCACCTAGACCTCAGGTAAATTATTTTTCTCAGTGTAAGCAAAAGTAGCATCTTTCAAAGAGTCAATAGTTTTACTATTAAAACAAATGAAAATGATTTTTTTATTAAAATAAAATAAAAATGCTGACAATTTTCAGCAGCAATCGAGTCCTTGGCATGCGAATTCGGTGCCATTACCAGGAAGTCAAAGCAGTGCTGGTGATCCATGGCAGCCAACTGCAATACCTCCTCCAGTCTTGAAATCTGCAGATCCGTGGAGTCCAAAGAGTACAACTACGGCACTTCCTGAGACCGCTATCCGCAGTGATCCGTGGTCGCCTGCAAGTAACAGTTCGTCCATAGATTTAGATGATTTCGTCGTGATAACCAACAGAAACCGTATGTCACCTAAAACAAATGGAACAAGTGTCGATAACAGTGCCGGTGGTGATCCGTTTGAATTAATGTCTCTGGGAGAGACTTTGCCTCCTTCCGGACCCAGTCCTTCGACAGGTGCTTTAAAAAAAACTCCTCAGTCTTTCCTGGGTGAGAATTCTGCTCTTGTGAACTTGGATAATTTGGTTACAAGTATGTTTATGTGGTGTTAAACTTTCTAGATGTTAAAATGTTTGGTTTTAGGCAAACCTTCTAATACAGTGACGACGGTAAATCCTTTCTCGGATCCGCAGGCTGCTCAGAACAGACCAGTATTTAATACGCCTGCGCCCAAGCCATCTATGAATGAAATCAAACAAGCTCCTTTTATGGCCAGTCCTCAGTTCGGTGCTTCGGTTGCCTCTTCGTATAATCCAAGTCCTAACACGAGTTTTCCGGCAACCACAGCAGCTTATGGATCAAATAATCAATTTGGAGCTGCCCCTTCGCCAGCTTTCGGTGCGAACGGGGCTTTTGGTGCCCCAGCCCAACCTGCGCAGGATCCTTGGAAACCAGTTCCAAGCAGTAACAGCAGTCAATTGGGCACACCTTGGATGAAACCAGGTGAAACTGCTAATCCATTTTTGTCTTAACGTAGTTGGATTTATTTTATTTGTTATTGGTGAGTTTATGATTTTTTTATTTTCAGAATTGTTTGTTTCAATTTTAATTTGCTCTTTTTTTTCAGGTTATACATTTTATTGAGTATATCAAGATAATTTTAATTATTTATGTGAAGAACACCAATCGATGTGGATTGATTTTAATACATTTATATTATAACAATGGTGCAGATACACAAAAACAAGTTACATTGTAGATTTTGACTTTTCTATTGTCTTTTGTACACTAAAAAAAATTTCTGTACTACCTATGTACGTACATAATATGTATGTAATATTATTACGAAATTTGTATGGTACTATTACATAATAATATTTATAAGAAAGTAATAATAATAATGCAATGCTTTTATGCAACGTATTAAATGTGATTGATGCGTTTTGCTCATCAGATATATATTTTTACACTTGTGTCTTAGAGTTTTCAGCTTTTATGAGTGTAACCACGTATTATGAACATTTTTTTTTTTAAATAGTTTCTGTTACCGTTTTGTAGTACAATCAAAATACACACTATGATGTTCATCTTAAAAATGTTATCTCATTTACATAATTTTTTTTTTTTAATTCACTTTTGCAATTGTTTAAATATTTCAACAAAAAGAAGGATTCCGTCACAGAGTTAATGTTTTAATATTAATTAGCTCACAGACTTTTATACTCTATGATAGTGTTGAATGAATTTATTTGTTAAATAATTTTCCTAATTTTTGTAAAGTATTTATCATGAAACAGAATTATATACAGGAACTGCTTAATTAATTTGAAAATTATTATTAGAAATATTTATTATTGTATATTATTTTTTAATTTTAGTACAAACTAAGATTATCGTTCTTTTTTTTTTTGGCGTCGTAGTTTTTTCGTTTTTTTTTTTAGACTGGCAAGTAATTTTTACCTCATTAAATGCTAAGTTCCACAAAAAAAAATATGTACATCGAAAGACCCCGCACGGTGGAAATGCCGAGAGAATTGTAACAAAGGTGTACGTTAATGTAAGAATTAATTCTTTCTGTTTTGCATATATGTATTTATATATATTATAACTTTGTTGTGTACTAATGTATTAGAGATAATATTCTATCGTGTATATATTCATTCAATTATACATAAAACATGTATATAGTATTATCATTATTGATAAATTTTAGAAAATTTCATACTGTAATATAAACTTGGAATAGGTTTGTCATTTTACGTAAGGGTAAAGAGAAATACTGTATCATTATATAGTTATTTTCACTTACATTGATATGAGAAATATATGGCAAAATACAAACATCCTTTATTTTATAAAACCTTACACAAGGGATTCAAATTGCATTAATCAATAAAAACTTCATCTTAACAAGTCAACATCTAAACTTTCAAGTAAATTCAGAGCAGATATAAATGCAATTATAAATAAAGCTAATTTCAATATCATAATTATTACCATAAAATATGTAATTTATAATTGACCAGACATTTAAAAAAAAATCAAAATTTGACATTTCATAATAAATAAGAAGCTGTCAAATATACAGGCAAAACGGACTCTTGAATTGATTTTTCACGTCTGTTTGATCATTTATAAATTACATATTTTGTGACGGTAATCTTCAACAGGCAAGAAAGTCTTTCAATCATAAATGTTACTTTAATATATTGAATACTTAAACTTAGCTGCTACTTGTTCTATCTTCTGCCGGTGATTCACTTGCTGCATTTACAGAAATTGGTGGCAAATAATACGCTTTTATCGATGCATGCAACCTTGCAACTTCTAAATCTTCCCTTTCGAGACTTCGTAGCATTTGAGCGAATTTAATGATACCATCTCTTCCAGTAGGATACCCAAATTCTTTTATTACATCCATTTGTATCTGCATGACTATCGGGAAGAGGAACTGCATCATTTTCAGCATTTCATTGCCCACGTTATCTCTGGCTTCCTCCAGCTTTTTCAGGTTTTCAGGTGTTTGCAGCACGTCTATGGTTTTGTTCAAGATTAATATCGCCGATTCGCTCGTAAGGGTAGGAAATGATTCTGATTTGGACATAATTTCCTCTTGTGTAGGAACTGACAAGATTAGCATAACCTTCACTTTAACCTCAATCCTCAACGCAGTCTTTAAACTGACCAAGAAAACGCTGATTTTTTATTGCAGCTATTAAATTTAAACGATTTGTTGTTTAATGCTTACTTTGACGTTTTCAAAATTAAAAATGTCACTTTTAATAACGTTGAAAACTTGAAAGATAATTCCATTTATCACGATGGCAACACTGCCTGTCTATTCACAGTATAAGAATCACACAGTAGCGTCACTCGAGTATAACTGTCACATTTGTTCTTTTGTTTGATACCTAACCAGCTGTAAATTACATTGTACTATCGATATCATAAAAAACTAGGACAACTTTTCAATCCAGTAGCCATGCGTCTCCATTATTTTACTATATTGAATCTTACTTTGCTGTCATGTCAGTAACTGTGTTTTTGTTAATGCTGAAATTCTGAGCAATTTGTGTAATTGTGACACCCTTTTCTATGAAAATAGTTATCCTAGCTTTTAAAACAATATTTACTGTAGAAATGATTGACAATTTCAAATAATTTTAAATTTGTGGTCGGTAGCAGTTTTACACAGCTTAAAAAATCTTGTCCTAGTTTTTTATGATAGCAATAGTATTTCCATAAGGGTATCAAATAGAATGGCCCCTTTTTTTGACACTGACGTTTAAGTGACGCTACTGGGTAATTACTTATACTGTGGTCTATTACATAATGTTGACAACCTAAAACCTGACGTCAACGTCCCCCTTTCTCAAATCACAGATTTTTTCCTAAAAAGGAATTGATTTGGTACATAGAATTACTTAAAAGAATTTAAGTAGGTGGTTGCATACAAAATCATGCAGAAATATGTGTTCCTAGTTAAACCAATATTTCAAGAACATTTTCTTATTATAAAGGGTTTTACCAATAGGGACCGTGCACATGCCTGCGTTCAGCGACGCCTGGCGGTGATTTATGCATTAGTGGTATGAAAACATTGTTTTTAGGTTAATACACCTGTGACACGTTGAAGCGACGTTATTAACGTCACTCTGTAATTTTTAATTTTGCAATTACAATGGATGTTGAAATGTATTTTAAAATCTTATTTATGTAAGTGGACGACCAGCTGGTAGTGGCCGGCCATCAGGCGCAGTCATCCTATGCATAACTTCAATAGCCAAGCGAAAATTTTGGTATTTGCGGAAGAAATTTTGCATGGCATTGATGGTCAATAAAATTTTTGGTTGTGCGCAGATTTGTTGTTATTTCTTGTAATTGTATTAAAAATATTTAGGGCTTTTTCTAAATTTACTCAAATCTTGCAACAAGTTTTATTGTTTGATGATCAGTACAATTTCTAAATATGCAAATCCTGCGTGGTGTCACTAATAGATGTGAAAATATATTACAAATTGAATTCTATTGTTTATGAGCACAGTATTTCAGAAAACACATCAGAAGATCGGCAGTTGATTACTGTTGAACATGGGCGTTTTTCGTTATTTCTAAATTTTTCCTTTCAAACACAGTGGATTTTAAATGCATGACCTCCGTACACAAATTTATGGAAATTTGCCTAACTGGAACGTATTCTTCACTCTTTTTTGCTCTTTTACACCCATTTGTATAAATAAAATGGGTAATGAGAGTGACTCATAAAATTAATGTAAAAGTGCTATAAATTAAACAAAAATCTGAGTACAAACCTCAAATTAAGAAACATCACTAATATAATCAGTCTTTTAATACAATTAACACAAAGTATTCCAGTTAAATAGTATAAAACATGTTCCACATGCATTTGACATGAAGTCGGTCTGATGATCGGTTGGGGCTATTGTTTATATTGACTTCTTCACATGAAACGCATACCATCAGTATCCTGACCGTAAATGTATTCATAATACCAAGACTAACCATCCGTTAATCATCAACTGCATTTGAAACTGGCCTACATTTGTTGACTTGCTTTCCGACTTCTCATGAAATTCTTCAAACTTTCATTTCATCTGAGTCTCCTGCACATTTTTTCGAATAGAGTACGTTGTACTTAATGACTAATCGATATTGAAATCTATGAATCACTTTCAAAACAGCATACAAAGTTAAATGTTTCAATCCATATATATTTTCTTGCTACTGTCTGGATAATTGTAAAGTTTAACATTCTTCCTGTTACTATAACTCTTATGACAATTTACAGTTGTAGTACATAATAACTATTTGATCTTCTGGTATGAAATTAATTACAAAATTCAAGTTCAAATGCACACTGGGCATTTGAAATGACATATGTACATTTGAACTGTCATCATACTGTCACTCGTGTTTTCATACCACTTATGCAAAATATGGCCATTGGTGGCGCTGTCATCGCATGTGCACGGTCCCTATACCGGTTATAGACAATTTTATTGGAATAAAACTCTAAATATTCAAGAAAATTCGGAAATGTTTATTAAATATGAAAATATGAAACATCTCAATTATGTGCGAAACACAATGTCGGCCAAATGACCACCGCGGCTCCTTTGACAGGCCACAATCCGCTTGATGAAACCTCCCCCATGACATTTTCGCACGTCTCTCGGATGTGCATTGCCCATCACGTTCATGTGATTTGACGCCACTCGATTTTTTTTGCAGGGATATGTAAAGGGAAAGGTTTATACTACCCATCCACAGAATATTCAACAACTCAAACTCGAAATTCAACTTGTCATCGGCGAAATTCAGAGAAACATGTGCGGAGAGACATCAAGCAGATTGTGGCCTGGCAAAGGAGCCGCGATGATCATTTGGCCGACATTATGTTTCACACAAAATTGAGATGTTTCATATTTTCATATTTAATAAACATTTCCGAATTTCCTTGAATATTTAGAGTTTTATTCCAATAAAATTGTCTATAACCAACGCCCACTGAATAATAGGCCTGCTCAAAGCAGTGGGAGAATACCCCGAGAACTTGAGACAATGCCGCGCGCGCCGCGCCGTTAACTGACATATTATTTATCTAATGCCGAATGTGTAATGCGGAGTCAGACCATAAATTTATTATTGTAAAATTAAATATATTCATAAAACTAATTCCAACATGTTAAAATATATAAAATGCACGTGTGTGGAATATAATTATGTAAACTCACGAGCACGAGTGTCCCGGAGTCGCAGCGAGGACTACTATGATTCTTAAAAAAAAGGAAATTTTTAATAATGTTAAAAAATAAGTTCTCTTAATAATTAAATACGAGATGTAATAATAATACATAATTAAAACAGATGAGTTACTTTCACACTGCGGTACTGAACATGAAGTGACCATTTTAAATTAATCAGTAAGCGCATTTACGTACGCGCTAACAGTTCAACGGCGAGACGCGTACTGACCGAGTCCCCCGAAAATCTTGGAGTCCCCCGAAATCTCGATGTTCCCCACTATCTAACTTCGGCCTATGTGAAGTGGGCGTTGCTATAACTCGTATTGGTAAACCCTATATTTATGAATGCATTAATTGGTTCAGTTGAGCGTCAGTTTAAACCTACTTTGTACAACTGGCCCTAAGACAGAGCACCAAAACAGCGGAAAATATTTATTGCATACCTCTTTCTTAAGCAATTTATCAAACGAGGTTATTACTTGGCTTAATGAACAAGAACAACAATTTAGAAATACGGATTTAACTGCCTTGGCGCGAAATGTATTGAATCTACATACAATCAGGGAAACGTTCTGGCAAAGAAAAGTTCGAAACTAGAGCCTAGAATACAATGGATTTGCATAAAACATAAGACATAAGACATAAGTCGTTACGGAGCTATTGTGTTAAAGCGCACTTCTTTACATAGGTCGAATTACTGTTACGGCTTATGGCTTATATCTTATGTTTTATGCATATCCATTGGGTACAGGCCTTAATTCGACAACAATTATGGATTACTCATGCGCATAAGAAAAATACACAAACTATCAGGGTGACTATTCTCGAACTGGAGAGAAGCGATCGCTCCCGAAAATGACGTCAAAATGACGTAGGCTCTCGTGTAAAACTATACAAATCTTTTGGAAATTGCGTCATTTTGACGTCATTTTCGGGAGCGATCGCTTCTCTCCAGTTCAAGAATAACCACCCAGAAATTGTTTGCTAGAACAAACCTATGACAAACACTGTCAAAACCTAAGGCGTTTTTTTGCGATACATTGGTTTGAAACATTTCAAACCAATACATTTTAGTGTTACAACGGTGATGTCACAGACGCAACTGGTTCAAAATAATTGATGCTGGTTTGAACCGCGCTGGGAGCTCGGTTTGAAACGAGTTCGTAAATATATGGAGGGGTAAACGGACGAATTATTTGTAGGTTAGGTGACGGACTATTGCATGAGCTATTGCAAATCTATCAATAAGTAAATAAATTTACATTATTTACACGAATGAATTATTGAAAGATATGTATCTCTGAAATAAGACACAAAGGGTGAACGTAACCAAATTTCTTTCTTGTCATCGGAGTGGAGACATTAAAAAAGTGGCTCTCTTTACTTTTCTGCAAAAAATAAAGATACTCGAAAGAATTTTTTGAATTTCGAAAACATTTGTTAAGATCCGCAAAATAAACGATCTTCCCAAACGAAAGTAAACTTTTAAATGGACACCATTTACCACCAAACCGAAAAGTATCGAAGCTTATGTTTCAAACAAATGCATTTTCTTGCTATACGAAATAGTGACGTCACAGTTCAAAACGGTTCAAACCCAAGGTTACTAAAGAGAGAAGGTTGCCTGGTAACTCGTGGAGTGACGCGTCATCCACTAGGCCATCTATTTGTGTAAATGCATTAAATGGGCCTACTGAGTGACGTTGTGGTGACGTTCAAAGTTACCAGGCAACCTTGTCTTTTAGTAACCTTGGTTCAAACCAATGAACCAACCGTGTTTAAAACGTTGTGTCACAAAAAGACGCCTCTAATGTTACACAACTAATTTTTTTGGAAATTTTTGGAGTATTGATTTTACTTTGCTGTACTTAGTCGATTTTTATGATCACGATGGTACCTATTTGGGGGCTGGGTTATGAAATAGTGAACAAGCATCCATGGACATGCCGGGATTCAAACGCACACCGACGAATAATGATCGAAAGACATCTTTAAAAAAAAATCGAGATTAAACTTTAATGATGCAAACTGGGCAAAAGTGTCATTTTTGTTAGCAATTTCGGATTTGATGTTGACTGATTGATTTTACATACATTGGGCGTAGATTTTGAATTTCATTCTTCTAAAATATTTTTAGTAACTTTTAACTTCTTAAGTTAAATATTAAGACTTTTTGTCAAAGACTATTGGCAACACTGACTTAACCTCCGATCTTGTTATGCTAATAAGAATTAATTTTCATTGCTTTTAAGAAACTGATTATCAGTAAATGCGTACATATTTTAATGTGTTGAACTTCAATGTATTAGTGACCGGTATTATTCTGAAACGTTCCTATCTAATCAAATTATTTCGAATTATATACGTCATAAATTCGACGTAGCACTTCATGTGCAATAATAAATAACGACGGTATGATAAGAAATAATCATTGCATTGGCATTTGGAAATTAACGCGTCAAGGCGACACTGAAGATCTGGTGTGTGATTTCACCTTCACTTCCTTGATGCATATGTGAGGTTAATACCAGATAAAGCGGCAGTTATTTTACAGTCTGCTGTGATTTAAATATTTTATAGAAGTCATACAAAGAAAAGGCAATGGAAACTGTTGATATTCAAGCAGTGGAATCTAAGTTGAGTGATGTGACCGTAACCGCTATACCCATGATTCCCAAGCAGCAGGCCCAGCCAGGTCAATCCAAGTATGCACAGTTGTTAGGTGTTATAGAAGAAATGGGGCGTGAAGTGCGACCCACATACGCAGGTAGCAGGAGCTCAGCTGAAAGACTGAAACGAGGGATAGTAAGTGCGAGGCTACTAGTGCGTGAATGTTTGATAGAAACAGAAAGAAGCGCTCGTCAATAGTTAAAATATTTAAAAAAAAAAAACAAGAATTCTATACAGGGTGTCCTATACAATTATACACAGGGATCTTTGCTTATTTAAAAAAAGAAATGAATCTGAATGCAGTTTTAACATATTTAGAATAACATAAGCCAGGCTATTATTTTATTATAATAAAAATGAAATAATAGACATACCTCTAAAACAATGTTTGTTGGCGGCGGGGGGGGTTACAAAATTAGGTCATATGTGATTTATAGGTTTATTTCTTCATTTTTCTATATCTTTAAATGAGGACCTGTGTATGGGATTTCTGAAATGGGACATCCGAAATGTAACGACTCCGTCTTTCTAGTTCTGTATACACTGCGATTTCCGGGTCTTTCACAAATCAAAGTATCAGGTCAAGAAGTACAAAGATTTTTTATACTAGTTTGATTGTAATTGTAAAGTTAGTTATGTAATAAATAATAAGGGTTAGGTAGAGTGGGAACAACTTGGCATTAAATTCAAGACCAATTGAAATATTGAATATTAAAAATGTTGGTTACTGATGCGACAGAAATGCAATGTCTCAAATACAGCTTCAGTGTTCTTTTATTTAATGTAGGGTAATATTTTGAAGACATTAAATTAATTGTTTATTTAAGTAATGAAAATAATCATTTTTATTCAAGAAAATCAAATGGATTCAGTTTGTAACAATACTGTTTTAATATTTCGAATTTGCTTTTACATATACAGGGGGGAAACTGATTTGTGTTACAAGCAGTTTGTGTATTGGAGTAAACATAGTCGAGACAAGAGCTGTAAAATATTGTAGCCTTTGTCATAAACATATTTAATACATTTCCTTCGTGTTTCCCATTATAAAAACTTATGTCATACAATTGGTTTCCATTCGATATACATTTTGTGATACAATTATTACTCTATCAAGTAAAAAAAAATCTCGAACTCTTTAAAGGGATAACTATGATAATCCTCAGTACCGTTAATTTTACCAAAAATCTTGCACATATTCACGTAGTAACTAGATAGATAAATATAGTCTTGTAATTCTCAGGTTCGATTGTTAGGTGTTACGTATTTTTAAGCTTAAATAAAATAAAGTTACAAATATTTTTTGTAATGCCAACGATTTTTAAATTAATAAATACTACACAGAAAAATGTTTCACCTTTTTATTTGTGCTCAAAATTGTAGAAAATGCGTTCTAACACCTGACGTTCATTTACTACAAGCATCTGCGTTTAAATTTTTTGCATATTCAAGAATCTCACTGCACCCCTTCTGGTTCCTGAGAAGCTGCTTGTGCGTTTCTAATTTCTCTAGTAAAGTATCCCTGCATATTTTTGCCGTTACTTTCAAAACCTCTGAAATAATTTAATGATTAATATAAAATAAGTGAAACTTTCTTTCTGTAGGTACCTTTGATTAGTTCCTGAAAATGTTCATCGTCATCATCGAAATGTATAAGTAATGTATCGATAAGAAACTCGTGATGCGATTTAAAACTCGAATTCAAGAAATCATCCGGAGGGTCTTGTATTATCGACTTCAGTGATTCAACCGCACAAATTCTTACTTTATCAGTGGGATCGTCTAAGCGCTTCACTATTTCTGGATAGATCTTTAGTAAGTCGTTGAGGTTCCATATTTTTTGTTTGACTGCTGCTTCCTTGAGCAAAACGAGGTCTTGTATAGCCAGCTTCCTGCTGGCAAATGAAGCATCCTCTGTCAATGAAAGTAGTAAAGGCAGCAATTTGTTGAAAAGAGGGCACAAAACATCAGAAGATGTAAAAATTGTTACATTTTCATTAGGGTTTAATGCACTGAATAAACATGAAGCAGCCATGGTACGCATTGCTTCGGCTGTACGTCCCGCATGCCACACTAATGAAGGCACAAATACTTCTGCAAATGATTTCATCAAATTATAAAAAGTTTTTTAAGGAGGGTACTTTGATAATAAATACCTATGACTAGTGTTTCTAAAAATGCATTTAAATTTTCAGCTTTTCCGAAAATCACGTCTTTTTTATCCAGAGCATCAGAGAGAGCTATGAACGTCTTAAGTCGTGATTCTGCATCAGCATTTGTATCTAAAGCATCGATGAGTATATTTCCAATTTGCGTTAAGTTTTCCCCAAAAGCTTCACCTGCAGTACCCATAGAAGTTTATTAACAGCTTTAACAAAAAAAATTTTACATTACCCGATTCTATTAGGACGATTTCAAATATGCATCGCTCAGGTGTTACGATGCACCAGGATTTCGGGTCATCCTTAATAACATCCAGTAAATCTCCCAAGTACTTACTCCACAGTTGGTACCTTGTATCGAACTTCAAAGTTTTATATAAATCGTCCAAGAGGTCCACTGTTATGTGAACATTGTCAATGTCTCTGAGTGCTATTACGGTTACAAGTATTATAAATAAATTTTTGCAAACGTTTAATGAATCACTTTCACATTTGGTCATTAAAGCAACAACACAGTTGACCAACTCCTGCTGGTATTTTTTCTGAAAAAATACCGTTATATTTCTATCTCTTCAAATTAATTCCACACAGACTTTTCGACTTTGACAAATAGTCTTGTCCGCCAACAATTGTGTTATTTCTTCAAGGTGTGGAGAAATAACTTCTTGGGGAGAACCCCTAATTAAGGCTGAGAGGACACACAAATGTCCAAAATGCGGGCCGTCTTCTATTGCGGGGAGAATGAGTTTTTTCCATGTCACTGCAGACACAAATAATCCTAATATTTCACTTGCTTGAATTACCTACAATAAACTGTTTATGATATAATAAATAAATTAAAGCGATTTTACTGACATTCTCGACGATGATTTTCTCTTCATCTTTAGCTGCCATATACATAGCTGGTAGAAGGTCTTGTAAATGATGAGTTATTCCATCTTCGGCATGTAAAACGACCGCACATAATAGCTGACTGCAACGTATTCGAACATCAACCTGCCAGCTTGCCAACTCTCGCGATAGTGGCTTAGTTAACTTGCTAATGTTTCTCTGTACCAAAACCCTGCAGCCTAAATTAGCACGTTTCACTAAAAATTATTGTAATAATATACATGAATTGCATTTGTAATTTTAAAGTTCTGCGGCCTACAGTTTTTTAAGTAATGCTTAGGGGGCGCAGTCAAATAATCAAGCTGATCCTTGAGATCGTCTTCATTCTCTTTCTGGTATTGTAGTCCAATGACATTCCACAACTGATGTGCTTCTTCTCTAGTTTCTGGAACTTCATCATTTAATCTATAAAATGCCCACAGTAAAACAAAAGCTACTTTCTACTAATTTTTAAAAAAAAATAATACAAATAATTTATTAGCAAATCATTTAAATTCCTATTTAATTATACACTGTAACTAATACATGTACTTATGTTTCATATGTGCATACTCACGGCAAAAGATTTTTTTTTATAATAAAAATAATAAAATACAAAATTTTTAATTATACCGGCTGTTTCAAATTGAGTGTGCACTGAAGGGATCTTCTAAACCGTAAGAGATACAAATTTGGTTAAATGGAAGAAAAGTTGCACAAATCAATGCCTAATTCGTATTCATTCACAGAATAAATTTTTTCTTATTTCTTCTTGAGATATTGATCAAAATGTAAAAATGTCGATTTTCTTTTTTCCTCTGTATCTCTCGTATTATAAATAATTTTGAAATTCTGATTTAACTTTCTACAGGCACTTTCTTATTCTGCTTCGAATAGAGGTTGCAGAATTGAAGTCAAACGTTTCGTTTCTCCACGACCATCTTCAGTTTCGATTTTTTAAATACAACGTATATCTTTTAATTATTCTATTCGATAGCATTTTTTCTGCTGATTGCAGTGATGTATAACAATGAATATTTTTTTCAAGTAAAGTTAAAATATGATAAAAAAAAGCTTGATACAGTTTCGTCATGATTTATTTAATAAGTAAATTTATTCCTTAGTACTTTTTTTAGTTACTAAATATTAATAACTAACATTCAAATGTCGGAAGAGGAAAAATCAATAAAATCAATCAATCAATCAACAAAAAATCAAAGGGCTAATATTTGGTGATCTTAGAGGCCACGCGACACGTCCATTTGTACCTATCAGGAAAAGTTTGATTCAAATAATTTGTTGTTATTTCAGCATTATGTGCTGGTGCTCCATCATTTTGAAATTACAATTCCATAATATGATTTAGAGGAATGTAATCTAAAATGTTTTCCAATGCTGTCCTTAAAAAATCGATGTAACGTTCAGCTGTTACATGATTTTCGTAAATCATCGGACCATTAATTCTATTATGCCAAATACCACACCAAACATTTAAGCTGAATTGTATCTGTGGTCACACTTGTTGAAATCTTTTTTGATTCTCCCTGGACCAATATCTATGTACATTTCTATTAAATATTCCCTTGTTTGTAAAATTAGACTCGTCAACAACTATCTCGTATAACAAATTCTCTTAACGGATACTACAAATGTGCACTATCAGTGTCCGTTAAAAGAATTTATTATACAATAACTAAAGAGACAGATATTAAATAATTCATTGAAATTTACACTATACCTAAGAAAATGAACTAAATATTTGAAATTATGTATTAAATAAAATTTTCATATAAAAATCTGTATTATTTAAGCTTCAAATTAATATCAACAATTAAGTGTGATATACCATTACAATCAGGAGAAAAAATGGCAACAAATACGATAATAAAAAGGTATACGTTATATTTAAAAAATGCAAACTGAGGATGGTCGCGGAGAGACGAAACGTGTGACCGCAATTCTACTGCCCCTATTTAAAGCAGAATTCAAGTACCTGTAGAAAGTTAAGACAGAATTTCTAAATTATTTTTAATAAGGGAGTTACAGAGGAAAAAAGAAAATCGATATTTTTACATTTTCACCAATACTTCAAGAACAATTAAGAGAAAATTGATTCTGTTAATGGATACGAATTAAGCAATGACTGGTGCAACTTTTCTTCCATTTAACCGAATCTGTAACTCTCATGGTTTAGGAGATCCCTTCAGTGCACACCCAATTTGAAACAGCCGGTATATTTTCACTCCTGACGAAGCTATCAATCGATATTGAAACATTGAGCGATTGTGTGAATCTTAAGTGTCCGTTAAAAGAATTTAGTATAAATTATATAGTATAATTTTCATCGGACAAGAATCTACTTTAATTATTTTCAATTACACTGTGAAACGATTAAAAGGCATTTGAATTTCCCGAGCGTTAGTTTATTTATCAAAGTTGGTACTAGTGTTGCCAACGTCACAGTATAAGTAATTACCCAGTAGCGTCACTTAAACGTCAGTGTCAAGAAAAAACGCCATTCTATTTGATACCCTTATGGAAATGCAATGTAATTTGCAGCTGGGTAGGTATCAAACAAAAGAGCAAATGTGACAGTTATACTCCAGTGACGCTACTGTGTGACTTTTAACTGTGCCAACGCTACAGTATAAGTAATTACCCAGTAGCGTCACTTAACGTCAGTGTCAAAAAAAGCCGCCATACTGTTTGATGCCCTTATGGAAAAGTAATTTGCAAATCTGTAGGTATCAAACAACACTTACATTGGCCAATGTAAATGATATCATATGAAAACACATGTCAAACTTTCGTGCTGGTACGAAATTGAATGTAAATGTAGCCATACTCAACACATGATCCAACAGTTGTGTCGGCTGAACCCAGGGTTGGGAAGTTATGCGTAAAAAATTGTTTTCTACGTTACGGTAAATTACGCGTAAGTAATGCGTAATTTATGTCATAAATGTAAAAAATGTAATAAATTCAAAACTTGTTTTAAATATGAGCGGGAAGTATTGTGGCTTGTTTGAATATTCTCAAATAAATTAAATTGCTTGACGCCCTTGCCCCCCACATGTACACACCTCATAGAGAAATGAGAATATTTCTTTAAAATTTTAATGATCGTGTCTGTTTGTTCTTACTGATTGCTGCATCATGTTCATTCTAAATTTATTATCTACAAATGAGTTCTAAGTTGTTTTCTTCTTTTCTAAGATGTCTTCCATCTGAACTGTGGATCTTTACTAGGTATATTCGTTTTAGAAATCTTGAGTTTGCCACAATAAGGTCATCGTCAAGTAATTAGTGCACATACAGGTCAAGTTGTCGTTGTACCAGAAATTGATCTAAAACGAATAAATTTTGTGTTGACAAGTTGACATTAATAATTACTAATTTAACATAATAAACTCATTTTTATATTACGACTTTGTATTATTTATTTTTATGAGCATAATGGCCTACGCTGGTTTTATTTAAGGAAGTCTCAAGAAAGTATTATGAATTCGCGCATAGAATTTTGTAACCCGTGAGCAACTAAAAATCAGATTAGAGTCGGCGGTGCAAAGAAAATGTATGTCTGTGATTAACTGAATTAATTAATCTAATACATTCATGAACTGTCAGATCAGCCTAACGCCGCGTTAGTAACAGACATAATTTTTCTTTGCACCGCCGCACAGTGGGGCCGATGATAGCAAAACTTGGCAGAAATTATTTACTACCTTAAATCGTATGAGAATTAAAAATACAAATAACTTTTGCATGAAAAAATGTTCAAAACTATTTTTTTTGTATAATGATAAATTTAGCGGAAAAATATATATTTAAGTATAAGTAATTTGTTTCATTTATCAAATTTCTGTATTTGCCTGTTAGCAATCTTGTGTGGACATAGAGCCGTTGCTAAATAATAATGATAATATTTATTTCAAACGCTGTGATATGCAAGATTTGAATAGTGTTAGAAAAAAAAAAATAAACAAAAGAAAAGTACCGGAAAACAAGAGTGTGTATATGAGATACTTTAACATTTGAACAACAAATTATTTCAAGATAGAGATAGTGAGAAAACGCTTTAATAACACGTATTAAAGAAACTAAAAACTAAAGAATTAAATAATTAAATTAGATTAGACGCATTTAAACTCTACAGTAATATTCATAAATAATATTTCGAGTGTATGCTAAATTATAACGACATACATACATGAGGGGTATTTGGAGAACTATTTCCCAAGTTATTTGTTTCACAATAATAAATAATGAATTCAAGTAAGTAATCAAGTGTTATTTTCTTGAAAATGTAAGCCAAAAATAAAAATATTTGACCTCTGATTTTAATCAAATTACCATGCCGTATCCAGTACCTATGCTTTCAATGGCAAATAGCAACATAATTGAAGCATGTAACTTCTAAATGGTCTAAGTGCCACAAAATTCAATTTCAAAATTTTTGTACCAAAAGGGTTGGATTTAGCACATCGACCCCTTTTGTCAGATATTTGACAATTTTTATCATTTCTGTTTTAAATACTTTTACATGCTGCATTTAAATGAAGTAGGTATGGCCAGAATAGCCAATTTTTTATTATCTTTTCGTTTCACAGTTCCCGTTTTTTATGAAACCCACTGTATAAGTATTTGCTTATGTTTTGAATTAATTGTAAATAATAAATATACTTACCATTAGACACAAGACGCCATATTTAAATGAATTTCGCTTTAAACTGAATAAACACGCAATAATTTTTGAAAATTTTTCAAGTAGGAAGCACAATGTCAAATAGTTCCACCGCGGAAAAAAAATTTGAAATTTGATGGCGCTAGTGAGCCACACGGAAATGCGCAGGCTCAGCGTACAAGATTTGAATACAATTCTTCTTGGGTTTTTGAATTTTCGCCATCCATAATTATAAATGTACATCATACCTGACTATCATTAGAAATAGAAACTTTCATATATTAAAAAGTTAAATAAAAACCTGTTACCTATTAGTTTTTTAGGACAATTACCAACAGCTACCTAATTCAAATTAAAATATGTTATTTTTAGGTTCAACAGCCAAATTAAATAAAAATATTTTCGAAGACAATATTAACCCAAAGAAAAAGTACATAAAATATTGTCAGATATTTTATTAATCAAAAACTAACTACACTAAAATTATATTTTTTAGATTTCTAACTAAAATATTGAAGAAAATATGAAAGAAAATATAGAAAAACTATATAATTTTTAAAATCAGAAAAAAAATATCTTTTATAATTCGAGGAAATATACTGGGGGTTCCATTTAAAATAACGAAGTTGGTGCTCATTTATTATCTTTCCGATTGTCATTTGTTTCTTTTTTTAGTAAATTCTGACGGTTCAGATAAATCCATAAAACTTTTGTATTTAACTTTTTTTTTGTATCAAATAATAAAGCACGTAGGTATTATTCTAAATATAAACATAAAGCCTGTACATACAAGTCCTATTTTTGAGATATCCTACTTTTGTCACGATTATTTCAAAATGGCGCAAATATGCGCAAGTTCTTATTTATATTCCTGAAAGCTCACTTCATTGATGAACATGAGTGATCAAAATTACAGCTGCCAAATGATGACAACAGAACTAAAAGTTTACACATTTGGAAACTGTGCGTAAAGCATTCATTTAAGATACATTCAACTGAATGTATTATATTAGATCTACATTTCATTCAGATTAATCATGTATTATTAAAATGAGCGAACTTATTATTTAATACTAATATAACATTAAAATTAAATTTATTACAATTTATAAAGAAATTCGCAAAAAGTGTGAACATGTGTTATTTGCAATAATAAAGCTATCACCCAGAAAGCACGATTTTATAATTTTTTTTCACGGCTAGTTTGAAATATATGGCGCTAGTTAGCTGGATACAGATGAACAAGTTTATTGGCTATCCCCTTAATATGTCAACTTACATTTACCGTGCTTTTTGAAAATTCGAATTTCTGCCAAGAAAAAGCATATTCGGCCCCACTGTGCGCCGCGCCGACTCTAATCTGATTTCTAGTTGCTCACAGGTTATTTATTTATGAACATATACAGCGAATGTTTTGGCAGCGAATATATACATAAATCGCACTATATGTGATATCCGTGGTAACAAACAACTGAAATAAAACTAAAAATTAAGGTTAACCTGCAGCTGATGCAACTAGACTCTACTCTCGAGTAAGTGCACGTTACGTCAACACCAGCGTTGTCGTAGTGGCAATTAAAACGAATATGTCAATGTCAAATCCGGCAAGCCGAAAATTTAAAACGAATGCACATTTCGTTGACGTAGGTGACTTGGGGCAGTCCAAGTCATCTAAAACGAATATACCTACTGTGTGTTTCTCTAAGTAGAAAAAGAGTGCCGATGTATTTAATTTCCTAGTCAAAGATTTAAGTTAAAAAAATTCTGTTACTTTCGAAGACTAATAAAATTAAACCTTAAGATACTTTCAAATTACGCTTTACCTCAGTAAGAGTTCCAATCATTTACTTCACATACATATAGAGGTTAACGATTCAAATCAATATAAAGGAAGTCTGCAACTTCTTTTAGGGCCGTTTTCATAATAGTGCTAAAGGAGACTTTAATTTAAAGTCACTTTAAGGCCCGGTCTATTCATCTCTCAGTAAGTGGCCAGTAAGATACTGGATAGATTAAAGATAGGCAAATGCATTGCGCTAATCTGTCAAGTAGTAACTTGGCACTTTACTGAGAGATGAATAGACCGGGCCTTAGCATAGGAAATTAATGTATTTTTATAGGTTAAAGTCACTTTAAATTTATTATGAAAACGGCCCACAATGGCATTCTTTATTACTCCATTTTCTTTTAGCTTGATTTTCGAATTGAAGTAGATATCAAAATGTTTCTTCCAGGGCCAGGCAAATTAGGAACATGAAAAAATCAGAACAGAACTAGATAGAACTGTAAAATTCTTCATTTTTTTACACATTCCAAAAATACCTCAAGATCTGTAGACCACCAGAAATTAGTTAGGTACATAAAAATATGGTTAAAAAAGCCTAAAATTTTATTGAAATGCCTAATTTTTAGACACCCTAAAATGGCTTTTCATTTCTGGACAAGAGCAATTGGATTACATTAAAAACCTTTGATAAATCATCCAAAAAAAAAAGGTTTCGACATGTCCTGAAAAATAGAGACCTCCAAAAATTGGGCGCATGAAAAAATCGTTTAAAAATTAAAGAAAAAAGCCTTAAAAATTTTGGTATCCCGTTTTTATATACCCCAAAATAACTTTTCATTTCTGGGCCATTAAAAATTGCACCCATGAAAAAAATTTATTGGAAAATCAAAGTAAAAAGTTTGAGCTTTTGGGCACATACAGAATAGTTGAAGAATTACAAAAAAGAAAGTCTCAAAATGTTTTTAAAAACCTTCATTTTTAGACACCCCTAAAAACTATAAGCTCAAAACAGAGAGCCGTAAATGATATTTCATTTCTAGGCCAACAAAGGTTGAGCACGTGAAAAAATTACTAAAAAATCATCGAAAAAGAAATACAATCCTTCACTTCTGAACATCCCAAGATGGTATTTTATTTCAGACCCAACGTGGTTCGGCTATTTAAAGATTGAGATTTCTAGGTGTGTTCCAAAGCAGATGAATAACTGTTGGGGAGACATTATAGTTGGTTGGGGATCATATTTCTTTTTATTTGGGACCACTGTGTCTTCAAAGTTAAAAATTAATTTAAGGGCTCGACGATCTGCGATATTGGGGTTGCATCACTTCAAGAACAAGTTTTAGAATTCACTCCGAAATCAAAAAGTGCAAATATATAGGATGTTCCATTTAAAATAACGAAGTAACATAACGCCCAAACTAAACGAAACGCTGTATACAACAAACTGTTTTTAAAATATGTTCCACATGATACAGTGAAACTTTTATTTGAATATTAATTTGTAAAAGGGTAACCAGAGAGAAAGACGTTCATAGTTTATGACATTTTGGCAGTATTTTTTATATTAGATGTTTATTATTCAAACAATACAAATTTAAGTGAATAATTGTGAATACCTGTATTTATACACTTGCAAACTCATACTTTTTACCTTTTGGTTGCGCTGACATTAGCGGGATTACTAACAGGCTTCGCCTGACGAGACTGGGCTGACAGTTAGAGGTCGAGAACTATCGATAGTGAGGACCATCGATAATTATCGATAGTTGAGTATCAAACTATCGATAATTTTCGATAGGTACAAAATAAATAAGCAAATGTTGCAAATTTTTTCGATAGATAAATAAGGCAACCAAAAATTATAAAACTTTATTTTTAAGAGAATAAAAATCTTCAAATATTTAACTTTTAGGCCCAGTCGTACAATGCCAGTTTTTTTTACACTGTCGTTTAAGTGTTGCTACTGGGTAATTACTTTTAGCATAAGAAAAAATACCTATCCTACACGGAAATGAGAGCACCCGACAAGATGAACATTCAAGATCCAAACGCAAACTAGGTATCTCTTCGTAGGTGGTATCTGACGGTTAAAAGGAAAACTATCGAAAACAATCGATTGTTCTAGGAAACTATCGATTACGTTCGATAGTAGTAAACTATCGATGTTTACCGATAGTGCTATCGATGGTTCTCGAGCTCTACTGACAGTACTGGTGGTCCAGCACGCCAAATCCCTTCGTCGGCTATAAGCAGCATGGAAAAGCCTGGCGTGAGCGTTACGCATTAACAGTATTACAGTATTAGCAGTATTATCGACAGGCAAATCCCTTCATAGTCAAAGACGTTCAGAAATATTGTATGTATGGGCACCTAATGATGTTTCTTAATAAAATAATATATTACACGGTGTAAAAAATAGTTTTTTTCCTACACTAGTAGAAAATTCAATTTTACCGGCTCATCAGAGAGGAGAAAGCGAACGTTTCCACGGCTAGCCCGGCAAAATGAACATAAATGCCTAGCCGAGAAAATAATTTACGAGGCTTTACCACTAGGTGACGCGACAATAATTTCAGGAATGCGCTCTCATCGACATCAAAAAATTAACAAAGTTTTTTTTATTTAATTCCACTGGTATTTGGTTTTAAAAAGGATTAAAATTATTAAGAAAAAAAAAAGACTCGGCAGCGGTGGGATTCGAACCCATGCCTCCGAAGAAACTGGTTTATTAAACCACCGGCTTGACCACTCGGCTATGCTAGTATACGTAACACTGTGTTTTAAAACATCTATAATAATTTTAATAGTAACTCTATTTTAATGTTTTTACTTCGAGAAAAAGAACGTTTGTGTGATATTAACAAAATTAATTATAATGTTGTGTAGGAAAAAAATAATATGTAAACCATGGCGGTAAAGCAATTTTCGAGGTCTCGAGAAGTGTGGCCAGGCTCGGCTTCTCGCCTCGCCTGTCCATATCTTCTCTCGACCTGGAAAACAAGCACTTTACCGCCTCGGTCTACAATATACTATTTCTACGTGACGTAAAATACGTATAAATTACACGTAATTTACGTAAATTAAGGGTAGGTTCCACTTAACGATCAAAGTGATCAAAGTAGCGCTGGCATTGTTCTACATAACGCTCACAATGATCAGAACAATAATAATAGACACCTGGGTGCAAGGCTAGGAAAGCGATCACATCGCCCACAAAATGAACCTGGGTCGGCGTAAAGCTATGCTTTGTGTCAGGCGATACGCGTTAGCGTTAAACGCAGTGATTTCGTCGCTGGTATTGTTGCGTTAACGCAAAGTGTCAAACCTTCCGCTTATAATAAATCTTATGTCTTTATTTTGTAGACATTTATGCATTTCGGCATTATCAGTTTCTTCCCTACATGTGAAATATTCCATTAATTCGTATGTTAGCCATTTTCATTAACACTGGATACAATATTTTAGTCAAAAATCGAGGTTATATAGTACATAACGCTCGCTTTTACCGCAAAAAATAGAACAAAATTCAATTCCCAGCGTTATCGCCAGCCTTACGCGCGGCTTTGAAGTCCCATTTGAATTAACTAATCACAATAACTATCGCTTTTAACGCTAACGCGTAACGCGTGTCACAAAACGCACCTTAAAACATCACACATGGCGGCGCGAATTTAAAATATGTAATTGAAAAGTTAACCTAGCATTTTGCATTTTGGACGCAGTTAAACTTAATTACTGTTTTCCGTTTTACCGTAGCAATATTCTCTTGAAAACATAAACACAACAGAATCTCTGAACAAGTTCGTGAGAAGGGCACACAAAAGCCGTTCCAATTCTCTAAATAGCGTTTTCCACTGGCTGCACCGGTGTGTACTCAGGATATCTCTATCTCACTTTGTTACATTAAGCTGAACCGAGATGAAAATACACTCAGTGCACACTAGTGCAGCCAGTGGAAAACGCTTTAATACGTACAAGTGGAACGACGCTACGTACTCTATAGAACATAATCATTGTGATCCTTATGTGGAACCTACCCCTAGTATCACGTAATTTATGTGACCAACCCTGGCTGAACCATGCGCTGAACGCGCCCAGTGATTACCACGTGATTACGCTTAACCGGTAAAGAATCACATCAACATGTAGACAATTTTTAATGTATTTATGGATTTATGTATAAATCGGCGCATATGTGAAAACCAATATTTAGAAGCTATTAGTTCGTAAGTTTGCTTGAACCACATTCATCGGGTTTTGAAAGTGGTGGATTGTTTTTTTTTATAACCTAACTTTTTGCAAATCTGCATAGTCCCCGTGTTGTAAAAATTAAGTTAAAACCTTTAAAAAGTAAGTAAGTAAGTCTTTTTATAATTAGATAGTTTATAATTATAGCAATGAGAGTGGGATCTATATTTCACAGACGTTAGTAGAAATTTCATTCAATGATCATATCGTTTCAGTAAAATTTACCGGTATAAGTTTGATGAATTCTGAAAAGTACCCAAAATGCCCTTATTGTTCAGCTATAGACCGTGGCTGAACCACGTTAAGCTTCATGAAAACCATCGCTAACCTAAAAATATTTGTTTGCATTTCTGCATGTTTATACGGCTCTATTTCAGTGCAAGAATTAGAATGGCCCTGGACGGGGCAAAAGGGATAGAGCAATCTTCCATATTTCCACTACCATTTGTGTGTTGGACAGATTTGCTACATACTGGAGATAATATATGTACTTCTTATAATCAAACACAACTAAAACATAAAATGTACCTTGACAAAGAAGAATATTTTAGTTATGACTGTTCACTTTCAAATTTTTCTTTATCACCTGAAGAGATAAGTGTGAGTTATTAAATATTTTAACACGTAAAGTGCCAAGTAAGTCCTACGTGGACTCGCCGATTTTTTTAATTTTCTGGCCAGCAGCACCTCTGTTGTCTCGCAGAACCCAAAAACACACATAGCCAAGTGCCAATTCAATTCTATGCTTATGTACGAAGGAAATAGGTCGCCTGGCGGACTGGAGCATGTATTTGACCCAATGAAAACCTCACTGTGGTCTCGCTTGGCCAAATTTTATTGAACTAAAACAAGTATATACTATTTTACAAGTGGCCTGACAGGCTCATATTTTTTCCTTCTATTGTGGCACTTTACGTGTTAATAGTATAAATTGGCGGTTATCCTCAGCAGTATATATTTTACAGAAATGTCTTCCAAAATGGAAAACAAAAATTTTAAGCGTTACTGGAGAGGAAGGTGATATCAAAATTAAGTGTGCAGTAGCAGCCAAAAATAAGGAGGAAATTAATGAGTGGATTAAAGCATTAGAAAATCACACTTTATGTATTTATTCTATAAAGAGTACCGATCCAGCAAAAGGCAGATATATTCTTTTTCGGCAAAGATTATACTGTCATCACAACACAAGAAGTACAAAATTATATGACCAATCTGCAAAAAATAAAACTAGAAATACAAACTGCCCATCAACTATCAAGGTTACACTGCGCGCAATAAAAAAAAGATATCGAGGAAAAAATCCAAACTTAGCACCAGATATTTTTTTTCCTTGCATAGTTGAATATGTTCCATATCATAATCATGCAGTTAATAGAGCAGATATTCTAAGATACAAATATGTGGCTAATGAAGTAAAAGATAAATTAATTGAATTATTCAAGGCAGGGCATTCTCCTGCTTCCGCCTTAGAAAACATTAAATTATATATTTACCTCAACTTTCCGGATGATTTTGACATTAAATTAGCTGACCGCAACTTGTGTCCTAATTATGGCTATTGTTATAATTTATACAAAACAGAATTTGAGAAAAAATATGATCCATCACAATTTGGAGAAGATACAAAAGATTTTATAATAAAATGGATAAACGACTATAATGAAGATAACGGAGAGAACTTTGTTAAAGTATCATTTACAGGATCTGACTATGTCATATGGTAAGTTGTTTTTGTTGTTGAGTTTATTAATAAGTGTAGTAATTCGGCTTTTACTCCCAAATTCTAAATGCCTCATAACATTAAAAGTTGATATTTTCAGTGTGTGTACGGGATTGATGAAACGAGTCCATAAAATAATTAAAGCATCATCAGAAATAGTCTTTATGGATTCCACTGGCACTTTGGATCACCAAGGAAGTCGTGTATTCATATTACTAACTCACAGTGAATGTGGTCTATTACCATTAGCAGTTATAGTAACTTCTGCAGAATGTTGCTTGCTTCTAAGTAACGGATTTAAAATGTTAAAAGACATACTGGGAAAGGAGTTGTTTGCCGGGAGCGCTGAAGGGCCACTTTTATTTTTAACTGACGATTCGCAGATTGAACAATTATCTGTGAAATCTGTTTGGAAAAAATCAAAATGTTTACTGTGCATTTTTCATGTGTTACAAGCGGTTTGGCGTTGGTTGACAAAAGCAAAAAATAAAATAAAGCAAGAATGTCAATATGAATTATTTCAACAGTTTAGAGCAGTAGTTTATGCAAATACTGTTAATGAGTGTGAAGAAAATTATAAACACACGGTTACTAATGCAATGGCGTTTCCCAATTATGTGAGGTATTTACAAAGTTATTGGGAACGAAAAGAACTGTGGGCTCTTAGTTATCGCCGATCAAAACTTACCAGAGGGTATAACACAAATAATTTTTCTGAGGCTGTGATGCGCCTAATGAAAGACAAAATTTCTGAAAGAACCAAACCAAGCAACATTATTCATTTGTTAGATTTCATATTGACCAAATTTGAACGGTATTTTCAAATAAGATTGTTGGATGCTGCTCACAACAATCTTAGAAAAAATTTATTTAGTAATATTGTTAAATCTCCTCCTGAGGGACTAACGGAAAGAATTCTAATATTGCCAAATAACATCAGTTTAGTTCCAAGCGAGAAAAATGAAGAACTGCACTATATAGTAAATACAGAAATTTTCATTTGTACCTGTGCTACAGGAAGCACTGGGAAAATGTGCAAACATTTACATTGGGTATCTTTTTTGTTAAACTCGGAAGATTATAATAAAAAAATTGATACCATGTACACCAAAAAAATGTTTTATTTTATTGTTACTGGAGAACAGGCTCCTGAAGGATGGTTATTAAGCGTGAAAGATTGTGAAAGTAACAGTAAATTCAAAATTCCTCCTTCATCAGAAGCTACTAAAAATAACTCTTCCTCCGATCAAGATGACACAATATGTTCCGATGAAGAAGTTAATTTAACGTTCGAAGATGCTTTAGCAGAGAGTAAACGTATTTTAGCTGATATTACAGACATGTCTTATGAATTTGTTAAACAATCACCTCTGGAAGTATGTGAAAGTTTAAAGAAAATGCAAGAAAAACTTGAGAAGCTAAAAACACCTGCAGCATTTTCTTCTGCATGTGCTAATTTTTCCTCAGGTACAAATTAAGAGTTAAAACAAAAATTCCAATGTTTAACTGATAACTTTTACTTCTCGTAGAATAAATTCAACCTACTGCAGTTAGTAGATCAACAAATATTGTTGGAAGATGCAGGCCGTCCAAGAAAAGAAAATATTATTAAGAATATTTTTAAAAGAAAAAGTAAGATTAAGGCAACCAAGTGTTTCAAACAAAGCTTCACGTGTGTCAGAATAAGGTTAATTTACAATTTAAAATAAATGCAGGTTATTCTGATAGTTCTATCATATTCCTCATATTATACATATAATTAGTGATGTAAAAAATACGGTATATTAAAATATTTTGTACAGCCCTACGTCTATTATATCGTTGATTATACCATAGGTTTGTTCATTTCTACACTTTTAACTCCTTTACTCTACTTTTCACACTCCTATTTACTTTATATTATACAGGCTGTATACGAATTCGACCGGCAAACTTCTAAGGTATATTTTTTTGCTTAAAGGTGTACCTAAATTGTTCATATACTTTATTAATCTATCTTTTTTCATTTATAAGTTACGACCTATTATTTTGTTTTTGTTTCCTAATCTGGCCTTGAAGTCATTGAATGAAATTTGTTTATATTTCGAATTAAAGTTCACTGGCATCTAAGAAGCTCTAAATTTTTCAAAGCAAACAGGCTACAGTTGACAAAAAAAATTATTACTAATATTGCAGCACTGGCAGATGAAGTTTATATGACTTTTTAAATATTTAATAAAAGGATTAATGAAAAATCCATGATTCACTTTACTGAAAATATTTTGTCTTGTACAGACTTTATTCTTCATGTAAAGACCAATGTTATCTAACCTTTTATGCTTCAGATTAGGGGAAGAATGTACACTTTGTCGGTCGAATTCGTATACAGCCTGTATACACCAGAGTACTGCATGATTACCTACGCTGTTACCGGTTACTAGGTTTAATCAACAAGGTGTAGCAACGCGATACCTACCTAGTACATACAGGTAATAGGTACTCGGCAGTAGTTTTTAGAGATAGGTAGTAGGTAACTACCATCGCTACCGGTATAGTTGGGCATTTTTTAGTCAAAATAAGGAATAAGACTAACAACTAATTTTGCATATGTTAGTCATGACCAATGACTAATCTCCCTCTCTCCCCCCTCTTTCACTTTCTCTCACCTCTCTCTCTCTCCCACTATCCCCCCCCCTCTCCCTCTCTCTTCTCCCTCTCTCGCCCTCCCATCCCTCTCCTCTTTCCCCTCCCCCCCCTCTCTCTCCTCTCCTCTCTCCCCCTCCCTCCCTCTCCTCTCCTTTCTCCCCTCCCCCTTCCTCCCTCTCCTCCCCTCCCCTCCCCCTCTCTCTCTCATCTCCTCTCTCCCCCTCCCTCTTAACTTAACTCTCCTAATAACATGTGATAACTAAAACCCGGTGATATCCAATAATGGGTATTACCTGGTTCCGTAAGACAGTACCCGGTTAACCGGGTATTACCTGCTGACACTACCTACGCACTTGCAGTACTCTGCTCCCGGTAACATGTGGAGATATCCGATAATAAGTATTACCTGGTTCCGTAAGACAGTACCCGGTCAACCGGGTATTACCTACCGACACTACCTACGCACTTGCAGTACTCTGGTATACACTCTCTCAGGAGTGGTTGGTGCAAAAAAGAGTGCAGAACAATTTGAAAACAATGTAAAAAGTTCATCAAATATACAAAAAATAAACAAAAGACGGTGCAATTCAGTTGACTAATAAGTAAATAAATAACAAAATTAAAAAATAACAAAAATAAAAGGCAATCTATTTTACAACACAATTTAGTAGATTAATAATTTTCTTTTTTTAATGAAAAGAATGATGAGAAAACAAAATACCAGAATTTTTAAAAAATACGAAACATAATGAATAATAATAAAAATAAAAGTCCAATTTTCTAGTACAATTCAATAGATTAAAAATTAAAAAAAAAAAAAACGAAGAAAAGATGATAAAACAAAGAAAATAAATGAACAAATTTTTAAAAAGTACATAATATTTAAAAAAATTAAAAAAAAAAACAATCGATTTTTGAGCACAATTCAGTAGATTCATAAATTAAAAACAGAAACAATTTGAAACAATGTCAAAACAAAGAATTATTTGGTCAATCACATGGCTAACAGATTATTTAAAAAAACTGATAGATGGTGCTGTCCAATATCTCACAGAAATACAATTTATCCTTTAAAACACGACAAGTGACATTTTCTTACTGACCTTCCGCATTGCGGAAAATAGTTAGCTCGGTAAAAACAAACGAAAAGCTTCAGCTTTCAGATTGTTTTAACCATGGCCTTCTAAATGAAAAGCGAGTTCTATCTGGCCTGCGCAAAAGTGCAGTTCAGGCGTGCTCCGCCAAGCACTACTTATGGGGCGCTTTTTTAACCTAAAATCTTGACAGTTCTGTCACTTGTGAATGGTGAATGAGTTCGTGTAAGAACAATTAATGTTATTATTGTAAAAATTTGAGCATACTGGATATTATTTACGTTAGAATAAAGTGGAGTATTTATGTCCAATTTCGACAACTTAATTTAGCATTAAACTATTACGATTTTAGATTGAAATCTTATCTGTACATACTCAAAATTTCTGTGGTAAGTTACAACATGTATAATAAAGCTTCTTTTCTTACTGTGCGTAATTATCATCGCCCTTTTTAACACGTTTTATTTATGACACGAAAGCTTTTTAAAATGACAGTTTTTCTTTATTGCGCAAGCATACTTCACTCCGACGTAATCAAATGATTTGTGCATGAATCTATAAAGTTTATAGCATATAAATTATGCTGTATTACGGTAATTACAATATTTATTAATTTTGAGTGAACTCACTTTGATTGACAGTAATGACAGTGCATTTCACTCAGTGCCGTCAGTGCCCCATAACCAGCGCCAAAGTGGCGACTTTTGGCGTTTTCTCGAGCACAAAAACTCAATGTAAATTTTTCAAAACGCCCAGGCCAGTTAGAACTCGCTTTTCATTTAGAAGGCCATGGTTTTAACAAATCGCGTTGCTGAATGTCTTACAACAATGCAAGTAATTTTTTATTACCATCCACAAATGACAGTTGTCAGTTGAAACTTTGTTCAATAGATGGTTGTTTTTTCAATTGCTTTTTTTAGAAAAAAAATGCTTTAATACCTAATGATTTGAAAAAATCCTTTAAAAAGTGATTTATCCCTTAAGCTGGCAACACTGTTTTACTTACCAAGGAAAAATATACAGTAGCGGACAATACAATTAAAAAACAAATTACAAAATCAAATTTCTATATGCCAAAATGACTAGTGACATTTTGTATCGGGGAATTAAAAAGTTTGGTCACTGCATTTGCAGTTATTTTATGGAAGTAACGTTTTAACGTGACATTTAAACGGTCTTTGAAAGAAATTATGAAATTGCTGAAATTCGAAAATAACTTGTTAAGAGTTAGAAATGCAGGAATTGTTCTGTTGTGCAGATTTCAACAATGTTTGTTTTACGTAAAGCGCCGATCAGCTATCGACGATTGCAGCGCAACCATCGGAAATTTAAGTTGCCAATATGTATTAAACGTTAAAAATATTAAAGTCAGGTTTACATCATTATACAAATGACGTAGATATTTTTGATAGTAATAATAAAATAAAGAAATCAAAATATGTATAAACAACAGCACACTTTTGATGAAATTTAGGTCAAATTCATACCAACATTGTAAGGTGAAAATTACTAATACGACTGAGTGCGCTAAATTCAAATGCCCTTCAATCATTTCTGAACACACTGCATAAATGTCTAGTTCTTGTTAAATTATAATCTTATCGTTAGATGTAAAACAAAGAAAAATACTAACCCTGTTAATATTAATGGTAATAATTTATGAAAATATGAATATCGATCTCTGTATTCCAACAACCATCTGGATGCAACCTGAGCTATTGTCCTTCTAACTATAGGAATTTGATCAAATAGCCTTTCAGCCATGGGGCCCACAACTTCTTCAATGCCTTTATGACTGCTGTTTAATACGATTTCACCTAAATTATAATTAAAATATATAAATGAAAGTTTAACTTGCCAAGGAATAATTACCAATGCATTTGATAGCTTCACAGCGAATTTTATATCTTTGATGACCGAAATTACTCAGAACTGGTTTAACCAGTGATTCTGCCTGCATATGGAAATCTTTAGGCAATGCGTGAGCCAATTTTACAATGCAATGACAACTTTTTTCTTTGATAGCCGGGTATTTATCTTGGACGGTTTCTTTAAGAATCATCACAGTATCATTTAAAAAAGGTTTCAATTGCTCTGTACGATAATACTTTGTTAAAATACATTCCAAAAATTGCACCAGCTGCAGCCGAATTTCCTCAGACTCTTCCACTATCTCACAGGTCCCCAATCGTTCAGTCAGCACAGGAAACACGTACGACAAATAATAATCGTTCTTCGGTAAGACGTCGATTACAAAAGTTGAAATAAATTTAACCGCCTGCTCACGCACAGGTTCTGATTTATCTCTGAGCCCATTTAGGAAATAAATGTGCGTTTCATTGAATATACTGTGGCACTCTTGGGGAGAAGTTAAATCATCCTGCTGCTCCGAGACAAGTTTCTCGAATTCTTTTAGCGCTTCCTTTCGTGTTTTTTTATCTTGGCTTTGTAAAGCGATGCAAAACTTTTTTGCTTTTGCAAGCTTATCGTTATCACCTTTTTCTAAAGACATTTTTCTTACAAGAACGTCCTTTCGAAAATGCACGCCATTTATAAATAAAATGTCAGCAATATAGGAAAATAAAATGTCACTAGCATACACGCTTTACCAAGTTTTCTTGAGTTATTTTTTGCGATTTTTATGCATAAAGACTGTTCATACATACAAAGCGATTGTGCATTTTATGATTAGTTCAAATATATATTGCACAATTAGTTTTAAAAAAAATGTTTAATTCTGCGCGTCCTCAGTTGGCAACATTGGTTGCCAATTCTCAAATTTTAGTTTTCTAACCTAAAACGGTATTTGGCTCTAAATAATGGAAAATTTTATGCAACACTTTCCAAGCTCTGATAAAATAAATACCTTGTATACGAGCGACACTGTACTGTGTTCCGATTCAGTGGAATGGTGTCCTCACAAGCCTCACCAAAATGTATTTGTGTGTGCCTGTTATCAGCTAGGAGAAGAAAAATGTATCGAAGAAGGTATAATTACGCATTTACTTGTGAGAACATTTAAGTACATCGTGTTCTTATAGTTAATACGCAAAGACGTAGAGAAAAAACAGGTCGAATATTATTATATTCGATATCAACAGATCATGGCTTGAGACTTCATCAACGGATAGAAACGGCTGCGGTTTTAGACCAGAAATGGTGTCACATTCAACCAGATGGCCACTCGATACTAGCAGTCGTTAACGCGGAAAAAACTATCGAAATTTATAAATTACGCACGGATGCAAACGGGAAAATAAAACTGAGTCTGCTCACTTCTCTCGTTTTATCAAAATCTGATGAAGAAATTTTGATTTTGTCCCTCGATTGGTCCACTGGTATTTATGAATATTTCACCCCTGAAATTGTATGCAGTGATTCTAAAGGAAACATCCATAGGTTGCGATTTCAAAATAATATTTTAATGCCACTTGCTACATGGCATGCACATGAATATGAGGCATGGATATCAGCTTTTTATTACTGGAATATTAACATAACTTTTACAGGTACAGTTTCTTTAATGCAGTTGTAATTATTTTTAAAAAAATTATTTAGGTGGTGATGATTCGTTGTTTCTAAAATTCGACAACAGAGTCGGTAAACAACCTATCGCAGTAAATAAATGTCACAAAGCAGGTGTTACTTCCATACATTCCAATATAAAACACGAATTCTTAATAGCAACTGGAAGGTGATTTTTCTTGTTGCCTTTGAAAATTGATTTTTATTATAAAGAATTCCTTTCAGTTATGATTCAACACTGAGGCTCTGGGATTCGAGATTTATGAAAATGCCGAAGAACAAATTGAAAATGCCCGGGACACTTTGGAAACTGAAATGGGATCCGTTTGATTGCAATCATTTATTGGCAGCTTGCATGTTGGGTGGTGTGCATGTCGTGAGGGCAGATGCGTATAACAGTGAGATCGTCGAGAGTTACTACAACCATAAAAATTTAGCATATGGGGTAGATTGGTGTTACTTAAATGAAAGCGAAGTGAGGAAGTTTAGATACGAGGGCAATCGAATTATCGCATCCTGTTCATTTTATGATCATTTGTTATGTGTATCGAAGTTGTATTATGAATCCAAAATTTGAAACATTTCATTACTGTGTTTTGTTAATAAATCATTATCATTATAAAACACTGGCTGATTATGGAAGGTCTGTTTTGCTTATTGGAACCAGTTGTGAAGATGGTTAAATTCATTGGTCATTTTAATTTGTCTTTATTCCAAAATTTAGATGAAGAGTCTTATTTGTTACACTTTTTATTGGGCAGTGTATTTTTATTTTAAAACATTGGCAATACAAGGGTAATAGTCAAATAATTATTTATGAGATTGTATTGATTTGGAATGAACTATTGCGTTGTCCCAACAAAAAAGTAAAAACAAATATTCATAAAATATTTTTGAACCAAATAAAATATACCATAAAATTAATAATGCATTACACAAACGTCGTTAAAAAATTTCTAAAATTAAATTTCCCGCCAAGTTTTTCACGTGTTCACAAAGGTGCGTTAAGTGAAAGGATCAACTTGCACAAAATCGTCAACTGTCAGGTCTATCAAACCAATGTCCACGCATGGCCAGCTACATTAACATTCACTGACGTATATGTATGGCCGTTTCAATTTGACTTAAAAATTTGACGGGTACTCCACTCAGCGCCTCTTGTGAGTTTTTAAGTAATTGCAGTTGTCATTGCGTTACTATCAGTAGTTCTGTAGTATCTTTAATAGAGAGCGCTGAGCAGTGCTGCCAATGGCCGGGAAATTTCCCGAATTTCGGGAAAAATGAGGTGATGGTGGGAGTTTTTCGGGATATAACAAAGTTGCGGGAAAAACCGGGAATTTCAGATATCAGAAATTAAGGCAATTTTTTCTGCGTATATTCATACTTTCGGAAAGGTGCCGACGTTTTGTGAAACTTCTGGTTCCGTAGACATTATACTATGGTGAACTTGAACCATCCATCGCTGAACGCGCCCATTCCCATGCCATGTGATTCCAGCAACATAACGTAACCTAATTAATCCTTTTCGTGTTTTTATAATCTTGTGCAACATTGTTGATTGTTTGCAATTCCCTAACGAAATACTGTGGAAAAAGTGCAATAGCGCAAAAAAATGGATAAATGGCTTATAAAAACACCGTTGTAGATACTTAAAACTGATCCTTGATTGTAAAAGTGGTACAATTTAAATAATTTTGTTTCGTAGAAACAACAGATGGATTCTTGTGAATTACATTGTTACATTAAAGTACAAAATGTTTGCATCTATTTCACTCTCACCTATGTTTATTTTTCTTCTGATGTTCATTTTTTTTGAATTGGCGGGAGAAAGCGGGAATTTTTGTTGTAAATTTCGGGATTTTAGAGTTTATGCTATTGGCAGCACTGGCGCTGAGGGGAGTACTCCACTAAGGTACTAAATCAACACTCCGTACAGGTAACGCAATCCCATTCCTCTCGTGAGAGGATTGAGAAACAAAGATAACAAATATAATTGTCGCAAGTGCAATAAGGAAGACAACAGTTTTAGGGAATTCTGTTTACCGCAATGTCACTGGTTTCAATTTAAAAGTGTATTAGGTTATGTCTAGTTAAGTTATTTACTAATCAAAAAGTTGTTATTTCAAGAAGTGCAGAATTTTTCTTTTACAAAAAAGGCGGAATCATTAAATATCATGCGATAAAAGTTTGGGATGCAATATTTAAACTTAATTTTCTTAACCACTGACAGTAACTTTGACAAACGTCACTTCAAATAATATTTCCAACTGTTTTTTATCCCTAGATGAGAAGAATGTGCGACAAGGATATATACAAAAAATCACTGAATGCGTTACCTCTATACGAAGTATGTTGATTTAGTTATTTAGTACCTCCACGGCATGCTTTCTCGGAACCGAATTTTAGGCGAATTAAAACGGCCATACATACACGTCAGTGAATGTCAATGGAGCTGGCCATGGTCCACGTGACTGATTTTTACAATTAGTGATTGGTGGCGTTTTTAATCTAACCGCTGACTTGACAATTTTGTGTAAAATTACCATGACTAACCCTCCTATTCTCTATAACTCTTAACGACATCGTTAAATGAAATATCTAGTCAGTACGTAGAAATGGGTACGTTTAGCGAACGTAGCAGTTGAGAAGCAGCAATATGCTTTGCTTAGTGTGTTTACAAGTAGCACAAATGATTCGCTAAACCGTAAATCCGCTGTTTCTGACTCACAAATGTACCGTCATTTTGTTACGTACCATTATTTATTATTTTATTCAGTATTACTTGGTCTTTCAGAAATAATACTGTGTTTGGAGGAGCTTGTGCCGTGTTTATAAATTATAACTGATATTTTAGATTAGAAAATATTCAATTTTTAGTCAAGGCCACTTATGCAGCACATTTAGCTTGAAAGGCAGCGATGTTTTAGAACGCTGACTAAATCTTTAAGCTGCTGACTGACAGCACAGTACAGCGTAATCGTTTAGCGAATGCAGCAGTGGTAGCAACTCAACATGTTGCGTTCGCTAAACGCGCCCAATGTGTTGTATCTTAAAAAGGTCTGTTCGTTTGTAATGCTCGGAGTTACTCTAAAAGTTGTCAAATAAGTTTTCAGTCAAATTCGAAGTTTTTTCGACGCGAGAGAAACGAATCTGATGGAAAACTACATTTGACAACTTTTAGAGTCACTCCGAGCAATACAAACGAACAGACCTTTAGTGATTGGTCAAATGATTGTCGTTATTTATAGCGTTTTCGTTTCACCTGCACCTGTTGCACTCAGTGTATTTGCATCTTCTTTTAACCTCATGCAATAACATGAGATGAAGATACTCTGAATGCGCACTAGTGCGATCAATCGAAAACGCCATTAGAGATGTCGTTATGGTTTACGTCTATTTGACAGTAGTTTAATGTTAATTTGCAATGTTTGTACCTTAATAAAAGTTTACATGTAACAACTGTATCTACTAAATGAGTAGAAATCGGACACGTGTTTATATGAAAAAAAAATGTTTGAAATTCAATTCCCTACAACCCCTTTCATTTTGCGTCGCGACTTTTGAAACATCCTGTATTGCAGACAGAGTTGGGAAAACTACGTGTAAAAAATATTTTCTACATTACATTACGTCTAAACGTAGTTTTTATGTAGTTAAATGTTATTTTTATACGACGCAGTTTATGTGAAATGTCACATTTCTAACCTCAAAATTGAATGTTCATTTGACATATTTTAAGTTTTTGAAGCTTTTTAATGCTTGTATACTACAATTTTATCCATTTTACATCAAAATAGACATTATATTGTGTATAAATAATTAATTATAACCTGAAAATGAAGAAATAGAAAACAACGTAATTTTTACAGTAGTTAATTCATTTTTGACGACGTAGATAATTACAAAATCTACGCGTAATTAATGGGTATTTATACGTCTCATTATCTATGTTCCAACCCCGATTGCAGATCAACAAAAGACACGCTTAAAAAGACCTGATTTTTGTTTGATCTCTTTTGACACGTGACATAATCCACTTTGCTTGTTTCAATTTCTTTTTTATCGAATTATTACGACTTTTTCTTTTAAAAAATAATAATGGATTATCCGTTTTCTTATTGGTATCGATTTTCGAACAATCCGCCTAATTATCGTCTCGATCTTCTTTCTTCTGTTTTTTTGTTCATCTTCTTGATTTTTTTTTTGCACTTCGTCATTCTTTATTCGATTTTTATTCAATTTCTAATAGTCGAAATAATTTTTCAATTACAATTTTAGGGTCTACGGAAAAAATGTAAATGTTTAAAGATGAGTGAGTAAAGGAATTTCAAAAATGTTCTCCTTTAAAATTACAAAAATGTGAGTTGACACTTTTCCCGCGGATTGATTCAATTGATATTTTATTCTTCACTTTTCCACTTTGTTTATTTCTGCCTTCTTTCGTCGAATTTTAGGTCTGCACTTTTCTACACTTTTTGCACCAACAGCTCTTGAGACAGTGTGATGTATATAATATAATATAAGTAGGAGTGAGAAAAATAGAGTAGAGGCGTTAAAAGTGTAGAAAGTGCAGAACAAACGAACAGACCTTGTAGATCTGTTCGATAGCTCTGCACTTTCTACACTTTTAGCACTTTTACTCTATTTTTCTCACTCCTACTTATGTTATGTCATATACACCGCACTCTCTCCGGAGCGGTTCGTGCAAAAAGTGTAGAAAAGTGCAGAGCTATCGAACAGACCTTATAATAGGTCTGTTCGATAGCTCTGCACTTTTAACACCTTTCCTCTATGTTTCTCACTCCTACTCGCATTAATTGTATACATCTCACTTTCTGAGGTGCGGTTGGTGTAAAAAGTGTAGAAAAGTGCAGAGCTATCGAACAGACCTAATACATACCTAATTCATTCTTAAACTGCGAAAATATTTTATGCGCAAATTGAAGGTTTTTTTTTAAATGAAAAGAATCAGTGACAAATACTGAACATTCTTCAAACAGTGACCATATGACAATTACAATTCCTTACAAACACGAAATGAAATCGATGTTTCCTTAAGAATTTATAATTTCAAAATTATTTAAAGATAAAATATTTATAGTGTAAATTGAGTATTCTAAAAAAGAGATTACTTTAAGCTCAAATATTTAAAGAAATATAAAAACAGGAAATAAAAATTTTCCCGTCCAGAAATTTAAAATAACCGCCACTCCAATAATATATAGCATCTGCGCACTGTTTTTCTTGATTGGAAGAAAATATCGTTCTGAAATTACAGAAATCATAATATACAACTTTCACACATATGTCAACAGATGTCGCCATAGATTTTGTTAAATCTGGGTCCTTCGAAGGGTGTATAAAATAGAAAGAAACGGGTATACATGGTGAAAATAAAGGAGTCTCGTTTTGGAATGCGATACAGTGATATTAGTGCCCTAATTATTTCGTTTAAATGTTTAAAATAAAGTGGTTGTTATGTCGTGATTGCCGTATGCCTCTTCCATTCAAGTCGGACGAAATGTTCAAGTTCGTGAGATCGGTGCGTTAACGATTCAGGAATTTCGTACCCACGAATTTTCGGTGAGCCAGTTTTATTCTCGTATCTTTTATATTTTGGCGAAGCTGTGAGAATGCGTTTGGGGGGGACGATAGTTTTCGAACGCTTTGCATTTTTCTTTAGGTTAAGCACTACTTGGCCGTATTCACGGGGGGTGATTTTTCTTCTTCGTGACTTCGTGAAATTGCGGCGGTTCGGTGGCATAGAAACAATCAGAAAATTTGTATTAATAGAGCGCAAGTAATGTAAGACGTTATTTTTAAATATAATTTCGCATTGAATAGAAACAGACGTCGTCTTCAAAAAAAAAATTATTACAGAAAA
The DNA here is from genome assembly GCA_033060865.1 of Dorcus hopei. Taxonomy (NCBI): domain Eukaryota; kingdom Metazoa; phylum Arthropoda; class Insecta; order Coleoptera; family Lucanidae; genus Dorcus; species Dorcus hopei. Next base: position 24,224,966 of record CM065421.1, on the reverse strand, counting down.
GTCTATAGGTAATTTCGTAGTTCAACGTGCACAATGTTTTATCGATAATTTTTACCGACAGTTGCAAATGCCGTTCTAACACCAGTCTCATAATTAAATACGCCAGAAATTTTGTGAAATCGGCAGGTGAGATACTTATTCGAAAACTACAAAATTTCACGTAAATGTTCATTTTTAATTACGTTTATTTTTGTTCCTTCAATATTTTTCGTTTTACATTTGTTAAAACAAATGGTGTTAATGTGACAGGTGCAAGTACACCTGCCGCATGCTTTTATCAAATTGACAGGTCCGGCTTTCGCGATACAAGCAACGTGTGTAAGACTAATTTATAAATTAAACAAACACGTTCAAGAATTTTGAAGTAAGAACTCAAAATACACGGGGGAACGATCATAGAAAAATGTTAGGATTTAATTGCTCAAATGCATTAAAAAATTTTTACTCGATTTAAATAACGTAGCATATTGTATCATTGTTCTGTGTTCTGCATTTTCCTCTTACTTATCATTGCCGTTGGCTTAATGCCCAATTTGACTAACATTATTTATTGAATTAGAGCTAAAGATCCAATTAGTCAAGACCGCATAAACAACTTCTTTAAAAAGAAGAAATACCGCATGAGCGAATAAAAAAATAATTGAGAATAATTCCTAGATACAGTCAGGGTTGCCACTCAAAATGTCACTAAAAATAGAGGCCAAATTTGTTGAATACATATATGTATTAAATATTGAAAAAAAAAATATTTACTACTGCCTCGGCGTTGTAAGTTAAGCAAACTAATAGACGCTAAGTATTTAATAAAAGAAAAGTGCTAAATATTTTGAAAAGGTACAAAGTTCAATTTCAAATCCAAAAAGACTTCAGCGTTTTTCTTTCTTGTCAAAAACAACAAACAAAACACGATCGATTATAACGGATGTTTTGTTTAAATTTGGTGTTGGAGTTGGCGGTGACAAGGTGTTTGTTGTGAACGCACCACAATTCTTGACGTTATCTGTCAAGTCGATTTTTTTTCAGTTTCGAAATTAAAATTGGTTGTTCTTTGAATAAAATAGTTTTTTTTGCAAGTTGACGGTGAAAGTTGTTTTGAAGAATTCCGCCAACAATTTCCCGATGCAGGGTTGTGTTCTCGAACTACACTCTCGAGTGAAAGTCGCATCTTTCTCACGCACGATTTTTAACTCATTTTGCATCTCACTCATCTATTTCAACACGTCTTGTGTTTACACTATTACCATGACAACGGACGCACTTTTCACAACCCACTTTTAAGTAGAGCGTGAAAAGTGCAATCGTTGCCATGGAAATAATGTAGGTAAACACAAGACTTTTTGAAACAGATAAGCGAGATGCAAAATGAGTTAGAAGGTACAGCCTCAATCAAAAGTAATGAAACGTTCAAAACAGAAACTCAGAGTGCAACGGTGTCGAGTCAGAGAGAGCGCAACGTGTTGTGGGGTTCCGAAGGACTTTAGAAACATTCGTTCGCCATAAGGCTTCATCTCAATCGGTATCTTCTCTCTCTGACTACATCGTTTCGGTTTTGAACGTTTCATTACTTTTGATTGAGGTTGTACATTAGAAGGGTAGTATTAATTTAAGACGTGTGGAATTGTGCACATAACTAAAGGGTGTACTATCGCGGCCTTATAATTTCGCACGATTTAATTTTCCGCTGTAAATGTTTCTTTGACGGTTTGTCAAAAATAATCATTTTAAACGTCAGATTTCAAAGGTAATGCTAAAGCTGTAACAATACAATGCTAAATCACGTGCTTTTTGAAGGAAAGAAAGGTTTTGCAATCGCATAATTAGAAGATGGTTGGTCACTACTTTTATTCTGTTATTTCAGTTCTAATTCTTTTTTATCTTGCTGTTCTTAAAATATAACCAAACAATCTGACTTTTGGTTAAATGTCGTTAGTGTCAAAATTGAAGAAAGAGCCTGTTCTACAAATCTAAATTTTAGAGATATTCTGGCTACTTGATAAAAAATCGTGCGAAATTTTAAGGCCCCGATAGTACAATTTGAGCATCTGTTGTAATTGTTTGTTTTGTTATTTTTATTATATTAAATTTTGTTTTGTTATACTTATAAACTATGTTCAATAATAAAGTGCAAACATACAGAACTGTCAAATTTTCTTTAGAAACAAAAAATTTGCTTTAGTTTACAAGGCACTCTTTGCAGAACAGATTATTTCGAAATTTTGACCTGAATCTAACTCAAACCTTCACCTCTGTGAAGTTGGCACCTCATTTTTGAAAAACGTAATTTTTTATTGGAGTTCTGATGGCACCCCGAAGAGTTCTGGAGTTCTCTATGAAAGTTAAAAATAGTTCCGACGAATTAATTATAAAAAAATGACTTTGAAAATTTGGGGTGCTAAGTTCACAAAACGAAATTTGAAAATTGGCTATAACATTTGTACCATTCAAAATAATTAATTTCACCATTCAAATTTTCTTTGGAACTCTTGAGGTGCTATCCAGAACTCCAAACAGAAGTGAACATTTCCTGGAAAAAAATTCATTTTGACAAATTTCAAATCGAGACAGGAAGGATCGCTAGAACTTTTTTATCTTTGATTTTAACGCTTCAGCCGGGAAGAATAATTCTGAGAACACGTGAAGTGCTGTCTAGAACTACAAACAGAACGTGAAAATCTCCCGAAAAAAATTCCATTTTGCATTTTGACAAAATTTTCAAATCGAGACACGGGAAATCGCTAGAACTTTTTCACCTTTGATTTTAACGCTCGGCCGTGAAGGATAATCGTGAGAACTCGTGAAGTGCTATCCAGAACTCCAATCAGAACGTGAAAATTCTTTAAAAAAATGTCCACTTTGCACTTTGACAAAATTTCGAATCGAGACACAAAAAATCGGTAGAACTTTTTACCTGTGATTTTGGCGCTTCGGCCGTGAAGGATAATCGTGAGAACTCGTGAGGTATTGTCCTGAACTCCAAATAAAAAATGAAGATTCCCCGAAAAAAATTCCATTTTGCACTTTGACAAAATTTTCAAATCGAGATACGAAAAATTGCTAGAACTTTTTTATCTTTGATTTTACTCTGTCGGTCGTGAAAGAAAGATAGAATGGTGCTATCCAGAACTCCAATCAGAACGTGAAAATTCTTTTAAAAAATTCCATTTTACACTTGGACAAAATTTCGAATCGAAATAGGAGAAATTGCTAGAACTTTTTTTATCTTTGATTTTACTGCGTCGGTCGTGAAGGATAGTTTAGAACTCGTGGAGTGCTATCCAGAACTCCAATCAGAACGTCAAAATTCTTTAAAAAATTTTCATTTTGTACTTTGACAAAATTTCAAATCGAGATACGAAAAATCGCTAGAACTTTTTTATTTTTGATTTTACTGCGTCGGTCGTGAAGGATAGTCGTGAGAACTCTTGAGGTGCTATCCAGAACTCCAATCAGAACGTGAAAATTCTTGAAAAATTTCCATTTTGCTCTTGGACAAAATTTCAAATCAAGTTACGAAAAATCGCTGGAACTTTTTTTCGTTTGTTTTTAGCGTTTCGGTCATAAAGGATAATCGTTAGAACTCGTGAGGTGCTATTCAGAATTCCAAGAAGAATATCAAAATTCCCCAAAAAATTTCCATTTTGCACTTTAACAAAATTTCAAATCAAAATAGGTAAAATTGCTAGAACTTTTTTATCTTTGATTTTACTGCGTCGGTCGTAAAGGATAGTCGTGAGAACTCGTGAGGTGCTGTCCAGAACTCCAATCAGAACGTGAAAATTCTTTAAAAAAATTCCGTTTTACACTTGGATAAAATTTCAAATAGAAATAGGAAAAATCGGTAGAACTTTTTTATCTTTGATTTTACTGCATCGGTCGTGAAGGATAGTCGTGAGAACTCTTGAGGTGCTATCCAGAACTCCAATCAGAACGTGAAAATTCTTCAAAAATTTCCATTTCACTCTTTGATAAAATTTCAAGTCGAGCTACAAAAAATCTCTTTTTTCAAAATTTCGTAATTCTGCTGAGAGTTCTGAATAGCACCTCAAGAGTTCTAAAGAAAGTCTTAAAGTTGAAGTTAATTATTTCCAACCGTTAAAAAGTTATAGCCAATTTTCAAATCTTGTTTTGTGAACTTAGCATCCCAAATTTTCAAAGTCATTTTTTAATATTTAATTCGCCAGAACTATTTTTAATTGTCACACAGAACTCCAGAACTCTTCGGGGCGCTACCAGAACTCCAATAAAAAAATACTTTTTTCAAGAATGAGGTGCCAACTTCACAGAGGTCAAACCTTCAAGTGTGAGACTTCATTTTAATGAGAGAAAAAGGCTTCATTTAATCGTGTAAAAATCCAAGATGTTGCCCATAAGAAAATAAAAAGTTTAATGTCGTTTGTTTGTAATTTTTGATGACTTGACACAGACAATGGCATATTTAAACTCCTTATAAAAATGTACCTTAATAATGTTTGACTTAAAAATCGGTAGCTTCATTGGTTTTTACAGAAAAAAATAAAAACGAAAATCGTGATTTTTACTTGTTTCGAATATCTTAAAAATCGTAAAAAGTAGGTGAAATTTGTTTGAAGATTATTGACTGGGATAAAAATACGTATCTTTGTTCTAATTTAACCAACTTCGTATCTCTTAAGATAACCGAGATCCCCATGGTTAGGCTCGAAAACGGACACCCGGTATATGCTTCGATGTACTTTCCCTAGCAACCGTTGCTATTTGGAAAAGTTTTGACGTCAGCATTTATGCTGTCCCTGTCCGTTATTTAACAACTGTCATTTTGATGATGGTTCACAATTAAGTTTTCACGGTCATCATCGACGTCGACGCCAGATTAAAAAAAGAACTCTTTGTAACAAATACAGGAAACAAAAATGGTCGACGATTTGGATATAAGAAAACCTTTCGTTTTTATTTCTGTATAAAAAAATTAATATTGTAAAGGGTTCTCCATGATGTTAGTGATTATATAAAATTTATTTAATTGTTGAAGTATTTGCCTTATCACTAAATTAATTTAATTTAGTTCTAAGGCAAGTACTTCAACAATTAAATAAAAAATTAATAAAAGCGCATTGAATACCGCCTTTTTTCTTCATAAAAGCTTCGTTCGTTTATTCAACTCCGTTCACTCTATTTACTTTTTTCGCACGTTTGTCTCACTCTTACTTGTATTAAAACTTACTTGCTCTCACTCTAATTTTACTCCATCCCTGCACCGTGTGAATAAAAGAACTTGGCTAAAGAAATTCAAAAAGGTTTAGCTAAAGGCCTATCCTGACAATGCGTTTTGATCGCAAGTCGCAATGCGATCATGGAAACTCGCGGGAAGAATGTAGGCGGAGTTTTATTATTTCGGCCCGCGAACACTCAACTTTTAGACGATGACTTGCTAGACTGGTGCGAAACCGAAGCAGCCCGTCATAATTTTTGTTACTTTTTTATGTATTTCTTGCGACGTTGAACAAGGTCTCGCATTAAGCCGGACTCAGACGACTGGTGTACTTGGCCAATATACCAATATTGGTATACTTGGCAAATGTACCAGCTTATAAAGGCCATTTACGCAAAGGCGCTCACACGACGTGTACAATTTTTTTTTAAATACGCCAGCGGATTTATACAATGTTGGCGGAATGGATAGAAGAGTGCTGGCCATCATGGATAGCGGTCATTCTGAAAATGTTGTCCCTTGTGCAGCTTTTTTAGTAGTAATTTGTGGATATTATTTAAAAGTAAAAAAATCAAGAAATTCAAGTACCACTTCATTAGACCACTCTATTTAATTTTTTTATAATTATTAATAAACACTTTACCTTTTCTATCCGCTTATCAATACAGAATGAATAGTAGTTGCAAAGCAATACACAATTATATTAACAACTCGTGTGAGCGCAACCACAAGTATGAACTTGTCAAGTCGACCAATAATTGTGATCCCTTTGACTTGTGCCATTTTTACCGACAGACGATGGGAAATTGACCAGTACTCACCAGTGACAAATAATTGTACAAGTAAACCACTCACACGGCATGGCAAGTATACGACATTAACAAATATTGGCCAAGTACACCAGTCGTCTGAGTCCGGCTTTACGGCCAACTCCGATATCTGCGGCCAGGGATTAAATGCTTGTAAACAGTTTTTTTATGATCGGTTTTGCGTGCTAGAGAATTAGAGAATTGTGTTTTTTATATTATCTCATTGAAGAGTGAACAATTGCCTGGGCATGAAAGCACAGAATTTACAGAGATTAGTCATTTTCTCGTGACAAATATTTCTGAAATTATTCGTATGTACAGGATGGATCAATTTCGATGTCTCTTATGGGCATCTCTGTAACTATAAGAGATAGAAAAAAATTAGTGGCCAAGTCTCGATCTCTTTTTTAGAGATAAAGTCAATAGACTAAACAAAAATTGGCTATCTTCTTTTGTTTTCGAGTTATAAGCCAAAATTGAGATTTTCGACTTTTCGTCAATCGCGCATATCTCGTTTATTTTTATAGATATTAAAAAACTGTTTTGTCATTATTAGGACACTTTTTTGAATACAATTTAGTGGAGTAGTTGATTTCTTGATATTTAATAAAATTTTCAAGTTATAACATAAAGTTATGTTTTTTTAAATGGAAATCATAGTAGGCAATGCCATCAGTAAATAGAGAATTTTTTTCTGTTTTCAAAAATATATACTTTATTGGGTTTATTTCTTACAATTAATAGGGAAGAACGCCTTTTTTATTATTCTTGGGAGAATTCTATTCTTAGTAGGCTGGTTTCAACAAAGGCCAACAATTTTTTTGTTTGTTTGTATTAAATATCAATTCTTATTCAAATATTTTGACAGTTGCAGCCGCGTAAAGAAAAAGAAAGATAGATCTAGCATCCTCTAAGAAAGATTACAACAATACCGATACTATGTGGTTTGGGTCAAATTCGAAATTATGTAACTTCAAATATGCATTTTATGGGATAATGAACTAAATTATATGTATAAATTAAAAACATCTTAAAAATAAGAAATTTTTTGCAGAAAAGTTAAAGAATATTGAAATGTAAGTAGATAAAATAAACACAACTCTTGACATATCACAATAAATAACTTAAAATCCAGAAAATAATATTAAAATAAAATCATAATTTAAACACTGCCGCGTTAAAATACGCAGCCAACTCATGTTGTAACCCATTCCAGCTCTATCGGCGCTAGTTTTCTATCTCTTATGTTCATCGCAATACCTCTCACTTTTGTGCTACCCAATCATCAAATCTTTGTTAATATTTAATAAAAATAAAAGAAAATTGTCGGCTTTTATTGAAACTAGCCTACTAAGAAAAGAATGCACCAAAAAAAAATAAAAAAGGCGTTTTATTCTATTAACTGTAAGAAATAAACCCAACAAAGTATACATTTTTGAAAACAGAAAAAAAATCTCTATTTAATGATGACATTGCCTACTATAATTTCCATTTAAAAAAATATAACTTTATGTTATAACTCGAAAATTTAAATAAATATTAAAAAGTCAACTACACCCCTGAATTGTATTCGAAAAAGTGTCCTAATAATGTCAAAACAGTTTTTTAATATCTGCAAAAATAAACGAGATATGACTGATTGACGAAAAGTCGAAAATCTCAATTTTTGCTTATAACTCGAAAACAAAAGAAGATAACTAATTTTTGTTTACACTATTGACTTTATCTCTAAAAAAGAGATCGAGACTTGGCCACTAGTTTTTATCTATCTCTTATAATTACAAAGATGCCCATAAGAGACATCGAAATTGATCCACCCTGTATTTAAAAATTTACGTTTTCGCGTCAAATGTAAAAATTTCATAACGAAAAATGTTCATAGGCATTATGGAGATCCCCCGGAGAATTAATTTTTGTTGTTGTACATTTGCATTATTTTGTAATAATAATATTAATGAAATTCTAAAAAGCGCACAATTTATTCATTGTGCAACATAAAGAAATAAGTCAAACCTTTCTTAATTTATTTTTTATAAACATAATTATGCCGAGTGATTTTGAAATTTTGTTATCAACTCTTGCCATGAAATCTGGACGGCATGTCTTAGCTTAAGTGAAAAGTACGTTATTGCACTCCTTGATGCTGTTTTACAGCAGAGCTAAGACATGCCGTCTAAATCCCATGGCAAGAGTTGATAAAAAATTAAAAAAATCACCTGGTACAATCGCTTGATGATATTATAGCTGTGTTCTTTCGCACATCTAATTTAGAACTACATAAAAGCGTTTGATCGGATCAGTAGTGTTCTTTCGTTAAGGTTATTCTGTTTAAACGGATCATGATCCATAATCTCCTTGCCCCTATGGATCATTGTATTTTTGTGATTCGATTAGCCAATCGTGATTTATATGGAGATTTCATACTTGATTATGTTACAGTTCTTTCGAATTTATTTTGGATCTTGATTACTTGATCGTGATCGATGAATCACGATCTAAATTTGTTAGCGAAAGAACACACCTTATGTTTTATCTTAATACTGTATTTTTAACGTTTGATTTCCGCGAGCAGGTCGGCCAAATTTCATAGTCTCCTGGTTTATCATGTTTTGTTCTTTTTACTAGACGCACTTTTTTCCTTTATCAAGTAAACTCATAAACCGCTGAGATTCGTACAAAATGTAAACACTATTAAATACCTTGAAAACAATACTATTTATATGTTATAAGATAAGTAAGTGCGAGTTCTTTTATTATGCGTGACGCGTAAACAGAAATCGGCAGAAAAACTTTCACTGTGTTACATATGTATTTGAAAAATTAATAAAAGAGGCATGCAACGGAATAATAAATCTGATTATAGGCGTAGCCTATGTTTTTTATTGCAACGCCAACAACGCTCAAATTTTTATTCGGCTTTAACCGATCGCATTGCGACTTGCCATCAAAACGCATTGTCAGTATTCTACTTAAGACGTATTAGTTTTAGTTCCAAATTACTAGGACTGGCAACATCGGGTCAGCAAAAAAAGACCACTAAAGTTAAAAAAGAAAACGGCAGCTACAGCTGAACTAAAAAAAAAAAATTTCACTTGTAATATTTGTCAATTAATTGTCTACTTGACAATACATACATTAGGGGCATGCAACGGACACAATCGATTCACAATCGATTTATGATTGCATCTGAATCGATTCAATATCGATTGTGAAATTGTCTATCGTAAAAATTTTGCGATTCAACTGCGATTAAATATGGCGTTACGGTTTGTATCATATGTGCGAGTTGATTATAACAGTGTATTGTTTATTTCAAGGATTTATTAGAGAAATAACTTAACTACACTGCTAATATTGTGATATTGCTATCTGTTGAATAGTTAAATACCAAATATTATAGAAAGTAGGGTTATACCATTTATACCGATTACTGTTTCATGAATCAGTTCAGTGTTTTCATGAATCGATTTAAATCGATTCAATCTGATTGTAATCGATCGATTTGTTTGTTGGATGCCCCTAATTACATATCTTTCAAAAAATTAACCTGTTTACCTGTAAACTGACATACCCTCAAATCATTCTAACCTATTTCTAATAAATCCATTTCACACTGTCAAAATATTGAAAAAGACGTGTCGATTTTTTTGACATTTTGGTTTCAGTTGTAATATTCAGCTTTTTTTTTGTCAAAACAACGAACAAATGACGATCGATTGTAATACAATATACAGCGTGATTCAAAAGGGTCGCACCATCGCTTTGGTGTAAATACAGACCATTAACAGGAGCACAAATATGTTTTCAGAATTTTTTTGCCATGAATAGTTTTTAAGATATGAATGTTTAAAAATAACGCAAATAGGCAACGCTGCACCTTGTAGATGCACTTACAAATTTGAAATCATAGATCATGGGTACCCTCTTTTTTGTTGACAACTGCATATGCGCTGGTTTGTCAGAATCTTTGGAAAGAAAATGTGACATAATGTCATTGACGGAAAAACGTTGTTGGAATGCTCGTCGATGTATTACATGAGGGTTTTCTATTGCCCAATAATGATGATTGTGCATGTTAAATACACCGTCAAGAGTGAAGGTACATTCATCCGTCCACAAAATCAGATTTTGAAAATTTGGATTCAAATTGATTTGATCCAGCATCCAATGGCAAAAGTTAATACGAAGAGGAAAATCAGCTTCACACAAAGCCTTGCACTTTTGTATAGTGGAAAGAATGGTAACCTTCTGTTTTTAATACACGCTGAACAACATTGTAATTTACGTTTAAATTTCGTCCAATATCTCGAATGCTGACGTTAGGATTGTCTTCAGCGACTTGTAGAACAGCTTCCTCGACTTGGGGAGTTCTGGCGGAGCGTGGCCTACCACTTCATGGATTACATCCAATCGACCTGTTTCCCTCACACGCTGATCAAGCTGTTGAAAAACATTTTTGACTGGATGTCAACATTCACCGTATCGTTCAGCATAAGCTGCTGCAGCGCGCGAAATTTTCCTCCACTCTCTCCCAGAAGAAGATACATATCACAGTATTCATTTAAAGTAAACATTTTGAATTTGAATAAATTCTTCAAATCAATCAAAAAATTTGACTTTCAAAATGTGAACATCATTGATAAATTTTATCTGTCAGGTCACGCTATGGTAACCATAGTAAAATCGAATTTTCGACGCACCGTTGCCGGCTTGACTTCTAAAATAATGTTAACATTTCCAAAGACTTTTCCTGCTTTGTTACTTAATAAATATTATGTTTTATTAGCAAGGATAATTTTACAGGCGTTTATTTACACCTTTAATTAATAAAAACATAAAGTTACATTATCTAATTACTATAAAATCAACATCAGTTTCGTAACTTTGAAAGCCTATATCTTCGTAAAAAAATCATCTAGAAAATTTTTATTTACACTTTTGAGAATAAATAAGTGGATCTAAAAACCACCTAAGTGATGGTGCGGTCCTTTTGAATCACGGTGTATACAGGAAATAAAAAAACGACGATGTGGATACAAGAAATTCTTTCGTTTCCATTTCTGCATGAAAAAATAAATAGAAGCCTATCGAATATCGACTTCTTTCTTCGTTTCGTAAAGATAAACAAAAAATAAAATTAACTGGAAGTGTTCATATTAAGAATAAATGAATAACAAGGCCTTTTCGGAAACTCGCTCGGAGCACAACCCGGGTAGAAATATGAGAAACAACGACTCTGTTTCCCGTTCATGTAAGAGTGAGAAAATAAATTAACCGGAGTAACCCGAGCGAGTTTCCGAAAAGGCCTATAGTGTTTTCTTCTTGAGAAACACAAAAAGTAAATAAAGAAACAAAATACGATCAGGGGTAAAGAAAAAAACTTTTATTTTTTTGTTCCTTTGTCCAAAAAAGCAAGCAGGAATCGATCGTCATTCAACTTTCTTTGGTCAAACGCAAGAGAATTTTTCTACAAATGTTAAAAAAAAGAAATGCTATTAAAACATTGGCAAAAAAGACGTTTTTGTAAAAACTCACGTATTGTTGGTACAGAAGAACTCGATTTTTAGCGTTTCGACTGATTGCTCTAGAGCACTCTCGAACTATCTCCCTTATTTTTACATGAGGTTAAATTAAGATGAGAATACTCTGAGCAGTCAATCGAAAAAAGAAACACTATTAGGTAACTAGTTTGGTTAAAACTATTGTCAAATGAAGTCACTAGATTTTTCTCTAAACCAAACATGAAATGAGTAATTTTCGACGTGTCCTAAACTCACTGAAAGTTGGAATTTCACCAGATGTAGTGACAAAAAGTTAGCAACATTGGGTGTAGTTTTAGCCAATGACGTGATAAATGGCCTAGACTCACCGTGACTTATGTTTCTGCATTCTCGATTGATATTCAGCATGTGAGAGAAATGGCGAGTATCTGTAGCGTTAGCTCATGTGTGCGACAAGGATGTCAAATCACGGATTGGTTTATCAAACCAGTCTGTTGAAAACATGCACCAATCAAACTTTCATATTTAACGCATCTGCAATGTTCACCCTTTTATCGACCATGTTGCAATTAACAGCGATAAACCTTAAAAAAAGTTATGTTATGTTGCTGGTTGCTGGAATCACATGGCATGGGAATAGGCGCGTTTAGCGATAGATGGTTCAAGTTCACCATAGCATAATGCATACGGAACCAGTAGTTTTAGAAAACGTCGGCACCTTTCCGAAAGTACATACGCAGAAAGAAAAAAATGTCGTAATTTCTGATATCTGAAATTCCCGGTTTTTCCCGTAACTTTGTTATATCCCGCAAAATTCCCACCATCACCTCATTTTTCCCGAAATTCGGGAAATTTCCCGGCCATTGGCAGCACTGGACAGTAATGACAGTACACTTCCCTCAGTGCCGTCAGCGCCCCGTAACCAGCGCCAAAGTGTCGACTTTTTGCGTTTTCTCGAGCACAAAAATTCAATGTAAATTTTTCAAAACACCCAGGCCAGTTAGAACTCGCTTTTAATTTAGGAGGCCATGAGCAATCCTATAATTTAAATATCCTTGGCAGTTTGACAGCGCGAGGCATTTTTGAAAACATAATGCGAAAAAGATATGTAATATTAATAAAATCAAAATTAGAAATAAGTAAAATGCAATTGCTTCGAAGTAATAATTAATTTCACTATCACCATACCATAACCTAGTTTTTGCGTTTTTGATCTGTCATTTGAAATTTTAATATCAATCAGAAGTAGTATTCATGACCGGATTGTGATTTATTTTTTTATTCGATCGCACAGAAATTGTTTGGGAAAACGTAAAATTTCGGGTACTACATAATTTAATTTATTAAAGTTCGTCAGTTTTTGAAATCAGTTGAAAAGACTAAAATTTTAGTTTTTCAATTCCACATTTTCTAAATTTGGGCATTTTTGGAAAATGCATTTATGTACTGTAAATCTGTAAAATAATTTGTTTCTGTGTAATTGATCCCCACTCAATTTTATTACGTGATTTAAAAGTGTTCGTTTTAAATTCAATCGTTTTAAATCGATTAGTTTTTGTAGAAATTTGTTGCAAGTCGGTTTTGATTACAATGGATTTCCTCGAGCATCCTCTGGACAGCTGTTTCGGCCCTACTTGGGAATTCGTCAGCCAAAGAGTAGCTCGAGAACTCCACTGCAATCTGTTTTTAAAATAGTATGTAATTGTAAAAAAATTAATAAATTCTATTTAAAAATTATATTTAAAACATCCAAAAATTGAAAGTTTCAAATTAAAAAATGTGTATAAATGTATAAATTCTCATATACATAATGGGTGCGTTCCGAATTAACGTCAGGCGTACAACTTTTTACCTCGCGCATGATTTTTATATGGGAAAATGACGCGCGAGGTAAAAAGTTGTACGCCCGACGTTAATTCAGAACGCACCCAATATGTAAGATGGGACATTAGCAAAGGTAAACCGATCTCAAAGTTAACGCTTTTGGAGCACCTAATTAGACGTGACGTGAAAATTAAAGCTAACCGCGTGTAAGAATTTGCACAAAAAGAATTGCTCCTAATCGCCGGTTAAATATTGGCTGATTTTAACACGCATATAAACCAAACCAAGGCCTACGTAAACAATTATTTTGAGATTAGTACGGTGTAATAATAAAATTGCTTTATACCGAGTGATTCGCTTCATAGGTACAGTTCTTTAATTTTTGTGTTTGTTAATTTTGTATTGCAGATTATAGCGAAATTTAGGCAATCTATTGAAGTTTAAGTTAAGGAAAGGGCATTCTTTAAACATTTTAATTGCTTATGTACTTTTTGCGGTTTTTTGTTTTTATTATTATTTGGTAATTTTATAAATATAAATTGGGAACAAAAAATCGATTAAATGCTTTAGATAACGTCCAAGCTTTTCTGCCTGTTACTACTTCGCCATGCTCAGGCACATCCCATCGTTTGGCCTAATGAATATTCAATAAACTGTAAATAATCGAATTAACGACGTATTGAACTTGATACGCTCAAAGTCCGGATGTATTCTTTTGCCATGCGGAAGCTGTTGTTTTATTGCATTTGGTTGGTTAATAAAAATGTGTTTCTATGAAAATTGACAATAAGGTTTCATACATTCTCTTCAGTTCTTTATAATGAAGAAAACTATTTAAATATGAAGTCCACTGCACATTTTTTTTTGATCACCGGATATTAAAAAAAAATTCAATTAATTTAAGTAAAGAATTTCGATTTATCTTTATACATACTTTCAAACTCTGAAGATTTATGTATATATAAAATTCTCATGTTATCTATGCGTGACCTTATATCGTAAAATAAATAAACGCGATTGTTCGACAACGCATTCTTGCATCTCTCATCGGAAGATTCCGTTGAATTCGACTTTACACATTTTTTTTCTTTCAGAAAATAATGTTCAAGCGACACAAAATCTAAATAACTGGGTGAGAGATGAGCGGAAGACCTCACACCGCCACCATAAAGGTGGCGGCTGGACATAGACGATCGGAATCCAGTGGTCATAACAGGCATAGCTCCTCGGGCTCCGCCAACCACAAGTCGGACTCCGGACAAAGCATCGACTCGGACTACCATGGAAGAGATAAGAAGCACGGCCACCACCGGTCTAAGTCTGGGGTTCACGAGAGAGAAAGGACTGAATCGGGTAGCTCTCAATGTAAGTGCCTTCAAAGGTCATGCCTTGTATATTAGCTTTTATTTATTTTTAAGTGATCTAATTCGTTTATGTCATTCACGAACGGAATTCGTTAAATATCTATTATTATAGATACATCACTATTTTATGGTTGAGGTTTTGTACATATTTTAAAAACCACGGAAAAAATGCAATTATTTTTCCAGCAGACACGATGCACATGTGGTATTACGTTACAAATTAATGTGACCTAACTTTAACTTAACAAAGATCTGCTTTATGTAACTTAATTCAAATAACATGTGCATTATACATACATGCTCTTCTTACAGTGCTTTAAATGAGAACTTTTTTTTATTACAGTATCCAATCGAATAGAATTTAGATCTGCACAAGGCCTTCACAATGAAGGACACCCTTATCCTCCTCGTCCTACGACTCTGTATCCTTTGAAGTCTAACGATAACTTCCTGACAACACCTGACTCTTTACAACCCGAACGGGAACCTATAAAATTCGACGTGAATCTGATTGGGGCACCACCTGAAGTAGAACAACTTGTTAACAACATCAAGCAAGTGGCAGAGCAGTTTTTATACCATTGGAAAACGTTTCCCATAAGTAAGAGTGACGGTTGCGATAAACCAAAATAAAATGCTTTTTGATTTTTAGTCCTTCCAAGCCCCGTGTCACAGACTGATTCGTTTCCAACATCCCAGGTCTCATCGGACGGGTCATTGGGGAGACTAAAGAGTAAATTTCATTTGCGCGATCTGTTCGTGGCACCGTCTTTTGATGAGCTCGATGCAGTCGCGGTGGATAGCAAAGGTGAACCGAGAAAGTTGACGGGGAAACAACTCGAATATATCAGAGAGAGAGGGTGAGAAATTCACTTCGTTGGATTTATAGCCAGTGCATGCTGTTCTTCATATGTTATTTTAATCTTAGTAGATCATTTTTATTGAATTGATTAAAGCAGCGGCAGGAATTTCGCGAAGTTTGTGTCGCTGCCCGGCATTAGTCTTTTGAATTTTTATTGTGACATCCTCATGCACATTATTTAGTAATCACGTTGTTCTGTAAAGCTTGCACAAGGATAAATATGGAAAGCCAAAAAGGCTCAACTTCCAACAGCTCGAATCTGTAAGACGACTTGGGTATGTCAATGTGTGATGTGATCGTCGATTTATTTGATTTTTTTTTGGCCTTGTTGCTATTGCTATTTTTAGTTTGTTCTTCTCAGATTATCTCGACTACTCTCTGAAACTGTTTACTTAAGGCTTTGTTATTTTCTTCTGTTTTTAATTTTTTACAATTGCAAGTTTTCATACTCGCTTAGTTTCTTTGCGTTTCACAATTAATTGGCACTTTTTTTTTAATATTGACGTGTACATAAACAGATCTACATTTTTAATGTGTTCGTTGATTTTTCATTTTTTAAATTGGAGCATTTTAGATCGTTACACTTTTACTTTACGTTTTATTTTCATGAAATTTTTTTACAGATGTGATATACACACATTTGTCTTGTGCATTTTACAGTAACGACATGCGCTCTAGCATTTTGTTTCTTTACCTCAAAACTGTTTTCCTTTGTTGTTTAATGTGTAGTGACTTTATTAAAACGTAGTGTATCAAGTAGCAAGTTAGTCACGTAGTTCCCCTCCTCGTGTTCATTCAGCAAACTCATACTTTACGCACAATTTTTGCAGCATTTTCGAAGTGGAATCTCTGAATTTTCCTGGCCAACAGCACCGATGGCAACTGTCAGAGCTCCTGCAGAAAGGAACCGAAAGAAGCGGGGACTCTTTGCTCAATGACTTGGCATTGGCTTTACGATTTATAGTTGTAACGGGAAAGGGTCGCTTGCTCTCTCATTTCTTTAGCGTATCCGAAGCGCTCAAAGGATTTCTAAACGGTGTATTGAGAATCCTCGATATCTTAATCGGGATCCCGAGCTTGCAAGCACACAATTTAGATACCAAACTTAGAGAAGAACGCAGTAAATATCTGGTTGCAGAATTAGTATGTCGAGTGAGTCACTCTAAAACACCAACCGAAAATAACTTCTATTATATTGTTTTTTAGCCAGAACATGAAGATTCTCTGGAGTTATTGTGCTCTTACGTTCGAAAGCAGCTAAGACGAGCGGCTATGGAAAAGTTCGAAGTCACAAGGGAATGTTCTCAACCACCCGTGTCGGTTCCCTATAGATTTTTAACACCTGCAGCCGCTGAGCTGGATTTGCGGCTGTGGGATAGGAGTTTGATGCGCAAGGCTTTACCAGTCTTAATGGCTATACTTGAACGAGAAACTCGAGGTTGGTTCCTGCACTTTCGGGAGAGATTAATCGCAGAATTGAGAGCACAGAAAATGCCCGATGAAGACATCGAACGGGTCAGTAATATTGCCTGATTTTTTTTAATGGCCGAGACTGATGATTTTGTTATTGTGAAGGAAGTTAACGAGGCAGTCATGAAAGAATATCTTCAGAGGGTGTATAACAGTATTTTATCTCATCCCGACATCCATGCGTTGGGGGATAATGTAGCTCAACTTTTAGTACAACAAGCTCAAAGCGTAGTTTTAATGCATAGGTATACAGGAGGCCCAAAGCCAAAATTCCACAGGCGATTTCACGTTCGTTTTTGTTCTAGAGCAGTAGAGAGTGTACAACGTAGATTATTAAAGTCACAGGAAAATGTGAGAACTAGATTATGTAATTCGCATCCGGTGTTGTCGAGGATAAGGCCTTGGCTTCGCGCAAAGTTGCGAAGCGCTGAGCAGAAGTTCAGCTTTGAAAATCAGTGGAGTGCACACGAAGAAGCTTTGACGTTCTGTCATAATCAGAAATTGAATCAGACGATTTACTTTCTAAGTCGTGACCTTGCATTTATGAAGGAGGTAAAATCTGTTTAATACAAATGGAATTCTTGATGTATTTTGTAATTTCAGAGGGAGCCTGCTCTACTAAGAGAGTTGCGAAAAGTAAAAACACCAACACGTAGCTTCTTATGGCCCACGCAAATATGGTTGCCGACAAATTGGATTATAAGAAGAAGCTTTCAAGGACAATCTGAAATCGTCCCGACTGTCTTAAGCAAACAAGTCACAAGCATCACCACCCCACGATCCGACCCTAGTCAACCCGTAAATTAATTTGAGTTTAATTGTTCATTGCTCACTGACTTAATTGTTTTAGGTATTTTTAGTCGAGAAAGAAATAGTAAGAACAACGACGACCAGGTGGCCCATGTGGCGCATATTCAATTATTTCCATCGGACGTGGTGCTGGACTTGGAACGCGATGTTTTTCTTCGGAATTGTTCTGCCTTGGTGCAGTCCCGTGGGTCTCCGGGCATTATTTTGCATAGAACCGTTCATGCCAGACCTGGAATTGTCGCAAGTCAACGGAACTCTGTTTCCGAGAAAGAGCAGTTTAACATCTACGCTGTGCTCGAGGCTGATTTGCCTTTGGAGGCACATTTCGAAGTCCAGGACGCACTTCGAAACGAAACCCGACACGGGCTTTATCGGCAAAGGATTCACAAGGCACTTAAACAGGATATGGAATTATTTAATTAAAGGATTATTTGGTACAATAGCGCTTGTTTTGATATTTCCTGTAGTTTGTATCGCTGTCATTTTCGGTAGTTTGTTTATCAGTGTTACTGCGATAATGTGGATGCCGATTCTAACTCTCGGAGTGCAAGTCACCAACGGGTTCATTTATGACTTAGACAGTCCGGAGCAGGCAAGAAATAGATATTTCGTTTTGTGTGAAGCGCTCATTTGGAATATCGGAATTCAAGGACTGGCACAGCCCATCGCAGCATTGTCCGTTGCTGTGATCGTATGCCCTGTTATTGCACTTGTTATACTGGCAGGTAATAATTTATTCATTTTTTGTTCGGAAAAAAATGTCGTTTTCTTTTTAATTCAGAATGATTATATACATAAGTATATAAATTTTGTTTAAACCATATAATGATGATTTGCATCAGTGACCTTCTGCCATCTTTCTGCAACAACCTAATAATTTTATCCTAATTTAATCCTCATCATAAAACTTCAAAAAAGGAATGCAAATAATCTATTTTTTTTTAAGGTGGTTTATCAAGATATTGGCTAAGATTACTTTGGGACACAGCAATTTTCCATTTGATAATAAAAAAGCGAGGTAGAGTCCCGGCAAGCGATAGTTTTGTGGTGAAGCGAATAGCAGGACCCGGTCTAGCCTCGGACTACTACTTTCAGATAGGAGCCGAACAGGCCTTAGCCGCATTCGAAGCAAAAATGGAATGGGATGAGCTGTCCGCCTATCAAGTGGTCGTCGAAAACACGATCTTGCAGCCCCAGAAAGACTTCAGCCACTTTGTCGAGGCTTGTTTCGGGAGTTTTTCGACCATGCTGGCAAAGAACGGACCCTACAAGAACCTAGAAAAAGAAGCCCAAGATCTCATCACCGTTTTACACGAGAAGCTGGAGAGAAGGCGGAGGGATTTGCAAACGGGCTTGAGTGTTACCGTGAAAAGCAAAATTAAGTTGTCCACCAACGAGTTAAAGGTACTTTATTTGACATGAATTTGCTTTCCCACATTAATTAGATTATTTTAGATTGCGATACAGCAAGGTGCTTTGATGTTAGAACGATTTTATCCTACGCACATACTTCCGAAGCTCGGCTGCTCCGAGGAACAATTTTGGGACAGTCGTGCTCTTAGCGTAGGAGATTGGGCTGGTTTGGCTAGTCTTTTATATTCAGAGCTTTTCAGCCTAGACATACTGACACCATTGGATCACGTCGATACCAGCTTCAGATTGGATCCTCATCCTCAAGTTGATTTAAATCGATACACTGAAATGGTTCACAGCGCACAATTAGGTATTAATTCATCCTGAACTAACAATAATTAATTAATTAATTAATTAATTTGTGTTTTCCAGGTGCTGGGGGACCGGATCTTTTGGGGAATGTCTACACACCGAGAGGTAACATACAGGTACATTCTCCCTACCTCGAGGTGTCTGCATTTAATCCGAGAATTAAGTGGACCACTACGGGAAAGAAACCTGAAAAGAGAACGTAATTAAAATACATAATAAATGTTTCGCTTGGATTTTTGGAATTTTTTGTTGTAGGGAATCGACGACGGCTTTGGGGACGCTTAAAAATTGTACGCGTACAACGCTCTGGATGCCTTGGAAAAAGCAAACACGTCCATACTCACCTGATAAAATGGTGATACCGCTCCCAATTCCACATCCCGCGCACATTGCCGTTACTATCTACAATCGAGATTCGGATGATCCAATACCGTTGGAATCTGAAACATGTCAGAGCGTTTTGAGGGGCATAGAGGAGAGTAACTCATCGCCTGAGGAAAACGGTAAATTTGCAAGCGAATATAGGAAACCTTCTTTAGTGAAGTACTGTAGGTATAAGTCGTTTTCGCGGTGGTGGTGGTGGTGGTGATGGTTTCGAAACGACAAGTTCCAGTTCCGAAACGGTCGAAACACCAAACACAGCACCAGAAGAAGTTAACGATTCCAACCAAAACTCAGGCGTATACCAATGGACATTAAGCAACTGGGGGCAGCGAAAACGTAACAATTCTGGAAGCGTAAGAGTGGATCTAGCCAGCCCGGAGGATGTCACTTTGGATAGTGATAGCACGCGGGTCATGTTCAGCACATATGGTACAACTGTTTGATTTGATTAGAGAAAGAGTAACGGTAATTAATTTTAAAAAAATGTGATTATCATTTACGTTTAGCTTCTTTTAATTAGAGCAAAATTAAAGTTGCAGCATTTCGCTACCTTAGAGTTATAAGGTTCTATGTTATATATCAATCATGCATAACATAGAACCTTGTAACTCCAAGGCAGCGATTTGTTGTTATCTTTACAATGTGAATAATACTTTATTAATATTCAGAATTATGTGAGGAATGAATCTACGTTGTAAATTTTTTGTGATTATTACTCTTGCTTCTCGCAATATCTATAAATAAATACTCATTATCGGTACTGTTTTCTGCGTTTTTAAAATTTGCCGGATAAAAATTTACACCTGCAATAAAGCTTTGCATGATTATAATAAGAGCAACATTTGAAATTTTTTAATAAACGGATTTAATAATATAATTTGTTGTCCAATTAATTCATTA
The DNA here is from genome assembly GCA_033060865.1 of Dorcus hopei. Classification (NCBI taxonomy): domain Eukaryota; kingdom Metazoa; phylum Arthropoda; class Insecta; order Coleoptera; family Lucanidae; genus Dorcus; species Dorcus hopei. The sequence goes on along the minus strand of CM065421.1, from coordinate 24,204,129 downwards.
GGAAAAAAAGAACATGAGGGACTTATTAGCTTATTTTTATATTTAGAAATTATCTTAAAATGGTACAATAATGTTGACAACAATATGAATAATAATATGAAGTAGATTAATTTGAAAATTTGGAATTATATTATTAGAACATAGAGTTGAACAAGTTTGGCATTAGTCTTCTTAAACGGAAAGCAGTCGATCTAATTTTTATTTTTTTTGAGTTCTTTTAAATATATTTTTTTGTACGTAAAATTGTTGCAAGAAAATTAACTTAAATAACTAGAGTAGGAGCATAAAATGAAAAGTATATTTATTAAGTAGGCATTAAAAATTGCACGAGTTTTGTAGTTGCAGTTTTCTAAGAAAATAAAGCACCAGTATTTTACATGACATTCTTTTTGATTTGTTGTTTAGATTAAGCTGCATAACTTACATACTTCCTGCTCACATTATCAAATGGGCCAAAGCTTTTCCTTACACTTTATGTTGATTAAGGTGCTCTGTTTGATAATCGTGAACGAATTTTTCTTTCATTTATTCTAGTCCTTCGATTATGTAATCCTATTTTTTGTGACGAGAATTGTCAGCAAGGCTCAAGTGAAATTGAAAATTTTAAATTGATTCAAGTATTAAGTGCACATTCTTTTTTATTCCAAATTTAATGAAGGAAAATCAAAATTGTCTTCTTTACTTTAAATTTAATTACAGATTTATTTGTTCCAAGGAATTACAAAAATATTAAAATTGTAGCAGACACATAACTAGTTCCCCCTCTTTGTGTGCATTTTTGTTAGAAGTATTGAGTATACGTACCAAATTTTTTTTTTAATTTAGCCAATTTAGTCAGAGCCTTCACTGATGATAAGTGTCAAAAGGCTATGCTTCATTTTAACACTTTCCTGATACTTTACACGTTACATTCGCCATGCAATACCTTTCTCTCATTGTAAATATTCGTTTGTGTACGTTGAATTTGCATTATTTGTATTATGTATAAATGCTGTGAATTTTTGCTACTTTTTGTCTTTAAATACAATAAAATGCATTTAATAAGACTGAGGAGTAGTTTTCTTATTATTATTATTATTTTTTGTTCGTTGTTCGAGGTAAAATTTTAATCATGAAAATTCTACCTCGAACAAGAAAACTGTTCTTAACAAATATTTAAAAAAAGAACAATTCGTTTACATACGAAATGAGTGTAATACGAGATTGTTAAAATTTAGTTTTTTTTTTTTTTTAAATATTTTCAAGTTTCTGGAATAGTGTAGCCCATAGACAAAATAAACCTAGACTTACAACGGCAATGTATTTCTTTAAAACGTTTTGATGCCATCTACATTTTGTAAGAATACTAATGCACAAACCGCGGCAATTTTAAATTGCTTTCAAGCTGAGTTCAAAAATGACAAGTAATGATTTAGGTATCGTAATTTGAAACTAAATTGAAGCGAGAATGATTTTTATTAGAAATTATAATACTAACCCTGTCTAATACAATAAAATAAGTCTTGTGTACAATGTGTGCATTTATACGTTAATGATTTCAGCGTTTTTACAGTGAAACCAGCCATATATGTTTTTATAAAAGACGTTTTAGTAAAATCTTCATGTGGAGAACTTTCTGGTACAACACTGGAAATGATTCTTTCTGGAAACAAATTTGAACTGAACAGTGGATTTGCTATATCATCTTCATGAAAAAAAGAAATTATAAGTTGGAAAATAAATATTCCCCTTTATCATCCTCACAATCAAATGTGCGATTATAATTTGCAACTAAATTATCGATTAAGATGGTTTTGAAAGCTCCTATGAGACCACTGGTTGTAAGATGTATCATGGTTGTATCTCACTCCATTACTTCTAATTTGTCCAAATAAACCTTCTAGCGGGTCCTGATTGAGTCTTCTACCAAGTATATAATATGGTTTGTTCGATTTGGACGTTGGCGTTATGTTAGTTAGACGCCGCTGTAAACTTCCATCCAATTTTTTGGAGGCAACGAAAATGGTAATGATTAAGCACGCGTCAGACTTGCTGTTACTGCTTAAATCTACTCAGCTCACAGATTTAAAATTCTTGACGCAGTCTCGAAACTGCAATCTACGTGACTTAAATGGAACAGCCACTTTAATGCAAACAGTTTACAGCAAAACAAACCGAACGGACATTTGATGTTGCGTATACTCCTGCGACAAGTTAACATGACGCGAATGGACAAATCGGACAAACCTAGTGAAATCCTTGTGATTTTAAATATTCCCAACTGCACATAATATTTTTAATAGTTATTTTCCAATTTTTCTCTTTTCTGTCTCTGAAAATTTTTCACAAAATCCATAGAAGCTAACATAGGTAAAGCTTTATTTACCCAAAAATTCACTGCTAACACTCCTACTACCAGATATTCCACAACGAAGTTCTTGCCCGCGCTGCTGTGCTTTCACACTACAATTCAAAGAATCAAACGTTTTTCGCTCTAAATAAATGACAGATAATAAATTCAGTTTTATGTCATTTACTGTTTTTATTTACACCTGCTGCCACCATGTTTTTGGAAGATAAACTAATTTCCGCTTTCAAGGTCATGCATTTGCGTGAAACGTCTAGGTGTAGCCACTTTAGTGTAGTCATTGTACAAACATTTCCCTGTAGAGTTTTTCAGGTATCCCATTTTCCCCACACTACTGATTCAAATGAACCATTTATAACTCCTTTCATATAAAAAGTGACTCAGAACTGTCTAATAGAGTTGTTGGTTCATTGTATTTTCATATTCTTTTATAGCGTTTTCGATGGACCGCACTAGCGCACACTCAGAATGTCTTCATCTCGTGTTATTACATGAGGTTAAAAGAAGATGCAAATACACTGAGTGCAACCGGTGCAAGTGAATCGAAAACGCTATTAGCCTCGTGTAATATCTGGCAACATTGCTTTGAAACGAGAATCCCTTCACGACTTATTAGCGACGTCCATTGTTCAAAATTAGTGATGTAAAAATACGGTATTTTAAAATTTTTAGCACAGCTCTTTGTATAATAATAGCTGCTTTCTTTCGTTTGATCCAAACGCAACATTACGCGTTTAGATTCAAAGATGGATGTTCTCTTGCAAATGGGTCAATCCCCACTCTTCGTGAAATTTCCATCCGGGTCGGTAATCCCCTTTCCGTTTTCAATCTTCCTATTTTCACGATTTGTTTGGATTCAAATGCATTCAGCTCTGATGTGTTCTGTTGCAATAATCGAGATCCAGAGCGGGAAACCAAAAACTTTTCGAATCACGATTCAAACTTTTCGGCGAAAGAAAGTAGCTAATATTAGGGAATTTTTGCAATTTGTACGTTATGGATAGCGTTTACGCTAAATGCTACAAAACTATTAATGCGCTTGCTCACAACTGTGTGAGTAAGCGCATTACTACTTTTATAGCACTTAGCGTAAGCACTATTCACAACGTTTAAATTGCGACAACTCTCTATTAATAGATTACACTGTATTAATCTTAACCTAACTTTATTATTGTCCAAATTGGTTACTAAATATGGCCGCTGTTTGTCTTATAACCTGTGAGCAACTAAAAATCAGATTAGAGCAGGCGGTGCAAAGAAAATGTATGTCTGTTGTTAAATGAAAAATCAATAAATTTGATAGTCCATGAATGTAGTACATTAATTAATTCAGTTAATCACAGACATACATTTTCTTTGCACCGCCTACTCTAATCTGATTTTTATTTGCTTACTTTTTACTTGATTGCACCGCATTTTTAATCATATTATAACGTTTTCGATTGATCGCACTAGTGCGCACTCAGAGTATGTTCACCTCATGTTATGGGCGATTCCAATCACCGATGAGGGCGCTGGCGATTGTAAACAAACATGGTGTAAAAAAATTATTTCAAGTACAAAAATGCCTAAGTGCTCACCGGCTCCTGTAAATTAAGTTAAAATATGTAAAATTGTACCATTAAAACAAAGAATACACATACACTTCTCGCTTTAACCTAATGTAACGACGAACCTATTACTTGATAAGTAGTTTAAAAATTTTCCCAGTAGAGGTCTCATTCATTTTTGGAGTTGCCTATTGCATGAGGTTAAAAGAAGATGCAAATACACTAAGTACAACCAGTGCAAGGGAATCGAAAACGCTATTAGATTAAATTTAAGACGTGTTTAGAATATGACAATCGTGAATACTGACAGCATAATATCAATGACAATCCAATTGACACTTAGGCTGCGTTGTATAAAAGGTTTAAGCCAGGATTAACTTTAATCCTAAGTTAGAATGTGACGCTTGTTATGACGTACAGCATTTTGTGTGTCACATTTTTTACGTTAAAATGTACAGTAAACTTTTTATACAACGCAGCCTAAAACTTCAATTTAAGAGTCAGTCAGGATATGCTTGACATTATGCTGGATCTACGTAAAATATCATATTCTAAAGACGACTTAAATGTAAATCTCTGCTTAAAGAAACAGTCCAATTGGCCATTAGTGACACACAAGCGTTTTACAAAATTCTGGAACGTCAATTGTATTCTATACACTGGAGTTCTATGACTAAAAGTACTTGAAGAAAGGAACTTACTTACATTACGCTTGTTGCGTCACTGAACATCAAAAAATTCCAAAACTAACCTAAAAGTCATTCACTTTTTAACTGAAGTCTATAATAACATACCAATGTATCATTTGCATATACTATTAATCAGAGTTGCTAAATAAACACAAAGATTCGTACTACACTCAGAAACAAACATAAAATCCGGCAATTAGGTATTTCTCCACTACGGATGTCAACAAATAGCCATATTGCAGAAACTAACCTACCGTAAAGTGGTAGCTTCCGTCAATTGTAAATGTGTTATCCCAAGCCGTATCTTCGTACCTTGGTCGCTTCATATCTACTGACTGATGTTTATTTGTCAGTTATGATTGATGATATTTATAATATAATAATAAATAATAAGTCGAATTAAATGGCTTAATGTAATTTCTAAGTCCTGGTATTTAAGTTCCTTATTAATATCAAGTAATATGTAGTGGATTAAATTCTAAAAAGCTACATAAGTAGAAATAATATGTACTTTTAAAACGATGAATTTTCAATAGTTATGATTAAAGTTGTGATTATCTACTTACTATTATAATGTGAAAATCTATTGCGAAATTAGAGACACCTATTATTTGGACAGCACTAGGTTATGTCAAATCTCAGGGTTTATCGTGAGATCTTACGATTTTGAATTAATCCCCTTATTCTGTAACTCATTATCATAACGAAATCGTTAAAAACGCAATCGTTTTTTTATTAATATCTTCTGGATCCTTTAAGTTATCAAATTAATATTTTAAACCGAGGTAGAAAGTACGTAACTGTGCATTTACAATGTTGTATACAGGCTGTCCCACTTCCAACAGTATGTTCTCGGGCAATATCTCGATAACTACTGAAGATACAAAAAAGTTTTCAACATAATTTTGTTTTTAATTCTAGAGGTCTATTTTCATCTATACAGAGTGAATCAAAGCAGTGGTTCCGGACACACCTTTTTTTATTTCAAATGGCACACCCTATATATGAAACGAAATTTGGATTTCCCATAAAATTCTACACATTTTCTGTGTATCATTATTTATAATCAGGGTCGGCCAAAAGGGGGGTGCACCGGGTGCAAAGCACCCGGGCCCCGGACTATTTAGGGGCCCCCGTACTCCATACCATTGTAACGACCGGACAGAATTGAAAATAAATGATTACATTAAAAGAAAGTAGATTCTATTCTTTCAATATTTCATAACGACTTCTCGAGACATTTTCCTTCTCTAGATAGGTACCACGACGAGGGAGAGAAAGAGATTCAAATATCAAAACAATCATAAAAATACACACAATACAGTCAAAATTAATTCGACGAGAGAAGAAACGGTATTTTGTACATTTAAAGCTTTTGTTAGTTTCTCATGTTTCTCTAGGCAAATGAATTGCTTTTCGGCTTATTGAACGTTGAATCTGAATTCATCCAAAATTTGATACACTTCAGTTTTAATTTCGAGGACGATTCGTTTACGACTTATTTAAATTTATTATAATCAAACCAAGAAGAAACACTCGCAGAAAGAATTTTATCTTTCCTACCGAATATAAATAAAACTAAGGAGAAAAGCTTCCGAATGGAAATTTATTTACCGGTCTCTACCGGTGAAATTTCTCTATTCCGTTTGTTTTTTTCTTAGTACGCCCACATCTGTGTCCATTTGCAGATACCATCAGTTTCTCAAGATTTGCAGCTCGGAGTATTTCTTCAAATTGTTTGTCTACTATAACCACAGGGACTGTTTGTTACAGTTTCAACTCATTGCCCAAAATTACATGTTTTGCTCTAACTTGACCGCTTTATTCTAATTCAGACTCATACGTTTAAATTTTATGATCGCAACATTTATTTTCTAATTTTGAAATAATAAATTCTTGTACGGAATTCCGGTTTCTTAGACCATCATACTGTCCTTAAAAAAAAGGAGCACCATAATTCTTATTGCGCCCGGGCCCCGGTATTTAAAAGGCCGGCCCTGATTATATCTAAACCTAAGCGTTCTTGAGATATTTAACATTTTGTCTAAAAACTGCCATTTGCAGCCACTACTTTATTTATTCATATTTTATTTATTTTTAACTCTAAGAAAAAGATTTTTGGTACAGATATAGTTGATACATAAGCTTATTATAAGTCATTATTAAATGTACTTTTATTGCTACAGGCTGGTCGTTCGTGGCAATGATTACTAATCATAAAAACTGGATTAGCTTTGTGTACATTTATTTGTAACTTTTATGTATTGATTCTATAAAAAACGAAGAAATGAACGGAAGAAAGTTACGAATAAATGTGCACGAACGAAAGCACCTCATGTTAACAAACAAAATATCAAAAATTTCAAAAAGACAAAACTCAATTTTCTTAAATAGCATGTCCTATATTTTTCTATCCTAAATTCTTCTTTCAATTAAGGCCCGGTTTATCAATCACAAGTTAAATCTAATTTGTTCCCATAGTAACTACTACGAAGACAATTGTTATGGTAATTAACTGAAGGTTAACTTTAACTTAAAGTTAACTTGTGTTTGATAAACCAGGCCTAAGTACTTTCATTTTTATTAAGTATGTCTTATATGTATCTGCGATATTTCTTGAGATTTTTAGATCTATTTGAATTATTTCTTTTAAAACTGTCCGCTGGCTGTCATTTTACATTTACATATAATTTAGGTATTATCAAAGATATGACTCCTTTTCCATAGCCAAAATGAGCCCACCTAGAATGGAAATTTATTGAATCGCCTGATAACGAGTGTCTAAATTAAAAAAAAAAACTCGTAAAGTAGGCTGTGGAAAAATTCCCAAACAAGGGCTGTATGTTTTGGATAATTTCGTACTATGTATTAGCACAGCATAATCAGCATGGAAACTGTTTGTCGGCACCTTTGATCTGGCGGGGCAAAATTTTTTGACCTTGGCGCCATTTTGCGAATGTATAAACCAGTGCCGCAATAAAAATATTTTTGATAATCGAATTATTTAGGTTATTTTGATAATCGGATGACAGATTATTTTTAATTTGAATTATCCGATCACTACTTGAAAGCCTAGAGTTTTAAGTTTACTCAGTGCACCCCAGCATGCATAATCGAAAGCACCTATTATGCTGCTAATTAAACGAGACACCACTGATCGTATTCGTGCAATTGAAGGGCGCATTCGCCATAATGCTCGATGCACGCAATGAGCAGAAGTGTGAGGGAGAGCGACTGCGTAAGAGTGAGAAAAAGAAACACTCCGTGCGTCCAGTCGAATGCGCTCTAACAAATCACATGACAGATTTTCCATCCGGAATATGGCGGCTCAGTTTGCGCGGGAAATTTTCCCGCCAAGGAGAGTGAACCTGCTGTATCTATTTATGCTGTGGTATTAGTAAAGAAATAAATCGTCAAAGGTCCGGTATTATAAAGGCAAGTTAGCTTTAACTATTTGATTTTGCAGCTAAGCGTTCGCCACCTGGTGTCAACTAAACAAACCATTGTATGCTACATAACAAATTAAAACAAACTATGTACCATTACCATGTACCATTAAAACAAACAATACACATACACATTTCTGCTTTAACCTAATGTAACGACGAATCTATGACTTGTTAAGTAGTTTAAAATTTTTTCCAGTAGAGGTCTCATTCACTTTTGGAGTTGCCTATAGTTACATTGTTCAAAGGTTGACTTTGGCTTAAGTCTAAGATTTGTCTGTGCATACGGGCATCAGAGCCGTCAGTGCCTAAGATTACTGTATTTAGAAGGTACCGCCAAACATTTCCGCGGCTGTCGTCCTCCAAATTAAAAAGGACGCGATGAAGATGCCATGACAGTAAGAAGAAAAAGGATAGATACATAACGGTTGCTAGGGAGTTTATGAATGAAACTGATTAACCCCAAATTAAAAGAGATAGAAAGTTGGCGCTACCTTCTCAATACAGTACCTTATCAGTCCCCCGTAATCAGCGCCAAAGTGTCGACTTTTGGCGTTTTCTCGGGCACAAAAATTCAATGTAAATTTTTCAGAACGCCCAGGCCAGTTAGAACTCGCTTTTCATTTAGAACATCATGGTCAGAACATCATAATAAATGCTCGAAATGTTGTCCTTCACTTGCAAAACATAATTGCATCCGTCTTATTAAATTTAAACTTTCTAATATAAACAATTTTTGTTCATTGGTAAGCATTCTGGTCACAATTCTAAAAATATTTTAACATTTGTTCCTTGACAAATCTGTATAGTAATTGTCAAAAGTAAATTTATTTAAGACAAACGTTTGGAGATTCCAAAGGCAACTCTGATCTGTTTTCAAAAAATCGCACGGTACTTACATGCTGCGAACAAATTCTCGGTTACAGCCAACTTGACCAGATGTTTATTTAAACACTCGTTATAATATTATTTATAACTGAAGCACTTTCTTGCCCGTTGAAAATTTTAATTGATGGTCAGTCAGGTTAATCAATTCAAAAGTCGACGTTTCCCTGTGGGTTGACAGCTTCTTCAGGATAAACTTTTTTTTATAATTATTTACACTGAAGAAGCTGTCAATTTACAGCGAAACGTCACTTTTGAATTGATTTTGCAACCTCCCGATCAAATTTTGTGATAAAAAGGTAAACACATGTGAGTTCAAATAGGGTTCAAATTGTTTTCTTTTTTTAATTTGCATGCCTATATTAATATTGCAGATTGCAGCAATTGCACTGTCACGTTTAGCAGATAATTTTCTTTTATTAATAAATAGTTCATGAGATCAATCATATTAGCAATAAAAAAATTGTGAATTTATTTTAATTAAAAAAAAAAGTAGGTAGGTACTTAAGTTGACAGCGTAGTGTTTAAATACGAATTGAATTAAATAAATATTTATGCGGTGAAGTGGATTGTTTGTTTTATTTTTACTAGTGGGTTCGAGATGTATGGTGGTGACGGGTAGCTTTAAAAAGTACAGGTGCAATACGAATTTTAACCAAAACATAAATGTCCTTGACAAATTGAACTAGTTCGCGTTTTCGAACGCACGTGATCGGATATTGAATTTTAATTGGTGGCTTGTGAGCGTGCCCTGCGCACTGGTTCTGCGCGTCAGTGATTACAAAATGCCGTCAGAGTCTAAACCTTTGTTGACAGCTCAAACAGAAAAACCGAATCATTACTCGTAAGTGTATTTTTAGTGCGTGATGGTAATTGTGACGCAAGCCGCACTAAATTCTCGGCGGTTTGATCTGCGTTTTAACCTCGAATGTGTTGTATTTTGTAGATATTTGAAAGAGTTTCGCGTCGAGCAATGCCCGCTCTTCTTGCAGCACAAATGTACACAGCATCGTCCATTCACCTGTTTTCACTGGCACTTCATGAATCAGAGACGTCGCAGGCCCGTACGGCGTAGGGACGGCACTTTTAACTACAGCGCGGATAATTATTGCACCAAATACGACGAGACGACGGGCATTTGTCCCGATGGAGACGAGTAAGTATACACCTTTTTTGGTTAACGCGAACTGTCATTTTTTTACGTTCTGTGGGTGTGACAATTTAAAACCACAAAACGTACGGTACTTTTTAAATTTCCGACATCTCCTCTTACGTACGTTTACGTGCCACGAAATTATCAACAACCGTGCAAATCTCATTACCATCTCGTTCTCGATACGCTAATTCCTTACAAAAATATCTATGTATACATTTTCCTGCAACATAACCACACTTTCTGAACAAAACAAATGCAACATATGTTTACGTTACAAGATTCCAATTACATCATTAACCTGCAAATTGTTATTCGTTCCGTTTATTATTATTTCAGGTGTCCGTTTTTACATAGAACAGCCGGTGACACCGAAAGGCGTTATCACTTACGATATTACAAGACGTGTATGTGTGTACATGACACGGATTCCAGAGGATATTGTGTGAAAAATGGCTTACACTGCGCTTTCGCACATGGAAGTCACGATCACAGACCGCCTGTTTATGACATAAAGGAAATTCAGGCGCTTGAAGCGGCCGAAGCCGAAGGCAATTCTGCCAACGGTCCCAATGCCTTAGATAAAGAACGAAATTTAATGAATGAAGATCCTAAATGGCAAGGTATGAAATAATTTTGGCTCTTGTAGATTTTTGGCCCACCAAACATTTAAGACTTTTGATGTTCAACAACAAAACCAAATCCTGCTTTTGTTCAAATCCATATCCAGCCTCAGCTTTAATTTATTTGAAACCTCACAGGTTGATTCAAAAATGAATATGTTGTGAGTCATTTGTTTTTCGGTTATTATCATAAAATTGAGAATTTGAGTAGAGAAGATCAATCGTTTAACTTGCAGAAGTTCAAATAAAAATATTAGTAATTGTAATCATTTTTTGTGAATATTGGGACGATATTTTGATTAATTTGACACTTAAAAAAAAGTTGAAAACAATTAAATCAGTGTTGCCATTGCCTAATTTATAATCGTAGTAGTTTTCAGAAGAATATGGGAGTAGAAATAGATGGCGCCGGAGTAGCTATCTAGCTGCCAATAAACAAAAAGAAAAAACACTAAAATGTACATGAGTACGTTTATTAAAAAAAAATAATAGTCTGTAACAATATAAGGAAAAATAAAAATAAAAAAGAATAGGAGTAATAGGAGTAAAAAAGCATCCTTATGGAGTAGAGGAGTATAATTTTGCTGAATGGAGTAAATTTACTCCATATGGAGTACTTTTGGCAACACTGAATTAAATATCTTCAAAACTGAGTTATTTATTTTTCTGATATCACCGCAACATCACTCAAGATGATATATTGGATTTTTGATTAATTTGTCATTCCGAATATGTTACAATCAATAAAAGATCATAAAACTTATCTGATTTAACTCATCTCATGTGAATTCAAACGAAAAGTCAACTAATACAGTCATTTTCCATGAACACTCTGTATGTTTGAGTTTTGAGTCTGAAATTAAGTTTGACTTATAGCTAAGGGGTCAAGCTAAAATAATGCGTACCAAGTAAAAAATCATAGGTATTCCCATAAACAAATGAAGGCTAAAAAACGTGTGGTGGGCCAGTAGTCCGAACTATTATTTTGTTTGTTTGTAAAGGTTCACTCAATCCTGAAATCTCTAGATAAATCTAAATAACTTTAATTCTTTAAATTTATTTATTACTGGAAAATTATGTGTACACTTAATGTAAACAAGGTCAGCAAAAAGTGGCTTTCTAAATATACCTACATATACCTAACATAATAAACATAGTTATTAAGTTTTACATGATCAGCCAATTAGGGACTCATTCCTTGAATTTTAAAAATGATTCCCGTAAAAAAAATTATCAAAAAAAATATAACGGATGGTTTTTAAATTTGACGTCGGAGTTGGTGCTGACAAAGTGTTTATTGTGAACGCACCGCAATTTTTGGACACCTGTCAAGTCAATTTCTTTGAGTTTTGAAATTAAAATTGGTTCTTTTTTGAATAAAATGGTTTTTTCACAAGTTGATGGCGAGTGGCAGTATTCAATTCAAAGTTGTTTTGAAGAATTCCATCAACAATTTCCCCGATGCAATGTTGACAATTAACAGCTGTCATTTTGATAATGGTCCACAATTCAATTTTCATGGCCAACTTAGACGCCAGATAAGAAAAAAACACTCTGTTTATGACGTAAATCGAATTTAAAGTTGATGAATTTTTGAAAAATTGAGAAAGTCACGCAAACAAATTACATAAGGAACGCATTCAAAGACAAATGAAGTAATGTCACTTGTTACGCAAGCTTGACTTTTTTTTTGGTATACAGGTTGTGAACGGCTCCTAAGGTCAGTAAACGATTTTCCGACCTCACACGAACAATGCTCCCTGAAAATGCGAGCCACTGAATACTTCTATAACCGCGTTGAAAAATATTTTAAAAATTAACGATAGGCAAACAGAAAGTCAACATTAAATTGAGAAAAATAAAATAATAAATTTTGGCAGTGTTATTCAAGTTGCAATATAAGGTTTGTTCTAGCAGAAATTGTACTGAACATGAGCAGTGACACTTTAGCGACGCATGTTCAGTACAATTTCTAACAGTTATTACTACTGCTAGAACAAACCTATTAAAAACTTTAATGTTTAAAAACTGTAATGTTTCCTTTGCTGCGATTGTTTATAAATTTTATTTGAAATAAACGTGCAATTTCTCTGATTGAGTGTTGGTAATATATTTTTTTATTCGTGTGAAAAAATATCAAATTCTAAAACAGATAACAAATTAGAATCAAATAATTCAATTTTGTCTAAGGAAACAAAATAATATAAATATTAAGAGAAGTTGTAAGGAAACAACGAATGAACCACGCAACAGTTACATCTGCACAGCTCAAACTTCTCATATAAATAGCAGCGCGCAATGAAATCCGAACATGATACTTCTACAATGTATTGTCTGTCTCAGAATTAAAAAACCACCACCTAATTGAATTATGTTGTCAAAAGAAAGAAATCCCAGTTATCTTTTGGTTGGTATTTGACATTATCACTATAATCGAGCAGAAGTAACAAAGGGGTTAAGTGCCAAAACTTTTAACTCGGGAAATTGACTAAAAACTCCATCATTCCCAAACAACAAACATTTTATTCACAACTTTCAGCCTACTTTTCTCCTAGAATTTTGTGTCTGAGCACTTAACCCGTTTTATAGCATGTAACGATGGCACATAGAACCTTTCTGTGGGAATATTTCATTTTTTGACAAATTAGCAATTAGCCCCTTTGTTACTTCCACTCCTCAATTTATGCGCATCAGTAATTAGCGTCAAAATTTAAGTAATGTTAACACTTAATTTGCCCTAAATCTTATGAAGTCACGAAAACGCAGAAATCTTTTAAATTGCGTTGCTCAAATTTTATTCCCCCTAAATTTGTCACTATAGTATTTCCAGCGATAGAAAGACAGACCCCAAATTTCAGTGCGCCAATACATTGCATATCTGCATGCATTTCTTGGCGTAGGAAGCATTTCATGGCGTAGGAATACAAAGCGCAAGTTGATTTCCGATTATCCAACTTAAAAGCAGCAACTATTGACCATTTGGACTGTGTATATTATAGTGTTTTCGACTCGTTGCACTGGTGCGCCCTGGTGCGACCTGAGCACATAAACGCGTTTTCGGCTGATGCTGGGAATTGCGCTCAAAAAGTGCTAACAATTTCGACTGACGCAAAGTTCAACTGCTACAGTGCATGCGGTGCGCACCTTTTAGAACCGAGTCGGTCGACAGTTCCACTGGTGCAAAACAAATATGGCGGAAATGTTTGTGTTTGTAAATTATCTGGAAATTTTAGAATCGTCGTGTGATGATAGTGACGGCGAATTCATTTATGTAAGGATGGTTAAACCAAAATCCATAATTCCTAAAATGGTAAATTATGTTGTATCTATTGTACTCTAGGACACAAGTAATAAATGATATTATTAATTACGTCTTTTTTTTGTTTAGTTTAAAAATCATTTTAGATTGCATCGTACGACATGTTAGACAGACATTTTCTCGTTTATGTACGTTTCAATATTTCAAATTAGAGGTTAATACACCCGCGCCAACCGAAAACGCATTGGGAGCAATCGGGAGTGCTTTGCACCAGCAACAATCCGGTGTAGTGCTAGTCACGTGACTGCACTGAAATTTGTTGCATTGATTCGGATCTAGGGTGAACCAAAAGTTAGCCAGCCGAAAGCGCTATTAGTAATATTAACTATTCTAGATTGGCGCGAAATTCAAAATCTATCTTTCTATCGCTGGATAAATGGTGCAAGATGCTTGCGTAGAACGGGGTAGTGCTACATTTACTGGACCCTGGAGCGGTTGGTCTTCACTGACTGGACTAGAAATTACATGCTGTATGTGACGATAATTTTTTTTCTTTCTTTTAAATTCATTATGCATACTTATATATTTATCAAGTACTCAAAACAATATTTAAAAAAAATTGAATTAACCCATCTGCTGTTTATTTGGAATATTTACTACATACGCGTAAGTATACAAAGTGTTGTAATATAATATACATTTTTTAAAACAAAAAGAAAAAGTTATTACGTTTGCTGGAAGCACAAGACGTTTCACGAACGTTTAAAAAAATCATTTCAAAATTAATTGTTCAATAACAAAAATTCCTCAATTTAAACTGTCCATGAGGAGACATTGCCAAATTGTCATAAAAATTGAACGTTACTTTTAAAAACGATAGTTCTTCAATATTTATTTTTAATTGATTTCTTAATTCCTATTGCATTGAATAAACGTTCACTGGTAGTGCAAAATTTAAGCAGATATAAAAACAGACAGCAGACGTTTACACCTATGGCCGGTGGTATTAATATCAAACACACTGATTTCAATAATGGATGTGTAACGGTCTCAAATATCATAGGAAAGTATACAGGGTGAGGCAAAACTCGTGGCATTATGTATTAGTGGTTCTGTTACTATATTTACAAATTAGTTGAGAACATTTGATGACCATACATACATTTGATGACTTGTTTCAGATACGAATTATGTCTTGGCAAATTACAAAACGGAACCTTGTAAAAGACCACCGAGGCTGTGCAGGCAAGGTTATGCCTGCCCACAGTACCACAACAGCAAAGATAAAAGGCGAAGCCCTCGGAAGTTCAAATATAGGTGGGATTTTCAAATGTGTATTCAAGTCTAAAATTAAACAAAAAAATCATGCCTGTTAGACAGTATGTAGAATTTTTTAAAATTACGTGTTGTAGAGTACTTTACTTAAGTAAAATTCTGTTAGATCGACGCCTTGTCCCAATGTAAAGCACGGTGAGGAATGGGGGGAACCTGCGAACTGTGACTCTGGAGATTTGTGTTCGTATTGTCACACGAGGACAGAGCAACAGTTTCACCCGGAGATTTACAAGAGTACTAAGTGTAATGACGTGCAGCAGGCTGGATATTGTCCCAGGGGAGTGTTCTGTGCTTTTGCTCATGTTGAACGTAAGTATTTTTTTCAATTTGTAAAATTAAAACATTCTTAAGAAAAAATAATTAATTAATTGTAGTATGTATTATTAGACAGATTTCAAACTTATTCTAAATAAATAAAGCTTTAAATTAAATTAATTCAATCGAGTATTATTCTTGAACTGTTGAACAAAATTTCCTTGGTGCTTTTAACGAAAATATTTGAATTTTACATTAAAAAAAAAGTTAAATCGAATTGTTCATTTCAAAGATTAAAAGTTTAAAACTTTTTTGAGTAATATTTTTAGATGGGAATACAGATATGAATATTTTAAACCAAATTTAGTAATTTGAATTTGGAAAATGATTTTAAAAACTTGAACGAATAAAGAGTAGTGTTTGCTATTTTTATGCTATAAAAATAAATATTTTTGTATTCATTTAAACTGTTTAATTAAAATTATGTTGATGTCTAGCCAGCCTAATAATAACTTAATTTGCTGTACTTGTTAATCATTAAAATGATGTATTTCCTATAATAGCTGTTGACCTTTTATTATTAATATGTGTATTTAATTAGCTAAAGTGGTTGCCTTTACTGTACCGGATAGTAATGCGAATAATAGCTTTTATTGTAGAAGAAATGGGTGTGTCTAGAGAAAATGCAGGTTCATTAGACACAGGCACAAACTTAGCAGAGATCCTATCGAATGCGCTTCCTCAGCCCCATTTGATGGACAAGAATAAAGAAAAAAGTAGTGATAGTAGTGTGAGTATACTTAAGTCAAAAATTATTTAATGAACAAAATAAAACGTTTTGGTGGTTTGTTTCGAAACAGAATGGTAGCAGTGAAGTCTCCGAATCTGCATCGACATCATCATTAGGTTCAAACAGCTCACATAGTAAAGCACCAGGGGCACAGTTGACACACAAACCGATTCCCTACCACAGGCCAAATACTTTCAATACTCTAGAATTAGCCAAACAATTATTAGCCATTGATAATGATCCAACTTTAGGTAAACGTATCATTCTTGTTCCACTTAAAAATAGTAATTTTTCTAATTTACAGATGTAATAGAGAGAGAACAAAGAAAACAAACACTGTGTTTGGCATATAGTGGAATTGGACCACCTTCGTTCTTTAGTACAGGAAATGATACCGTTGAAAGTGTAGTAGGTAAGTATTTCTGTGTGTTACATCGTTTTTCTATTGTTAAGTTTGTGGCTTATTTAAGGTAACGCCTTGGATGAATTGCATTTAGACGATCCATTAAATTTATCATCCTTGGATAGAGATTTGGATTCAGAATCTCCGACGGTGACGAATTCAATATCAGTTGGTTTGGCATCTTCCGGACTCTTGGGAAGCTCGGCACCTGTAAACATCCCTGGAGCTCAAAGAAGTGGACTCGGAGCTTTCAGTCCGACGAACAACAGCCCTCTACAGCCGTTACATTCTAGCTTTCTCACGACAGCGACAAGGTTTTCGCAATCAGATCACATAGACTCTTTTTTAAATCATCCTCAAATGCAATTAAGTAGTAGTGCGTCGAAGATAAATTCGTTTTCGAATTTCTTCGATTTTTCCACACAGAACATCTCACCTAGCTCTAGAAATCACAACAGCTTTAGTATATCTCCCAATATAAGTAGCAGCTTAGAAATGGCTCGATTACGAGATGAATTGAATAGTTCACGTTTGCAAATATCAAATTGGGAGGAGCGGTTAACACAGGCGAGGACAGCGTGTGATGCTTGGCAGAGGGAGACGGAAGAGGCAAACAGAAAAGTACAAATTACAGAAAATAAGTTGAGTGACACGCTGTCGCAGTACAACGCTCTAAAACAAGAATATGAAAAGTTACAAGGCGGGCCGCACTTACACAGTATTAAGAAAGTGTCAGAGCTGAGCAAATTGTCTTTAAGCGTTTTAAAAAGTATACAAGCTCAATTAAGACAGGATCTGGAAGAGATTGAGAAAGTTTTGTATAGGGAGACAGCATCCAAATGTATGGTATGTGAAGAAAAGAATAGGACGGTCACATTAAATTGTAATCATTTCGTTTTATGTAGTAGTTGCGCACTCAGCCAAAATGAATGCCCTTACTGTCAAACACCTATAAATTTGAGTAATAATATGTGAGGTTAATAAGCATAGGCTCGTATGCAGTGTAACTGTGTTTCATTCTAACATTTTTTAGGTACATTAAAGAGTCTCATCCGCCTGCATTACTACGACGTATGACTGTGACATTAGAAATGTAAATTTAATAATTTAAGTCTAAATGTAATTGCTTTTGAAGCAAATAGCGAACAATTTATTTGAAATTCAATTATTGTGATGTATGTAATTAATTGCTTTAAATTGTTATGTACAAGTAAAAAAGAAATGTTTATGATGCTATGTATTTTTTTACATAAAACTTAGATTAAATTGAAATTTTGTTATTGAATAAGGATGGCTCTTACATTTCTAGTCGTCATGCAATAAAACGTGCATTTCTTCCCCCCCCACTTTTTCGTACTTTATACGTAAAGAGACAAGACGTACATTTATAAATAAACACAGTCATATTGCATGCATTTAACAAATTTAATAAAAAGAGAGATAATTAAATAGGTTTATTATTATAATTAAAACAAATTGACGCGATTATTTAAAATTGTTTCTGTTTCTAATTCTGCATAATTTAAATGTTGTGTTCATTAATGGATATTTAATAAGGAGATAACATCATTTTACATGAACTGTTTTAAAGGATCGCTTAATTGCTAGTTATTATTTTATGTAAGATTTATTGAAACTATTATGACTATCTTCTTGTTTACTTAATTATTTAATCGCAGAGTTTTTAAATTTGAAAAAAGAAGTTTTGCACAAATTGAAAAAAAATTATTTATTTTCGTGAGGACCATCAGCATTCAAGCACAATTTTATCATCCGGTTTTATAATCTCATAATATTACGTGAACAATAGATTTTACATAAAATTTATTTTAAATTTTAGTTTAGTTAGAGTAATAAAGTTTTTTTTATAAATGTTTATTGCCTTGAATGATATGCTGCACTTATTAACAGACATATCAAAGCCGGTTAGTTGCAAAGTTGAAAGACGTACACTTTTTTTTATTCCAATTTTTCTTTCAATAATTACTTCTTATTTTACAGATAATTTCTTTGTATTTAAAACCATCATTTTATACGTTAAAAAAACATAATTTTATTGCTTTAAGAAATGAAAAAGTGCAATTACAAAAATGAATAGCTAAGGGGCAGCTGGTTTAGAGTTTTTGTTTTGACAGCTAAGTTCTAAATTTATTTCGATGTCATGTTCATATAATATTGAAGTGGTGATTTTAGATACAAAACAAAACTATATGTACGTATTTTTGTTTTTAGTTCAAAAGAGAAGTGCAGCATAAATTCATCTTATAAAATTGTTTAATCTTTTGTTGTTCTTTGATGTAAAACATGACTGATTATTATAATTGTAATTACTTTGATTAGTTAGTGAAACAAAATATCATGAGAACACTAACAGTTTTGCATGACCAAAAAATTTTCTGAAGAAGGAAAACCAAATCAAGACAGAGAAATTGATAAATAATCTAATAGTAATTCATTTATTTTTCGAATTGCGCGTAAACTTTGAGATGAGAAACTTTTTGTCTATTACTATACATTATATACTTATAACTTAGGTAGATAGTTATTAAATAATTATTAAATTAAATAATAAAGTAGTGGGCCTATAGTTATTATACATTTATAGAGATTAGATATTTTTGTGGGTCAAAAAAACTGCAAAGTTAAGAGGAAATTAAATGCATTATGGTTTAGCGAGTTTCTTCTTTCAGTTTTCTTTCGATCCATTTTATTTTTGGTTTCCAGTTTTTGAATTCATTTAATTTCCACTTATCACATTTTATACGTATGTATACTGGTCAATTTTTTCAGGAAACTTATATTTTTTTCTGGTTTAAAAGAAAATCCTAATTTTTTAAAATTATTTGGACAATGCACAATTTCGTAGTGATAATTTTGAAGAAGTAACAAACGTGCGCCTGTAAATTTTGGCCAGTTTTCCACATTATAATGAATAGTATTAAGAATTTGAAATCTGTACATTATAAGGAATATTTGCAATAATAATATAATCAAATGTTTTATCTGTAGTAGTTTTTTTGGCTTACCTAAAATATTATTTAGAATATGTAATAAAATGAAAATTATCTTGATACCTATTTGTCCATTGCATTAAAAAATTAGACATTCGTTGTAATTTAATAGTTGTTTAAAATTTAATTTATGATAATGTATGTAATAATTGTGTATTTTAAAATACTATAATTAAATTAGATTTTCAAATTAAATTTTTTATTTTATTCGTCGTTTGTATTTTGTTTTGAATATCGCAATTCTCATAACAGATCTACGCCACTGGCATAAGCGCATGAGCTTTTAACTACGCCACTGGAACATACGCATATTCTTGTTGTTACTCTTGATACAAAACAACGAAATCTTTTTTAAAAAGTCGGAGAGAGAAAGAAGAAAGTAATGAATAATATTGAATTGTAAAAAGTACAAAATAATTGCAGCTTCGGCCCCAAACAAGTTTGTGGTTGTGCGCAAAGTATCGTATTTTTTAAAATGAATTTGTACGGTGTATTCGCAATTTTCTGTATATCGCTTTTATAAGTTTTCCCTATTGTAATAAAGAACTAATAAATCTGACGCATTTTTAATTTCATTGCGTAATTTTCCAAATAAGACCGAAAATCCCAGAGGACACGTCATCCTAACGGAATAAAAATAGATGTGATGTCAATATTTTTCGAATTTTCAGCGATTGAGCTGTAGCAATATGACATACACTCGACCCCTTTACAAATCAATAAACATCCAATTCCATTAAACTCCCGGATATTAGAAATATTCTTTTTTAAAAACTACGAAGACCGCACAAGCTTTTCAGTTTTAGAGGCCCCGTGAAACTCAGTAAGGTGTCCAATCACAGACGGCGTTATTTCTACCAATGGCGATGCAGCATTTTCCAGCCGCCGGCCAATGAAATTATTGTTCGGAGCGTCAGTAGAAGTCGTGTGTTCTGTCGGTGAGCGTGTAGCGTTTTTGCTGTGCAGGACTAGAAACGAAAAGGTAATTTAATTAATGTAAATATTAATCAAAACATGCAAAAACGTGACTGTGAACACTAACAAACAATTTGACGCGAATTTAATTATGTGAAGACCTCACTCTAGCTCGTTTTTTTAGTGAAATCGCCAAGCTTAATTGTGTCTGTTGAAATCCATGGCCGCCATTACATGTTTTGTTTTAATCATATGTTCCTAGAATTTGCTTTACGTACTTCGTAAGCCCTTGAATATTTTAATTAGTGATAATTTGCTCGTTAAATAACTCATTCAATGCAAACTATTGATTATTTTATGAAATATGTCACCATTCACCATGTGACTTTTGGCGGGATAATGTTGCATTCTTTCCGGGGATTATTTTTGTTTTTGTATTGAACGCCAGTGAAGTTTTTTTTGCATTTTTTGTTTACAGATAAATTATGGCTCGTACCAAGCAAACAGCACGTAAATCAACTGGAGGAAAAGCTCCTCGTAAACAGTTGGCGACCAAAGCCGCGCGTAAATCGGCGCCTTCGACTGGAGGCGTTAAGAAGCCTCATCGTTACCGTCCAGGAACTGTAGCTCTCAGAGAAATTCGCAGATATCAGAAATCGACTGAGTTGTTGATCCGAAAACTGCCATTCCAGCGTTTAGTCAGAGAAATTGCACAAGATTTCAAAACTGATCTCCGCTTCCAATCGGCTGCCATAGGCGCTTTACAGGTTAGTTTCATTATCAAAGTTTGGGTTTTCCTATAGTGGACGCTTTCCTCTTGCGTAAAAGAGCAGCTTTGAACTGTCCAAGGGCTTTAAGCTCTGTGTTTCTTTGCACAAGAACATGATAGCATTCTGTTGAACATTCATACATCTCAGAGATGCTCTGTACGTTAAGCCCCAGGACATTGCAACTTCAAATGAAAAACAGCTCAAGTATGCCATCAGTATGCTCTACATTTCAGGTGTAAATTTTAGAGATTGCAGAGATTGATGATGTGTCATAAAAATAGGTGTATTTGTTTTACCACAAAATTCACTGTTGCAACTTGCAACAGCATTCATGCCTGGTTTCTGAAGCAATAGGCTTTTGAAAGATAACTTTATGAAAAATATAAACTGTGTACATTCTGTGTATTTACTTTATCTACAGACAGGTATTTTTGAGAAATGGTTTTTAGAACTTGTAGTGAATTTATCTCTTACATGAAGTTATTGATTGTTTTAGAAACCGAGCATTAGCAACCTTGGAAGTTCATGTATTTTATCAGCTCACTGTTGAAATTTAATGAGAAAATTTCATTACTCCTGTGCCAACCAAACAAACAAAGTTAGGGTAGAATGTATCCACTGTTGCCAGATCTACCGCTAAAGCGGCGTTCTATCATTTTGGGGTTCCATCTGCATTCCTCCATATTTAACACATTAATTTTACCGCTTTTTAATAAAAATAATTTCAGTTAGTTTTATTTAATAATAAATTTTAATGATTCTAATTTACTAGCTTAGATTTTTTGTAACCAATGTACATTTTTTATTTCCTAATTCTATGTGCTGCCCTCTCTTAGCACAGTGCTATAGTATTTATTAAAGAGTCGGGTGTATTCCATATAACTGTGATTAATAAATATGAATTTTGCGCATGCGTTGCCACTTTTATAACCACTTTTTAAACATTTTGCTATTCCACAAGCGCAAATGACTTCAAAAAGAAGGATATGCAATTATGTTCAATGTTCAGTGATTATAAAAAGTGAGCAAATAAAAATTAGATTAGAGTAGGCAGTGCAAAGAAAATGTATGTCTGTGATTGACTGAATTAATTAATCTAATACATTCATGAACTGTCAGGTAAGCCTAATGCAGCGTTAGTAACAGACATACTTTTTCTTTGCACCGCCGACTCTAATCTGATTTTTAGTTGCTTTAGTTGCTCACAGGTTATTTTACAAATGAAGTTAGCTAGTGTTTAAAATTGTAAAATAATCACCATGTCCTTATGAAATACGTCTTCAATCAGGACTTAAAAGCAGTGGTTAAGAAGTTATTAAGCACAGTGTTCAGTAAAGTGACAAATAACCACTGCATTATGGAATATACCTGATTATCTGTAATGAAGTTGTAGAAAGTTTCACTTCGATGTCGAGTATTTTTTTTACGTTTCAATTTGATATAGGCCCAGTTGTACAATTCAAGCTTAACTTTAATTCAAAGCTTAAACCCTTAACGACAATTGTTGAAATAATCCTTATGGGTTTAAGCTTTAGCTTAAATTTAAACTGACATTGTACTTACAACTGGGTCATAGGGTTTTTATTTACTTATCTATCTATCTATAGACTAAACTTATCTCGCACATTCAATCTGATTGAGATTTCAAGTGGATTCGTGAATCTGAACTGTTTTTGATCATCTATCTCAATCCGCTTGAAATAATAGGTGCTTCCCTTTTACCACAAATCTCACCTCAGATCAGATAAAAGTTATTTCCGCTAGCATGAACAAGTGAGTTTGAATTTAGCTTTCGACCTCCCACCTTGCCGCTCAAGCATTCCCATTAGTTGTTAGATTGAAATATCCATTCAAACTTACTTGTTTGTGTTAACGTTTAAGTGATCTAAAGTAAGATTTGTGGCAAAAGGAACGCAGCTATAATATCAATCCCAAAAAGAGACAATCACATGGTAAAAAAATGCATTGAGTTGTTAACTTCACATTAAATGATGCATTACATGCTTATTCGCGAAATCAAACAAAGTAGGCGACTTCTGGTGGTTAATATTGATACCATCAAACAGGTGAACAACATTTCACGGATTGTTTTAATATTGAAAACATCAGAAAACATGCACTAATCAAACTTTCATATTTGATGCAACTGCAATGTTGTTCAACTGCAACTGCAATGTTGTTGTATGTAAAAAACATTTGTTTTAAACAAATTCGTTTTTTTTTTCACTTCCTGAACATAAACATTGAAAATGTGACATGTGCCTTTTCTACAATTAGCGATTCAAGTAAGGCCCGTGTAACACCCTGCAAGATTTGACATAAAATCTTGCACAAGTTTTGCATGTTTAGAAAATGTACCGACCATACATAACTTTACTTATTTCTTGTGTAAGAAATAATATTAAATCTTTACTGTGTTTGCTAGTACCTCAATAAATTTTTATGTTAAACATGCGCATAACTACCTAATTTACAAATCTAATCAGCAACTAATTCTAAATCTAATCAGTCACAGTAACTCAACAAATACTGACATATGCATAACTTCAATAGCGAAGCAAAGATTTGGTATTTGCGGAAGATATCTTGCATGGCATTGATGGTCAATAAAATTTTTGGTTGTGCGCAGATTTGTTGTCAGTTCTTGTAATTGTATTCAAAATATTTAGAACTTTTTCTAAATTTTCTCAAATCTTGCAATAACTTTTGTTATTGTGTTTGATGGTCAGTACAATTTCTAAATATGTAAAACTTGTGCAAGATTTTATATCAAATCTTGCATGGTGTCACACGGGCCTAAGTAGTATTAGTAATTTTTTATTATAAAAAATAACGAATGTACAGGATGCAATAATTTCCGTTCTTTCTTATATTTAACTTTTGATAAATAATAATTTATTTTTTATCACGTAAAAAAAAAATTATGTGATGAAATCATTTTTAAAACAGCGAATTTCCAACTTTCGATTTTAGACCATTTGACTTTGAAATTATACCAAAAATATTACCTCCTCTCTTTTAAAAAGCTTATTTTTGTGCAATAGTATGACTGAAAATACAATAATTTAAAAAAAATTCTAAATCTGCCGCCATCTACCGTTATTTTACGTAAAGTTCTGCCGCCACAATAAATTTTCATCTGACAACAATTTGTTCTCATTTTTTTGTAATGGCATCAAACATTAACAAAGATTTAAAAATTATTAATTTCCAACCTTGGGTTATCTTATTTTAGTCTCATTTATTTACCCTAGAAATTTGGCAATCGAATTTTTCAACACCCAGTATACCTCGTATTAATTTAATTTAATTATTCTAGTAATTGAAACGGTTAGGTACATGAAATAATAATGTCTAAAATAAATAATATTATTCTTTCATGACCCATTATTAGATTAATTTAAAAAAGTAATGTTTTTTGTTTTTTTGTTTTAGGAAGCCAGTGAAGCTTACCTTGTCGGTCTGTTTGAAGATACAAATTTATGTGCAATCCACGCCAAACGCGTCACAATTATGCCTAAAGACATCCAGTTAGCTCGCCGAATCCGAGGAGAGAGAGCTTAATTTTATTATCGGATTGTCGTATTCATTAGTTTATATTTCCTTCATAAATCATCTTAAGTGTTATAAGCAACATATTTATGAGAATATTTTGTATGATTTCCCCATTTGTTTTATTTTAAACATGACTTACATTGCAGATCATACTTGTCCGTTTTTAAATTGTAGATCTTCGGTAAATTAGCGCCGTATTGGTCAATGTGTTCATAAATATGTTAGTTGTCGTGACTTTGTGGTTTTTTTTTTGTTTACACTCACAAGATGAGCAAAAATTGTAGAGAGGTACAACATATGTCTAATTTAGTTTACTCTAGAATTAAGGTTTTCTATTATTAATAACTTGTATTATTTAAATAAAATTTCTTGTATCGTATTTTTGTTTTATTGCTTGCTTGCTTTGGCCAGAGCTCATTACAAAAATAATATTGCACAAAGATACCAACCATTACAACACCACTGTTGTAATGAATTATAATATGAAAATAAATTAATAAAAAAATTATTTTCTCAATTAACGTAGGTAAGTTTGTGTTCACATACTTTCAAAGTTGTATTCTAAAGAGCACAAAAATCGTTTATTTTCTTAAAAAAAAAAACTTGTATAATTAATAAATAAATGTGCAGTTACAATTCTTTACTTCTTTCGATTTCCTTAAGCCTGTCAAGGATTGGCTGTGTTTCCAAACCTTTCTCCGCATTATAATCCAACAAAAATTCCAATTGCTGCTCTTCTAAGCCGCTGATCCTATTGTATAGTGACTGTCCTAATTCAACATCTACATCATTTTCTTCACGAAGCACACAGAAGTACGTGAGAAATACTATCAAACAGCCAATGATGACGTATGGTTCGTACCACAACCTGGCTTTCTTTGAACCCGTTCTTGTATATTGGGCCCTCCATTTACTTGCCGGAGAATTTGAGTATTTTATCGGTCTATCTTCATCTGCGCTATCAGTTTTGGCGGTCGTGCAGTGTTTTGCATGTATGAAAAATAACCTTAGAAAAAAAAACCTTTCACCAACTAACTCATTTATATTAAGTTGATTTACCTGGTGCCTTTGAAATATCGAGCTATATGCTTACTTTTCAAGTAAAAAATACGGCGCATAGGTAGAATAAACATTTTTTCCTCTTATAAATAGAATTGAGGTTATGTTTCTTTTATAACGAAGGTTATAACCAGTTATAACCCACAGATTTATCAAGTAGCCAGATTCCCTGTAGAAAAAGAGGAATTGATATTAACTTAAGAGTGAGATGGTAAATACACCCGTTTAAAAGGCATTGCTCATCCTAAGTCACGTGACATAGGCTTCGAGTGACATCCTTGTCGGATACATGAGCCAAAATTATTCACAGATATTCGCTATTTCACTCACATGCTGATAATGGCTGATATTAATCGAGAATGCAGGAAACATAAGGCACTGTCTATCTACCCCCTACTAGATCATTGGTTATAATCAGTGTTGCCAAGTGCCAACCAACCATTTTATGGTTTTACCCTATTGTACAAGATTTGGTTCAAAATCAAAGTATAAATTATAAATTAAATTAAAAACTATCTGGAAAAATAGAACATGTTCTATCTCCAAACCGTATCTGCACGCCAAAAATCTTGTCTTGTTCTAAATTTTTATTGAAGAAATTGAAATCTTGTACATACCAGAAATAGGGTAATCTAATAGCGTTTTCGATTGATCGCATTAGTGCGCACTCGGAGTATCTTCATCTCATGTTATTACATGAGGTTAAAAGAAGATGTAAATACATTGAGTGCAACTGGTGCAGGTGAATCGAAAACGCTATAAAACGGTCTTTAGATCGCGACATTCTGCGGCCGGTTTTTGACCTAACACGTATAAGCAGGGTTGTCAACGCTAAGAACCTAATTTATTGATAATTCATATGCGGGACACGGATGAAAAAAGACCCAAAGAAATTAAAGTAAGTCTATTTGTATTTACTCATGTTAAACAGAGAATCAAGAATAATCGAAATAGTATCGGGAGCAGAATAATAGTATATTGTAGACCGAGGCGGTAAAGTGCTTGTTTTCCAGGTCGAGAGAAGATATGGACAGGCGAGAGGCGAGACACTTAGGCCCGTATTCATAAACAAAACTTAGGCCACAGCTTAGGCTATGCGTTCGATAATAATTCGCTTGTAATTTATGATCTGTACGCATTTCAACGTATTGCAGACGCACAACCAATATGGGTTTAAGTACAGTTTATCAATTACTTTCCATAAAAGAAATCTTTGCAGTACATAAATGGATATTCACAATGTTTTAGTGAACGCATAGCGAAAGTTTAGTTTATGAATATGGACCTAAGTAAAGCAAATTGCTGCTTTTCAGCTACGACGTTCGCTAAACGTGCCCAAAGTTACGCTAGTGCCTATTTCAATGTTATGGCACAGTACATATAAGTAAATACTCAGTAGGGACCATGATAGGGACACTTAAACGTCAGTGTCCAAAAAAACGCCATTCTATTTGATACCCTTATGCAAATGTAATTTGCAAATCACTGATTACCAAAAATGCTGTATGTTAGAAATATATTTTAGAAAAGTGAAATAATTGATGTTTTGTGAATTTATTTAACACGTAACGCATTTGAAGATTTGGTATAGTTCCAACATTCAAACTTTATATTCGGACGTACGTAATTTTGTTCGTATATTCGGACGTACGTAATTTTGTTCGTGGCATACTTTGATGAAAGTTTTATTGAATGAAATGTTGGCAGCACTTTTTGAGTGCCTGTATAATCCATTCATTATCTATTTACCATCGTGGTAGGCCGTTATTTTAAGCTACATAGTAGGTTGGCTTGTGGTTGGCTATCATAGTAAAATTAGACAGATTTAATTTGATCAGATTTGATGTCATTTTAACATACGCCAAATTGTGTCAATTCAAATCAGATAGATCAACGAAACAGATTTGAAAAGTAACCCAGCTAAAATTAAAAGTGAAGGGAAACGTTTTACAATGGCCGTGTTTTAAAATTACTCGAACAGCCGTTCGAGCATTTATTTAACATGCGATTTCTTACCTTAAAATCAAGTGCTCAATTAGGTAGGAAATTGCATATTAATCAAACGCTCGAACGCTTGTTCGAGTAATTTTAAAAATGAATTTGGACGTGAATACACCTCGCAATGAAAAGAAAATATCGCAACATTGCCTAATCCGGAGTAACCTTAAAATCTAAATCGACGACATTCATTGTCAAAATGAATACAGTAGCGGACAATAAAATCCTGTCGTGCGTATTTCAGCCAATTTGGTAAATCAGGCTTTCATTGAGGTTATATTTCTGTCAAAATAAGAAAATAAAACTTGTATGAAACGACAGAATTACTAATGACATTTTGTAACCTGTGAGCAACTAAAAATCAGATTAGGGCAGGCGGTGCAAAGAAAATGTATGTCTATGATTAAATGAAAAGTCAATAAATTTGACAGTCCATGAATGTATTACATTAATTAATTCAGTTAATCACAGACATACATTTTCTTTGCACCGCCTACTCTAATCTGATTTTTATTTGCTCACTTTTTATATGCATTAAAAATATTTAAAGTGAGGTTTACATTGTACAAATGACGTACCCGGATTTTATTTTCCGCTACTGTACATTGACAATTAATTTATGTATTAATAATTATTTATAAGTTGTCAGTAGCGTTTCATTAATTCTTTGTGTTATTCAGGGCTTTACCACTAAAACTAAAATCAATGTTACTGACTATTTCATTCATTTTGGCACTCACAGTATTTGAATATTAAAGAATGATCAACATATTAATGTTGGCAACACACAATAATAATGTTTAATATTTTTAAATTATTAAAAATATTATTTTTAAATTATTAAAAATATTAAACATTATTATTGTGTGTTGCCAACCCAACCAGTTTTCAAGAACTTCGTATTTAAATAAAAACGATTTTGTTTATGGACTGTTTTAAGTTTGAAATTCGTGCTCAAATATTTCCACCCCTTCTGAATTTTTTGCCATTGTCACTTCTTTATCGATTGTTTCTGAATTTGAAATTCATCCTCAAATATTCCTGACAGTTTTTGAATTTTCTTTTTTGTTGCCACTGATACTGCTAGCACAGTATAAGTATCTACACAGTAGCCTCACTCGAGTATAACTGTCACATTTAATTAGGTATCTACCATTTTTCCGAAATGAAATAATCAAATTCTCTTTCAATTTTTTGCGTTTTCTCTTTCGTTACGATTTGTTATCCTTTTTGTTTTTTTATTTGTGAACTTCGAATTATCATTACTTACTTACTTTCCCTAGGAAGAATTTAATTTTTTATTCATTTCGATTGACTTCCGTTCCTTTGTGTTCTTGAATGTTTGATTAACTTTTTTGAAAATTTAAATATACTGTTTACGACTATTTGACATAAGGTCTGTTCCTACATCACTTTCTGACCGTTTCGAAACCGTCAGAATCAATTGCCCACCGAAATAATGATCGGTTTTGACAACCCCATCAAGTGTAAAATTTTGATGAGTGGATGCCAACCCTATTAAGTGTAAAATTTTGATGAGTGGATGCTTTTGACAGTTTTGAAACCGTCAAAAAGTAATGTAGGAACAGACCTATAAGCAAAGAAAAAAATTGGAAAAACGTTCAACATTTGGTAACACACATTACCTTTTTCAAAGGAAAAAGTGATTTCTGCACTTTACATAAAGATAGTTTAAAATATGATCGAGATCTTAGAGGTAATTTCCCTTTTTATTTTTCTTGTATGAAGAAGCATATTATTTTTTGATTCGCAATTTATCTAAAAAAAAAAAAAACTTCAGTATAAGTGCTGTTTCAAATTTTATTAAGAAATGAAGTTGGTGATACATTTAGAAACAATTTTCTTTTTATATACAAATTGATCTACTTATTTACACTCTCTTGAAACATAATACACAACAGAAACAGTTCGAATTTTTACTAGTAACTACACAACATATCTAATACTTTTCATTATTGAGTTTCGTGTATTATTGTTGTTGTAAGGGCTACTTTAGATGATTTACTTAAAAATATGTTCATGTAAGAAATCGAAATGGACGGTGTTATAATAAATACTTACTACCAACTAAGTGAAACCAACTGATGGGAATGAGATGACCTGTGTTTTACATATTTATCTATTTTTAATAGTGTCATGGTAAAGTAGCAAATGTTGAAAGAACTGATTGGTTATGCAGTTCAATCAGTTTATCAAGTGATGGGTGCATTTAGAAGCTTTTCTTATTAAGCTAGAGACTAGAAAAACTATGTGGTAGTCAGATAGGTGACGAATTATTTTATACACTTCAAATTAGCAGTCGTATTTTGATTAATTCTTCATCCTTTATATTAGGAGCAAAATAAATAATAAATAATCACATCGCTGCAATGATTTGTTCATATGTTTACAACAATGGCCGCAATGCCTTTAGAACTGCAAGATATTGATTTTGTTTGTCTTTCAAGCAAATTAATTATACATAAAACAGTCTATAACATATCAGACAGCTTAAATTAAAAAAAATAAATTAATAAATACATAAATTACTTTGGAACAATTACTTTTAAAACGATTGACATTTTCAATACACTCAGTGGACAACTTCGAAAAATACAGCTTCATTGGCAAGCAACACAGTTTTATGTCTTAACATTCATAAACTAATATTAAATTACTAACAATAGAAAACAGCTCTGAATTGAAAGACCTAAAATAGTTTCTATTTTCTTCATAAAAATATAACACTACGAAAATATGACTTTATTAAAATTTATCATGGGGCATATCATCAGATATCAGTTTTGTACTTTCTTACTTACTTTGATACTCTGTTTTCAGCTGAGCTTTGATATCTAATGAACGCCTTACTTGATTCGCCTTACTGGATAGTATAACATATATATATATTTTTTAACTATACAGAGTATTCTCATCTCGGAAAGTGTAGCAATGAAATTTTGACTAAAGTAATTCAGACTGTCTTTCTATTTTTCCGAGATTTCGATCTTACAAACTAAAACATGCGTGCCAACCAAGTGTCAACACGCATTTGAACACAATTTGAAAATAATACCTACATACAGACGATTTCGCGCAAAATACTAAGACACTCTCGCTTTGAAGATTCATTCATGCAGCCTCTGAATTTCGTATACACTTCAACTAAGGGTAAGTGATGCTAAGAGCGGTAAAACCGCTGCAAATAATGCTGACAACGACAGCCTTTGGGCAGATGAGTACAGGCCGCATTCTGTCGGGCCATATTCTGAACAGTACGACTGAAAAAGAAATAAATTTATTATTCATTTTGTAACAATTAACAAAAAATTGATATAGGTTATAAAAGTGACACAATAAAATTTTTAATAAGTGGCGACATCTAACAGTTTGGTTGACTAATTTAGTGTTGCCAGCCATTGGCAGTCGTTGAAAACTCTTTCATAAAATAAATGTCATTTCAAACTTTACTATTAGACTTTTCTTTAATGTCTTCGAACAAAGTCATTCTTAAAAGAGTTAAAATATATTAAATGATAAAACTTAATTGTAAACTCATTGCTGTCAACGATATAAATGTTCAGATCAAAAAATATTAGCACAGATTAATAGTACATATCATAGCAGGTTTGAGATCAGACAGTTAAATGGAAAGTAAAAATCCGGGATGTAAAACGTAATCGTTCCACAAAAAAAAACAGTGGAGCTAAAAAGCTGCACTCAAAGCGCAAAGTAACCGGTCCAAGGAATCGAATTTCTCATTACGTTTCACATTTACGTCTTAGTAAAAAAAATTGTAGTGGCGCCATCTGACGGTCACCCCATAGAAGAGTTATTTTCTGACGAGTGTTCGTCAGTGGCAGAGTTAAAATTTTTAAACCACGACCTACTAGATTTTACTAAACAGCGTGTCTTCATTCGGCCTGCGCAATTTATTAGTTCAAGTGTTTCTCCGCTGGAGCCACATATCTAAAAAATCGGAAGCGAATTATATCCGGAACGTCATTTCACAGCGTCATTTTTAATTAACGTCGAGCTCACGCAGTTTATGGCAAGTATAGTTGTACAGGGAGATCGAAATTGATTGTTCTGATCCTACACTACTTTCCGTGAGCTTGATATTAATATTTACATCTATCACATGAAGGGGTAGGTTAGAACGAAAAGCAGTGCGCGCATAGAACATTCATACTACAATGAAACTTATTCCAAACTTAACCTAATTAATAAAGAACTTAATTATTGTTGCTATTACAATGAAATAAACCATTCCTAATGAATGAAATGAACGGTAATGAACTGTCAACCAAATCTTGGAATATCTAGTAACTTCCCCGGATCTCTCTATGTTGCAAACTTAATTTTAATAATTGGATGTAAATAACGATATCAAGCTCGTGGAAAACAGTGTAGAATCAGGACAATCAATTTCGATCGCCCTGTATTTTCTTGCTCAAATATAGTCTCCTTGTTCTTTTTCTTTCGTTATTTACAGTGTTTCTTATTTAGATAACTAGCGCCAAAGCGAGGAAAATTTGCGTTAAATGAAATATTGTCACGTTCGAGAAATTATTATCTAAATTCGTTTTTAATTTTGGGAGTTACACAAAATTTAACGCGCGTGTTTTTAGGTTTAATTGACAAAATTGTTTAGTTATCATTTCACAAGAACGATCATTGACACAGGCTTAATCGCCGCGGAAGTTGTCTAGCATGAATTACCGACGTGTGCTTAGCTTGCAGGTCAAATTCTTTTTCGGTCGATGGAACTTATGCAAAATTAACGTTTTAATAGAGGGAATTCCATGCTGACAAATAAAAACCATGTTATTTGAATTTACTTAAGAATGCTACACAACCGTTCGTATTTCATTTAAAACAATTAAAGTGCTCGCTCATTTAATGTGACGCTGACAATTTTGGAACATCGATCTTTGGACCCGAACCTTTGGAAACGCACTTTATGGCATCCGGTACGGGTGGTATAAAAAGAGAAATTTGTAAATCAAATAGGCAGTAGTTGATTAGTTGTTAATCAATGAGTTGTATAGTCGGAAACAGTCGACAGGCAGTTTCCAGAATATTCATTAATATAATAAATTTAATGTATTTGGTGAATTTTATTTGTGACTTCTGAATCAGTTCTTGGGGGCGGCGTTTGGTCGAGTATGGTGCAAAGAGGCGAGGTAATGTAAAATTTAAATTAATTATTATGTTTCGTTCGGCAATATCCTGCCCTGCAAGCGAGTGCTTGATATAAGGGAAAACGTAACGTGGTGGCGATCCCCTTATAACATAACTACGTTGACTATATTTCCCTTCCAACGTAACGTGATGGAGGCGCACTTAAAAAAGGACAATTTATTCCTTTTTGAGAACCAACGTTTTCTATAACGTAGCGTAAGAGCCGAAATTATTACTTTTGTATAACAATCTTTTCGTATCTTGATATGGTAAAGGCTTGAGAGTATCTTAGTGACTTACGGAGTTGGTCGTCAGATGTCGCTAGCAAAACTGGTTGCACATTAGTTGCACGTCAAAAATTAAATTTGAAAAAGTTTCAAGTAGTGCGATATTTTTCCGAAAAGAAATTGGTCAGAAACAAACTGTTTCTACATAGTTAATGTGTTGTTGTCTGTTCAATATTAGTCAGGAATTTAAAATTGCTGAAATTAGTTTCAAAACGTGGTCGAAATATAAGTGTTCGTAACAAATGCGATTTTTCTGAAATCGAAGGAACTTTTTATATAAAAACTGTACTATTAGAAGCTGCGTTTGTTTATTCAACTCCGTTCACTCGATTTACTTTTTCGCACTCTAAAAAGTGAGAGCGAATAAGTTTTAATACAAGTAAGAGTGAGACAAAACTGCGAAAAGAGTACATAGAGTGAACGGAGTTGAATAAACGAACGCAGCTAGAATCTCTGCAAAATATTTTGAAACTAATCGACACATTAAAATAGCCTTGAAACCGTAAAGCCGTACAATAAATTCTAATATGTGGTGTCCGTTTTTATTCTATAATACCTGTCAAATGTTTCTGATGTTGGTACCTGTTACCTGAAAATCTCTGTTCTACATCTAGAGTGTGTTCGTAAACTCTCTTGGATTCTCCTGAGTAATTTTCTTTCTCTCTTATATAATTGATTTTGTATATTTTGCTTTTCATTTTATTCACTCCTAGCGTTACCCATATGGAGACTTTACGAACCCAGCCTTAGTAATAAAAGCAGTGTTCCAATAGAAACCTAGAATTTGGACACTGACAGATGACAGGTATTATAGAAAAAGAAAAAAAAAAGACAAAGTATATCCAGGTTGTTGTTTTACGATGGAGAAGTTAGCAACACCTTTTACAAGACGACTGAAGGTCGCACAAATTAGACCCCACATCGAAAGTGTGTCAGCACTTTAGAAATTAGTATTCGTTATAATATTAATCACAGCTTCCTAGATTAAAAAAGGACAAAATCCTTTATCCGGCTACTCGCGTT
Organism: Dorcus hopei; assembly: GCA_033060865.1. NCBI lineage: Eukaryota > Metazoa > Arthropoda > Insecta > Coleoptera > Lucanidae > Dorcus > Dorcus hopei. The sequence goes on along the minus strand of CM065421.1, from coordinate 24,169,592 downwards.
CGCCACACTAGAGTGACCTGTTGCTAACTTCAGAGAAGTGATTGCTACAAACCCTACAAACTAGCGCATAATCAGTGTTGTGGACCGTAAAACTGAAAAATCCCTTTTATTGTGACAAAATTTCCTTTTTTTATAGAAGAAAATCCCGTTCTACATTGAAAGAATGCATTTATTGAAGCAAACACTAAATTATAAAATACAACAAAAAAACTCCCCATCAAAGTAATATTCATTTCATTTGAAATATGAACTAAATTTTGAATGATATTACTTAAATATTAGTAGTATATTATTATTTAATTATAAAGTACCCCTAAAAGCGTACCCGCATGTAAAAATTATTTTTCTTAAAGGTGACCTTTACTCTTTTTGTCATAAAAAAGAAACAAAAAAAAAGCGTAAAACCGCTTCATCTGGCAACACTGGCAATGTGAAACAAATGTCAATACAGTATACACTGTGACCAACAATGATTGAAAGTTTGCATCTGAAATACAAAGTAGTCAAGAATAACTGTTTGAGTTGGCAATACAATTAAGAGCATTTTTTTATTCGTCTATTTGCAACACTGCAATCGGATATATGTTTTGTTGGTTTATTTGACGTAACCTGAACAGCGATATGATTGTAGGTTATGTAAATAAAAATAAGCGTTTTAATTTGCATTTGAAATGTCAAGTGGCGCTTGTAAAGTGACGCCTGTCAGTATCAAGCCGTTCACAACCGGAAGTTACACCAGTTGCACCATTTAAAAATAAAATCCAGCACTGCCAACTCAAATATGATTCTTGACCACTTTGTATTATCAATCTTTTATCCCGCAACAGATATTTACTATCTACACTCTACAGTATCTACCTACAGGTATATAAATAATAGTTTCTACATAACGCCGTACGTAGAAAAAAAAACATGAAAATTATTTTTTTTTATTAGAACGCGTGCGCTGGAAGACAGACGGAAACTGTTTTACCGATAATTTCTGTTTTTCATTAAAGTAGAACAATAAAGGCAGATCTAATGAAGTGATGACTGTGCCATTGGGAGTATAAAAAAGAAATACAAGGCTCGAAAGCCTCCAAAGGACCCTCAAAATAATCGTTTTTAATTTTAAAAATCCCCTTGTCTCTTTTGAGTATAAAAAATCTCCAAAAAGTGATAAATCCCTCAAGTTGGCAACTCTGCGCATACTGTAATCTGTTAAAGTGCAGCCGTTTAAAATACTGTGAGTAGTACTGCTGCATCACGCAGCGGGGCGTCGCGACCGCTGGCGCTAGCGGATAGTGACTACTAGATCGCGAAGTTGGCGCGAGTTTTAAAATTTTAGTATTTATAAAATTAGTTGTTTTGTGTTTAATGTCCAATAAGCTAACTGAACCAGCCCAGAAAACATTTTTCATTATTGTATATCAATTTCCTCCCCTTTTTTTGGTGCAAATTTTTTTTCTCACGAAATGGGAAATTTCTCCTCGAGTTGGCAAAGCTGGTTCGGGGGTATGTTAGCACAAAAAAGTAATTGGACAGCTGTCAATGCTATAAACCTTTAGGAGAAAAAACATTGAAATCATAGCCTACTTTAATTCGGGATTTAATTGAATGCACAGTACAAAACTTATGGCAACGGCCGCGCTCGTAAGAACCAGCGCTCAAGTAGCATTCATCTGTGATTGGTGGATTTTTTGAATTTCTTTGAAATAAGCCAATCACAGACGAATGGTACTTGAGCGCTTGGTTCTTACGAACGCGGCCAATCACAATGAAACTCTTGTCATTGTGTCAAAGAATGACAATGACAACCATTTTTTTTTTGCTTGGGACTGTAAATTTATCTAATAGCAGCAAAAGTAATAAATTCAAATAAAAAAATTAATTTATTAATTATGATCGTTACTAAAGTAACAGAGAAAATTGAATTGTTAATTTTAGGATATAATGTGAATATTGCGAATCGCATGAATGCGCGAGATTCCAGGGGCGAAATAACCGAGACAAAAATTCATAAATTCATAAATAAATGTTACCCGCGTTAAATCCGAGAGGCACATACGGCGGATAACAATAACAATGTGCCCGAATTGCTCGAATATTTCACCTGAGCCTGGCAGGCCGCATTATGCTTCCCTAATGAAACAAATTAGGCGATTGTGATATTCAGCGGTCGCGAGCCGCAAAGGATCGGCGACGGAGACAGGGAGGAACTCGCGACAAAACAAAGCGTAATTTGATTATGTATTCAAATCGTAACATCGTATAAAAATTTTATTGCCCTCGTATACGTGAATTTACTCTTTTCTGTTTGACGTGAGCGCGGCGCGGCGCTTTAAAAAAACGGCACGTACGGCAATAATTTTTATTAGTTTGGGGCTCGAGTTAATTCTGTCAGTAGCATTCTGCGCGTTGTCGTTTTCCAACTTTAATTTTTCTTTTTTGCATGTGTCGAAAATGTGTGTAACTGACCTTTATCATCGTGTTTGACATTTTGTCGAGGAAACCCTTGCTGAATTCGGCCGCTTCCTCGCCGCAGGCTCTTCCCATCGTACGTGTTGAACATTGGATGTATTCACGAAATGAGCTGCAAAAAATAAAATTTGTTTTAATATAATCATAATGATATGTATGTATGTTTATTCGTATAAATATAAGGGATTAGATAAAATTATGTAAACATCGACGATGTATGTAAATAAATTATGTATTACTTTTTGCTTTTTACTGATATCTGATATGGAATCGTTCTGAATGCTCGTTATTGTTGCATAATTATGTATAGGAGAGATGTCACAAGCATAAAGGCCAAGGAACACATTTTTAATTAATAATGAAAAACATCTAGTTCTAATAGAACAAAGACGATATGCTTGTATTATTCTTTCCATTGTTCAGACATAAGTCTTGGTGATGTTCGATTAATTGTTGATATACCTATACGTATTACCAACTATGGCATAGTATGTATAAATCTCAGTTGCAGAAAAGGAATGAAAGGAAGAAAAAAAAGCTACATATTTTATTTATTTTAAAAGTGTTGTCAGCACTTTGCCAAACCCAAACCCTGTCAGATTGGCTTATCCAATTTATTTTGTTGACCCCTTGTATATTAAATTTAAACTGTATGCTTTGATTTACACAACTAAACTGCAATCAGGAGCTCAGCATTAAATTCTTGTAAACATAAATGTTACATTCAAATTGAAATAATGAATTTGCTCAAAAATGTCAGCCTGTGGCCGATTGAATGAATGAATGTACCTAGAAAAACTATGTTCTTAAATCTGAGATTATTTGTTGTTAACTCGAATGGAATTTTTTGTTTTCCTTGACCTAGCGTTTAACATTGGCAACGGCAGTGAATGCACGTATGCATTTCCTACTGCGTAAAACTTATTTTTAAATTTTTGGAAATTTTCCCATTTCAGCGTGGAAACGCAAAAACAGAAAACAGGAAATTTTTATGGGTTGATTAAAACTACCTATGTAGTTTATAAGAATTTATTGAATTCTGAGTAATTAAGAAAATGTTTCTGCTTAGATAAAACTAAAGTTCTAGATGATTAAAAATTTACCTACAGAGTTTTCTAATGTTTAAAATAAATTAGAGAAAGACTTCTAGTTTTGTGAGAATTTACAGCAATTTACAATGTGTCTCATCTCTTTGGATTGTGGAGGTATTATAAATGGAAAGGAGAATATTAAGTAGGATAAAATACACTGTGATCAACAATGATCTTTCAATATTATCAAATTTTCATTCCGCAACAACTATCTAAAAGGATATCTGTACAATGTCGTGCAGACAATAAAAATCTATTGCAGAGCGGCACAATCATTGTTGATCACATGATCACGGTGTATAATTAGAAAAGAGAGTCAGCAGACAATTAATTGACAAATGCAACCAAATTTACAATTGGAAAAATTTCATTTCCCGTTTTTTTTTTTTATTTCAGCTGTACTTGATAAGAACTAATTTCCCACTCTTTTACCTGACTGTATTTAACGGTTATTAGTGTTAAACATTTTAAATAAATAAGGTTAAAGTATAAGCAATTTAATGAATTCAAATGTCAAAATGACAAATTAACAAAAGCTTTAATTTTAAATTTCAACGATAACCAATATGAAACGTAAAAGTTACTGACAGCGTGATAGGAATTTTTATATTAATCTATTTAACATCACTTTGACATGTCGGGAGTTTCGTGAACGGATAATAGTGTTCTAGTTCCAGAACTATGTAATATTACAACGGCAATAATGGAAAGAAATATGAATTGGCGGTCAGTTTTCAAAAACGCGCATGCGCAGTTTGGGTGCAGGATTACCAATAATTGTACAGTGTTGTCAACCGTAGCGGATTTTCAAAGTATGTAGCGGAACTTAGATACCTATTGGAACTTTATCAGTAAATAGTAAATAATTAAGAAAATTGAAAAAATCAACCATTAAATAAGTTTTTCAACTGTATTCGCAACGCTATTGATTAATTTTAGGTCACTAGCGACACTAGGAAATAGGTTTAAGCAATAAAAGATGTTGTTTCATTGGGCACATCCAGCCATCCAGCTGCTCAGTGAGCTGCTACCTAGCGTAAGTTCTAGTTTAAGTTTGCTACTTGTGCTATATTGGAGCAGCTTTATAAGCGGACGCCATTTTATGTAGCGTGAATTCAGAACGCTCTTTCACCACCATACTAGTGAGCAGAAACGTTCTATTGGTGAAAGTATATTCTGCTAAAAGTTTTAAACTTTGAATTAAAGGAATTATCAAATTTCATTCACGTTCATGAATCTGTACCTTAGTTAATGTAATTACGTTTCAAAATGTTCGATTCCAAAACAATTATCTTATTTTTAGAAACACATAAAACAGTTCGTTATATCTGATTTTATACAAAATGCCCACTTACGTCGGCCATTAAATTAAAAGTAGCTAATGCATCCAGAACTTCTCTCTTCGCTTTTCGCTACCGCTATGTAGCAGAGCGCTCCGTGGTACTTAGCTCTGGATGCGCCCATTATTGTTTTCAGGCAGGGACAGTGCACTACACGGCGCCGGCGCTCCATAGCGTGACGTCATGTATGTATGTGTTCGAGCCGTAGGCTAAGAGATGGCGCTGAATCTAGCAGTTGCCATGTTTTAAATCGGATTTCAAGAACGCTACACCGCTAGCTTTCCAATACGCTACATAATTTTACCTGATCTGCTGATCTTAAAATAAGATAATTGTCAACTGTCAAACACTAACTTGTTCGGCCAACTTTTAGCTGCTATAATTCGCTACATTTAATCGCCCCGCTATGTAGCAGTAGCGTAAAATATAGCTACCTCTGGCTGAACAAAGACAATGTGGCGGAATTTTCCTTTAGTAGCGAAATAATGAATCGTTTGTAGTGGAAATGTGTTTCAAAGAGTTGGCAATACTGTAATTGCGTCAGTCATCAGAATAACCTAAAAGTAGGTATACAATTATACCACGAGCATCAACCGATTGATTTCTTGCTTACCGAAATTGTTTACGGTATAAATTTTCAAACTTTGCTGGAAAATAAAGAGCGACTCACAATTTCACAAACGAATGCCTCTCATAAGTGTCCAGTGAAGAAAAGAAGTGTAGCTTTGTACAAAAAAGTAGCTGGCTGGAATGGGTTGGTCCAAAAGCCTAATACCACCAAGAAGAAGAATGCCTCTGGTAAATTGAAAAACGAAATTTATAGCGTTTTAGATTGACCCCACTAGTGCGCACTCAAAGTTGTACATATCTACATCTCGTGTTATTGCATGAGGTTAAAAGAAGATGCAAATACACTGAGTGCAACCGGTGCAGGTGAATCGAAAACGCCATTAGTAATAATAATAATAATAATGCCTTTATTAGCAGTAATAAATACAAGGAAATAAATACAAAAAAATACAATGTGTACACTGACACCAACAGAAATTGTACTGCTAAATGGGTGCAGGTTCAGATTTGGCCATGAAGCACGATCTGATCTTCCACCTGGACCCTAACTTAAACCCGAAATTACATTAATGTGAAGATATTGCTATGCGTAGAGTGAAGAAGAGAAATGAAGAAGAAGAGAAGAAAGAAGATAATAGGATAGTCTGCAGAAGAGTCAAATTAGTTGGAGGCAAACTGTGATGATTGCTCACCGAATAACGTTTTTTTGTACTGGCTTCTGAAAATAGATGGCTTAAGCATTTTTAGCTGCGATGGGAGGTTATTCCAAAACGTAGCGATGTTGTATATAAAGGATCTTGTGAACAAAGCAGTGTTATGATGTGGCAATGAGATGAGATCTTTACGACGGACATTTATATTGTGAACATCCGTTCTGTATCTAATTTTATTATAAAGATATGGCGGTGTTCGTGTGGCTAAAATTTTGTAATACAGAAAACGAGAATGGAGGCGCCGTCGATTTACCATATTTAACCATCCAACATCAACGAGCTTATGAGAGATTTTGTCATATTTATGAATTCCAAATATGAGTCTTAGGCAAGAATTCTGTACACGTTGAATCCTAGCCATATCCTGCGCGAGTAAACATGGGCCGTAGACCGAATCGCAGTAGTTAAAGTGTGAGAGTACAAGTGTATCTGTTAGTATAATCTTTAATTTTTGATTAAGTATATGTTTATTACAGTAAATTACTTTTTAAAGAATAGTACGATTTTTGAATCATTTTATTAACGTGTTCAGTGAACCGAAGATTGGTGTCAAATATTAGACCTAAATTTTTAGCTTTTCTACAGTGTTGATAGGATTTCCTGCAATACTAATGGTTAATTGACTACTTATTAATTCTTTTTGTTTCTTATTGCCAAATATCAATGCGCACGATTTACCAGGGTTCATCAGTAAGCCATGATCTTCAGAAATTTTAGCAAGCGCGTTTAAATCATCGTTTATAACCCGAACAGCATTGATAGTATCAGATGGACTAAATGAAAAATAAATTTGACTGTCGTCTGCATAAGTATGATAGGAGCATGATTTGATAGTTTTCCCGAAAGTAGATGTGTATATGATATATAATAGTGGTCCGCAGATGCTGCCTTGAGCTACACCAGTTCGCAGAGCTAGTGGTTCCGATAGTGATTCGCCAATTTTTACTCTTTGGGATCTGTCAAATAAGTAATGTTGAAAAAATTTAATCGATGTGTTAATCGATGTGTTTGACAAGTAATTTCAACGCCTACCTATGAATCATTTATAACAACTCTGTGTAAGTAATAAGCGTTCAATAATTGAAAAGTTCATCAAGTTGTTACGTAACAGTAGTAATAGTTTAGGTCCGCGACATCTCGCGGCCGATTTTTGCAATATTTAAATACGTAAAATGTAACCAACATTTTAGGTCGCGACATCTTGCGGCCGATTTTTGACCTAGAAAAATCAGGTTTACTTTTGCTTTTTTTTTTCTAAACGTGCCGTTTCTACCGAGTGATTTTTTAAAAATTTTTATCAACTCTTGCCGTGGAATTTAACTGTAAAACAGCATCAAGGAGTGCAATGACGTACTTTTCACTTAAGCTAAGACATGCCGTCCAGATTTCATGACAAGAGTTGATAAATTTTTTTAAAAAATGACTCGGTATAAAAAAAATTGATAGTTTACGAACTATTACAATAATAAGAAGTTTCCTGTCATGTTACAAATGTTATGAATGACCCTGTGAGTATAGTGTGATCAATAAAGACTGTTTGAAAAAAACTGCTTTCCAAGAAGGTTTATATCAATATTTAGCTCCAAGTTACGTCAACTGTATAACCTGAAGTTAGAATTCCGGGGAAATTTAGTGAATTTTGTTTGCCTTAATTCACTTTCTGTTCAATGGCATTCGTTAACGATATTTTTTATATTCGTTTATTTACTTCGCTGTTAAAGAAAGTTATTAAAACATATTTCGTAATTTAAAATAAATCTGATATATCTAATGCAGTCCTCCATATTGGAGGAAGGTGGCATAATGTAAGGTAACATCCTACGAATTAAAGTAGCGCCATGGACAGTCATTATTGATCGCATTGTATTACTGGATGAAACCGAAGAGAAATTAGTTTTTTTATTTGATCTAATACAGAGCGAGCAATAATGATGATTAAAGCCTCTCATTCTTCCGCATTCACTCTTACGTACAGTAGAGGATAATAAAATCCGGCCGCCTCATTTCTACAACCATTTCTACAACATAAACTTTACTTTAATATTTACGACGTTTGCTATATGTATGTATGTACAGAGTGATCCGATATGATTGAGGACGGTTTGAATTTTGCGCCGTATGTTTTAGTGTATTTTATGTTGTTACACTGTAAAAAATTTCATGGTAAATTTACCTGAATAATCATTGGTTATTTGTGGCCAGCAATAATCATGGTAAAAATACTGTAAAAATACATGTAAGTTTACCATGAAATAGTAAATTTACATATATTTTTACCGTTTCATGGTAAACCTACATCTATTTTTACAGTATGTTTACAGTATGATTATTGCTGGCCACAAATAACCAATGATTATCCAGGTAAATTTACCATGAAATTTTTTACAGTGTAGTGTGGCAATTGCAGCAAATTACAGTGTCGACTCGTCACTTCCTTGTTTGCATTGTGTTTTTCCAAGTTGTTCCGGATTTTCATTGAATTCTTGCTTTATTTTGCTTGTTTACTTATTTTACAAAATAATATTCAGAATTACGATTTGTTAGATGATTTTATTGACATTTATTGAATATTTTTTAACAAAATTTTGTAATATACCACTCCTTTCTGAGACACTGCTGTAAAAATGTCTGAAAAGTATTCGTGTTGCCAACGTGACAAATTCATGTCAAATTCTTGTCCGGATTTTATTGTCCGCTACTGTACATACGAACGAATGAAAATCCACGTAACCTTCAATCATTGTTGCTTGGCTATTTATGCCGCATTCCATTTTTGATTATTTCATTATACGTCAGTGTCTACCATAAAAAATTAGAACAAGAACAAAGGATTTATTCGCAACCTTCCTTCTTTCTATCGGGCTTCCTCTTTGCAAAAACGAAACCATAAACCATCGTAATATGCTTCCGCGTGAAATTTTCAGACGTACGATCTTATTTGATACACGTTCGTTCGTTCGTACGGGGGTTTACTGCATCAAACGGGAGAGAATAAAAACGGAATCGAACTTTAGATGTAAACTTTTGATACGTTCCGCACGGAATTTTTCAATAACATTAAAAACTAAAAATATATATACGGAAAGTTTTATTGCCTTCGCTTTAAAGATCTCGCCCCGATATTTCGCCATCGAACAAGGGCAGCGAGAGGAGGGTGGAAATATAAAATATAAATAAAACAAGCACGGTCATTTTACATGTTTTATTTTTATTAACTCTAATTTTCAAGGCGAATTATGAATTTTAATGGTAGATAAAAAAAATGTTCGGGGGCAACGACGTGTTTATGTCCTCGTAAAAATTCGTCGCGTATTCCGGATAATATGTGGGCGCGCGGATGAAGGTGATGACAGGATTCCTTTGGGGGTATTTTTAATTAAGTGGAATGATATGGCGGTGACGGCGGCCATTTGCGAAACGCTGCACTTTCGCACAGTTATTTATCTTAATTTGTTGAAATGCATAAGCATCAAACGAATGACTCCCTAACAGGTAATTCTATACGAACCCAACAGTTAAACATTAAGTGTGATGCTGATAAATTGTGCTTTTGAAATTTGAACGCGTGTTTGGACTGGAATTAAAAAAAAATGAAGAAATATTTTATCCGTTTCATTTTTTAATTAAAGTTTTTTTTTTAAAACAGCAACCAATCGTCGATTATCTTTCGGCTGGAAGCGTTTGAAAATCAAAACACTCAGTAAGCAAGAAAGAAACTGAGAAGAAATGAAAAATCGAGGATTGTTTTTTTTTCGTCGCAATAGTTTTGTGTGTTAGATAACATAAAAATACCTCCTCGTATAAGCTTCATTAATATCTCTATTTTTGCCAAACAATCTTTTACGTTTTAGTTTTAAGTAACGACTTCCGTTTATCCTTTCGTCAACGATTTCAGCGAGAGTTAGTTGGCGGAGACAATGGGTGGTATGCATAAAACGTAGTACATACTAATACTTCAAGTACCTACTTCGAAAGTGAAGTACCTACTATAGTAACGTAGTATTTACTATGCGATCTAGTAGATACTATTATGTATAAGTTTTTACTTCGCATAGAAGCACCTACTGTAGTATCTACTTCAAAGCCTCAGATTCATTTCAATAGTAAATACTACTGCAGCGTAGTATTTACTACATGCTGTAGTATAAACTTTGCTTTCGTAGTATATGCTTCAGAGCTGCAGTAGGTACTTTATGTAATAGAAGATACTTCGAAGAATATACTCATTTGAGAAGTATTAGCATCTACTTCGTTTTATGCATACCACCCAATATTTCATCTATTCAGAAGACTTTCACGGCCACAAACCACCGACTTCCGGTTTGGAAAGTATTTTGCATCGGCGGTTGTTAATGCCGGTGGTGTACGAGACCGCGAAGACGCTCACAAATTTACGTATAACTTACGGGCCAACGCTTTCGTGACGTTTCCAAACACGTACTCCGAAGGCAACAAAAGCAGCGCAAGATTGCGAGCCGGCGCCAGAGAAAGCGAACTCCATCAGCCAACACCGGCGATAACGGAGATGTTTAGCGTTCTCTCCTTATAAATATCCCGTGCGCGGAGAAGCGGGAAAAAAGGTTTTAAAATTCGTGAAAAAGAGCTGTCGTTAACTTATCTACCGAATGATGTATTTTCACTTTACTGCATAAAACATTCCGCTATCGTAATTTTTAACGCCCCGACGGCTTTCCGCTTTGTCCCGCGTAAAACAGAGGATGGATTCTCAAAAAAAAATCATCCTAGATTTAATCTGCGTAAAATTATAAAAGAAGAATCACTTACCAGCATACAATTTTTAAGACCCCGTCAGCGACTTCCCTTCTTTTCTTTAGGACAACCGGCGGGGGTGGTTCCACTTCATAATGAGCGGTGGGTTCCGGTTGAACATTTTTCATGTTTCTTATGTGTCTGGCCACGCACACTTCGTTCTCGTGGGTTACGGTTTTCATGCAGGGAGCGTGCTTGAGATATTCTTAAAAAAAAACAACTTCAAATTAATATCTTTTCAATTTCATACATTTTTCGTGTCTTCAACAAAAAAATACTTCGAGTTAGCCTTGAAAAAAAAAACTGTATGTCGTAAGTTTGCATTTCTTATGCCTTGAAAAAAAACCTGTATGTCGTAAGCTTGCATTTCTTATATGTCAAAAATGGATAAACATTCGATTAACCATTAGGGTGGGTCAAAAAACCAAACTTTGAGATAATCTTACCTAATAGCAAAATTATGTTGTCTTTTAGTGATATGATGACACCTACGAAATATTTTTGAATTTAATTAATATTTAGAGGGTGCGCCTTACGTTTGAATTTTTGAAATTATACAAGAAAGGCCATATAGTATGCCATGAAAAATTCGTATTTGTAATAATAATAATAACAGAGTTATCATCAAAACTGTATACTAAAAGGGCAAGGGAAGTTGGATAAAATTAAAACTCGAATCTCACAGCAACGCCTAAATTCGATAGCAAGAAAGATTTCAATATTGAATGATTTTCATTAATTTTTCTGTTGTATTATTTTTTTAATTATTAATAAATGATTATTTTATTCTAAAAACCCTATTTTCCTTGAGACATTTATGTTATATGACTACCAGAATATATTTAAGTTATTCGTATTTCCAAGGCAAAGCGCAACCTGAAGATGAGTTGCTATTTACTTTAAATTCTAGCATTACACTGTTTTCATGTAAAGGCAACATAATTTTGCTATTAAAAATCAAAAGCGCAATATTCGTTTTTCTCCATACAAAAATGACCCACCCTATTAACCATTAACCTCAAAATGTTCGTATGTGGACGACATTTAGCTTTTACTCGTTAATTTCGTCGGTGGAAGTAGAAAAAAAGATATCTTGAAAGCTTAAAAGAATATCTATATTAAAATAAATTGTTTGAATTCAGTACCTATACATAACCTAAATATTAGATACATTTTGACAGTCCTTGCGATAACCGCAGAACCTATACAGTTCAATCTACGATAGGTACTTTTGTTTCCAAGGCTAACTTGCGGTAGGTTTTTGTTGAAGACTCTATACTTTATTATTTATTTATTTACGGGCATGCCAATTTCAAATATTACATATGTGTTTTATAATGGGTTTCCAATAAAAAAAAGCTACTTGTAGTGTGCCATGAAATGACAAAGACCGAATCAGGCATGTCTTAGGTTATAACACGTTTGCGTTGCCAACTGACAGTCACATTTTGACGTTGTTAAAATTTAATTGCTGTCGTACTGTACTGCGAAATGGTTTTCAGGTTAGAGCAGAAATCGTTTATGGTTAAATTCTATTCTCGTAATGAGCACTTTCACATCTTTTATATTCATATTCTTTATTCGTACTCTTGCCATTCATAACAAAATGGAATGTACATGTCAAATAGAACATCTTAAGTAAATACTATTCACCTAGACATTAACTTAAATATCTATTTCTAATTACAATCGTTCATCATTTAAGAATTCGGATGTGCTATAGTAGCCCTTGCACACAAGAATCTTTTTAATAGATCTTTTAAATAATTGAATAAAAAAATACAACTTCTGAAATATGTGAAGAGTCTTCTTTCTTCCAAAGTAAGGTTATGTTACTCTGTTAGAAGCGCAGACACGCGTTCTAGACATCACATTTTTCCATGGCCTGCTAGAGAGGTTTTTTATTTGAAAGCCTTTATTTTAATTTTCAAATTTTCTTTCCACTGCATTTGAAAAGAATTGATTGCACAGGTTTTTTACCTTTTTAATATTTTGCACTCTATCTACAGGTTTTATTTAATTAGGAGCTAGAGAGATAAAATTTCTAAGGTTTCGTCTATATTTAGAGTTATCAAAAAAATAAAATAACATCGCAAAGTGAAGAAAAAATACATTTTTTTTAATGGAACGTCCTAAAGCGGGTGATTCACGTTGGTATTCGCACTCCTGTAACATTTTTATTTCTATTTTTAGTAAAATGAAATTTGGTGTAAATAATATTGAAATTTTGCAACTCTGCCTCCATTTAACCAATTCTCTATCTCTCATAATAAGCGATATTCTCATACTGGCCCTCGAATTTCAAACACCATGTATATGGAATATTTTCCAAACATCATTTCGATACAGAATTACCTCTACAATCCAAAATTGCAAAAATATACAGGATGTCCTAGTTAACTTTCTTGCTTGAATTTTTACGAAGTAATTTAAATTAGAAAAGTTAACTTTTCTTAATGGAACATTACGTTTTTTTATCATTGCATCGCGGTCAAGATGTCAAATTATGTAATTAAAAATTTAAATCAAAACTTCCCGTGAACACCTTGTATATTACTGTGTAGGTAAAGTGGTCTTCCTTTTGAATCTAGGGGAAAAATTTAGTAAGATAAAATGATTCTCATTTCAAATTAGGGAAACATACCAAATTTCAACATCCTAAAAAAATTGAATTACAGAAAATTACTAATTAAATTATAAATATTTCAGTAAAGTTGTAAAATGTTAACGCCATCTACATATTTATTGACTTAAAACAAATAAAATATGATTATTCAAATAACACTCCGTCCATATTAGCACCTGACAGTGTTAATGTCTTACAACTGTAATGAAATCCTAATATAATTCATTTTTTTTAGGATGTTGGAATTTGGTATATCTCCCTAATTTGAAATGAGAATCATTTTATCTTACTAAATTTTTCTCCTAAATTCAAAAGGAAGTTGATTAATTTATGTAAGAAAGAGCTGAATATAAGAAGAAAGGCATAAGAAGAAGAAGGGTGTCAGAAGAAGGATGTCTGTAATAAAAATAAAAAGGAAAGAAGTGAAAGAAGAGGGGAGAGAATATCTAGTTGGCAACACTGCTTAGAAGGCAGATTTTTTATTTGTTGTTATTTATAACTACAAAATTACAAATAAATAAGGTTAATAAATTTATATAAAATTAAGAAAAGATCACTGAATGAAATTGAAATTTACCTACGTTTATAGATTTCATCCTAAAAAAGCAAAAAATGAAAACTTGAATGAACAAATGAATCTTTTCATGGAAATAAAATAATAACTTTTACTTTAAAAACTGAGAACTTAATCACAATGGCCCGTATTCTCATCCAATGATTAATTTAATAACGTGTTTAATTCCCATAGAAACAATCGTCTGTCACTTTCTTACACATTAAATTGACGTAAAACTGCATATGTCGCTTTTTGTTTATACTAATCACGACTTTAGTTAAACACGACTTTAATCATAAGATTAGAATACGGGCCAATGGCCTGTATTCTCATCCTATGATTAATTTAATGAATGACGTGTTTAATTCCCTTGGCAACGCTTATCCATCATTCTCTTACATTACATTAAATTGACATAAAGCTAATATCGTTTATTGCTTATTTTAATCACGACTTTAAACACAACTCTACTTACAGGATGAGAACACGGGCCATTGTCGCCAAATTATCAAAGTAAATGTATGTAAAAAAAGTATAATGTAAGAAGAATAACAAGAAGAAATGTAACAAGTTTAAGTAAAAAAAAGGAAAATGAAAGAAGAAGAACAAGAAGGTTGTAAGAAAAAGAAGAAGGAATTAAGAAGAAGAAAAAAGCTAGAAATTGTTTTTGGTATTTACATAAAATTATGTAATACATACAAATAAATAAACAGAACGATGTTGAAATTGTATTCGCAACTAAATTTAGTCAGGTTTCAGTTCTAGATACACATTTTCTTTTTAATTTTCAAAAAACTGAACGTTTTCATTATGATTTTTGCTGGGTCCATCATATGCAATTTTTAACAAGGACTTATTTACACGAATAGGAAATCGATTTATGTAGCAGTTTGCATAATAGTCGAGACAAAGAACGAAATATAAGTAGTAAGTAAGTATGGCAAAGATAAAGACCACACGTCATTTTAAATTTAACTGATTTTGCGTCAAGCCCTCGGTGTATAAACTTAAAAATTTTGCAGCCTTCATCATTAATAAGTTCAACACAATATATTTCTTCTTTCATGTTATGTTCAAGTCATACAAGTCGGTTTCCATTCTGTATACATAATTCAGTACTATCCGGCATATTTTCTAAACAAGTAGGTAATAGGTAGCTTTATAGATATGCTAAGTTTTACTTAAAATGTTTAAGCTTTAATGAAAAAACGCTTACAAGATACAATGACTACTTTTAGTTTTCAAAAATTGATTTTAATTTATGGAATTTTAATTCAGAAACGTTTTATAAATAAAAATTAAAACTTGTATAACGTAAATTTAAAAGAGCGAAGACAAATTACAATGTTTATGAAGCTTTTCTATCTAGTTTGTAAAAGCACGAGCGTTTCGCTGACGGTTACATCTGTCGCATCACCATTTGGGACATCAAAAGAATTTGTCTTTCAGACATTTATTTTCGAAGAAAACAGTACAGAATAAACACCGTACCCGTACGTGGATGACAAGCAGATAGTTTTAAAGACAGTAAGTAAATTATACGACTTCAACAACTGAAATACTAATTACACAACGGAATTTGTAAATAAAGTCAAATTTGCCTCTCGCATTTTGAAAACGTATTGCTTTAAAAACATTAAAAAAAACAACAATTTTTAAACTAATTTCAAGGCTCGGATATTAATTTGATTATTCCAATGTACACTGGGCTTTAAGTTTTTCAAAATGTTTCACCTTGATTCAGTTACTATTTATTTTTTCGCAACTGAAACTGAAGCCCTTTTAGAAACTGCTTTCATGTGTAAGCTACAATGTTTCATAATTTTTTTTTATTTTATTTTGGAACCATAATCTCGTTTATTGGCACTCAATTAGGGGCATAATTTGAGGGTTTTAAAGTTGCTCACATAAACAAACCCATAGTAACGCAAACAATCTATAATGCATACATAAGTTGCGTTCGAAAATTATACGTCGGATGCATCTGGAGCGTGTGATCTCATCTTTCTCAATCACAATATTGAATCTATTTTGTATCTCGCTCATCCGTTTAAAAAAATCTTGTGTTTATAGTATTCCCATGACAACAGGCGATCTTTCACATCCCACATTTAAGTAGAGTGTGACAAGATCGCCTGTTGTCATGGAAATAATATAAACACATTTTTTTTTAAACGGATGAGCGAGATACAAAATAGATTAAAAATCGTGAGTGAGAAAGATGAGATCATACGCTCCAGATATATCCGACGTATAATTTTCGAACGCAGCAATAATTATTTTATGGAAACAACGTGCGCATCGGACGCACATGATATAAAAATATTGAATCCATAAATTTTGGGCATTTCAAGACCAAAATAAAGTAAAACGTTGTATGTACCACGGATATAATTGTAGATAATAGCCCTCGAGCATTTAAAAGCTTGCGTCGCGTTGTGCTTTAAACGTACTCTCGGGCTATAATCTCCTAATTATGCCCTTAATACATAAATAACTATTATAATGCTCTTAATAAATTAGTTTTCAATTAATGAGTGGCGAAGTGATCGGGGAGAGTGCAACTGTATCAGGGTGTACCAACCTAAAGGGCACCAAATGCGTACCTGCGTACACATTTATTAGTGTCATCTTGAACCCTCGCAGTCTCTAGGTCTAGAATATAGTAAAGGGGGCGCTACATTTCAACAACAAATAGGGAGAGTAAAGACATAAACTGGTAGTTTCGAAGATTAATGGTGGAATAAACAGCTGGCCAATCAAATAAACTAAATCCGTTTATAAAGAGAGCAATTCGCTTTTGAGTGGTCCGTTTATTCCGCCACACTTGGTTGGTGCTTAAAAATCTTATTTGGTGACTGGCGCCTAATTTGGGCTGCTGCCTTCATATAATGAACAATTTTCCGTGGAAACAAAAGTACACTACCGACCAAAAATTTGAAATCACACTTTCGATTTATTCGCTTTCATTTATTAATTTTTGATATTTTTAACTTTTTATTAATTTTATTACTTTATTTTCATTTCTAATTGCCTTTTTCTTTTCATTAGTTTTTTCCTCTAATTTCTGTGTGTCACATTTATCGTTAGAAAAGATTTGGCGCCTTTCGGCGACATTTGTGAACAAGTTGGCGACGTTGCCCATAAAAAAATCTGACAACCTTGAAAATAGCGGCGTAACTGAGGGGGCAGTTTGTGTTTTGTGACGGCATATACGCCTGGGCCAGTACTTGTTAAGCTTGGCGTTATATTTAGTATCCGCAGTCTGTAGAATCTTACTTTTGTACTTCTGTACTTTCTAAATAAATTAAAAATGTATTTATTTAATTTAATTGTTATGTTACGGTTGACAAATTTATTTAAGTTATTCATAATATTTCTCAATCGCCCTGTATTTGTGCGGGAATCAAATTTTCAGTGGGCTTACGTGCCGATCGTCACATTACACCAGACTGCAACACAGAACCATACGCTGCTACCTAGTCCTAAGGTATCTGTCCATTTCACTCTTTCACCCGGCTAAAAATGACTTCATCTCGCAACGACCCCCGTCTCAGCGCAGTATGGGAGAACGCAGCTTTCCGCGTCGCATTCAGTCTTCCGAAATAACTCTCATGGCGTGTTGACCTATTGTTTGTGTGCTCACGATTTCATGCTTCCTTTCATGAGAATTTTTGAAGGAAACTTGAAACGGAATCTACTCCGAGATTTGTTTAAATACACGCCGAGTGAATTCAAGCTCGTTAGAAAACTTCTCTAAGGCCTGTTCCTGGGACAAAGAACAGGTAGGTCTTATTGGCAATTTTGTGCGTACGTGCTATTTCGTAACGCATATCTTTCCCCTTGTAGGCTTCCAGTGGTAGTTTTACTCATAGTGTAAATCATCGACATCCCTTTGGGTGGAAGAAAAGGCCGGAATCGGAGTTCGAAACGAATAGAAGCCTCGGCATCACGGCTCATCCTTCGTCCGTGAAAAGTGGACCCGAGCTGCAGACGTGACGCCACCTGGTGACGTAATACTTACGCCGAATTACGTCATTGGCAGCACTAGCCTCCGTTGGAGGGCGCTCCCTCTCTAGTAACTGTTTACCTTTACGCTGGATTTTGGTTACAAGGTCGGAAACATTCTAATTACATATTTTTATTTACCTTTTTGGTTGACTCACCTAACCGCGGCGTTGTTATCTTTATATTATCTATATATTCTTTTATTTTAACCAAGTGATTTTCACTAATTGCTTTAAGCTTTAGTTGTGAACGAAAAGCAGATCTGTTTATCGGATGAAGACTAATTTTTTCGTTTGCTTAATAACAAAGTTATTTAGCCTCACATCTTGTTCGATTCATTGGGACCCCTTCTGGGTCGTACTCGATATTTGTAATTTATCTATTTTCTTATTTTTTTTACCTATCTTGAGCTTTACAAATCAAAACAAGTGTGCTGAGCTGGTGATTTTTATTTTATTCAATTTGTCCACCCTTTGCTTTTGGGGTTTCGTTGAACCCTCCCGTCTCCAGGAGTTTAGTCGGCGGTGCTGGAGAACTTCGAAGTTACTCGCACAATTTGCTGTCCTTCGGGTAGGTAGCAGTTACTTGAACTGCATATCCTTAATATTACATATATATATATTTATGATTACTTTTGTGTTTTAATTATGCTATACAGAGTGTGTAAACTACGAGAAGCAGTTAGATCCAGTTTTACAACTGCTGCTCAACTTTGAGCTGAGACTTAAACCCTTAGCAACGATTATTTCAAAAATTGTTGTGAAGGGTTTAAGCTTCGGCTCAAAGTTAAACCGTCATTGTAAAACTGGGCCTTAATGTCTAAGCGAAATACCGAAATACGCCATGTGTAAGTCGGTTCGAATTTTTGGTCAGCTTTCATCAATACCATTTTGTAAAAATAAAATATAAAATATGATTTGTAAATCAAGCTACTATTATCCATTCAGGATCTTTTTAGACTCGTTACGCGCATGTATTTTGATAGAAATCAGAATGTGACAAATGTAAAATTCTGACACTTTAACGTCAGTCCCATCGACTATATTGCTTCTTATACTCTACGATGGCACGAAGAAAGTAAAATGATAACATTAAAACAAATAGTTCCTTGTGACTTTTTTAATACTAAGTGAAAATGCTAAAAATCATCAATGTTTTTCGGCATCAGTTTTCGAAAATATAACCTTCAAATTAAAATGGCACATATTGACTTGGAGATACCAACAAAAATGTCACCCTAACATGGCCTACTCTAAGTCTGAAAAGATCGTGAATAGCTTATACACAAGTCTATTCATATTTGCGCGCCATTTAAAAAAAAATCTTTTTCTAATATTTTATGAAAATCCTTCATGTTTCATGTTTTTTCTTTACAATAACAATAAATGTCTACGGTAC
Organism: Dorcus hopei; assembly: GCA_033060865.1. Classification (NCBI taxonomy): domain Eukaryota; kingdom Metazoa; phylum Arthropoda; class Insecta; order Coleoptera; family Lucanidae; genus Dorcus; species Dorcus hopei. Next base: position 24,150,060 of record CM065421.1, on the reverse strand, counting down.
AGATAGGTTCAAATTTTTGGGCCACCCTACAGAGGTTCTTAAATTTCAATAGTTTGTAAAAAAAAAAACTGGTTAAATAATAAATAATAATTTCTGGCATTTGCGCTTTAGTATGGCCTCAGAACTTAAAAAAATTGGTAACAATAATAATAAATAATAAATATAATAACATTCACACACTTGTCATTTTTGTTACCTACCAAATTTTTAACTAAGGACACTGTTGCCGGTTGTTTTTTTTTGCAAGGCAACACTAGTTGTGGTCTTTTAATTTACGAACAGATATGCCGCTTCTTCGAAATATTATACCGTGTGAAAAACTTAAATATGCGAAATGCATTGTTGCCAGAACACGTGATCGTAATAGTATTAAAGTCTGCTTCATCTAATGCAAGAATAACGTGATTGTGTATGGAATATACATACGTAATTTAATTACTTATTTTAAAATAGTTCTCAGATTCTACTGATAATTAATTAATCCTAACACACAGCCGTAATAATTTGCCTTAAAAACTACAGGAAGTTTCACTTTTATATTAATTTGTTATTTTCAAATTGTTTTTCATTTTCAGCGCATATACAGTTGAAATATATTTGATTTGCGTGTAAGTATGACAAATAAAACAGGCCCAAAGTATGACCTTGCGGAACTTGCTGGTCTGTATAAATTTAAATCTAGTGTTTTACTTTACCTTGTTGGTATGTGGTATTCTCGCACAGTTTTGTTACCACATGCGCAGTGTCCTGGAAAAGATTTTCAAAATGTCTGTGGCGTTCTGGAGTCATGCAAGTCCTGGTGTGGTGACGGATGCACTTGACAGCGCCTTTCAGTTCTCTGAAAAAAAAGAAACAAATACAGCAATCATTATTAGAGTTACAATAAAATCCGATTAATTTAGTAAATGGATTTTGTTGGCAGACTGCAACGATATTTCCGGGCGCTTTCCTCTCCCCGAACGAACCCGGTCGAGCCCATAAAAAAGATTCATTATTTCAAAGATAATCCGGCGCTGACTAGTCAGCAAATAAGAGCTGCATTTGTTTATAATGTGCGCCGACACGTATGCAGAATTTTAATTTTGCCCTCGCCCAAGTTAATTTGGGAAATTATCTGTCGGTCTTTTGCATAATCGGCGAATTTTTTACTTCGTCGCTGCGCGAGTATTATTGCAGCACGCGATTTTTTTTTTGGCAGAAATTTTGTTGGGCGCAAAATGAAAATAATTCTGATTTATTATGTGGGGGTGTGTTGTGTCATTTAATAATGCAGTTATTTGAACTAATTTTGGGGGAAAAAATTCTGTGTTATACACCAGGGTTGGAATTACAAGACTTACAGCCTTATAAGAAATTGATCTAAAGTCCATCTTCATATGAATTTGGAAAAACACAAAGAAATCAGTAGAACACACCCCAGCCAATAAGGTGTTTTTTGGAAAAATGAACTGTATGTAATGAAAATCCCACCGAATATGTAATTCTTCCGCTCATTAATCATCATTTTACAAATTTTTATTTTTTCGAAAATTCACATTCTTGTACCAAAATTCTAACATTCTGTAGACCAATAAAGAATTATGTATTTAATATCATCAGATTGAAAACTATGAAAGTGATTATGTTTGGAAATTGCTCTAGCAGCGTTTCTTTATTGAGTTTGTTAAGCACAGGCAGAAAGTCTGCGTTTTGTGTGTTCACGGTTACATCTAATATCCTTCGAAAGGGATTAAGGCTCCGCGCCGCTGCAGGAAGCCCTACTACACGTTATATAACATTATACGAACCAAGTGTACTTCATTCGACCGCGAAGAAGGAGAGCAAAAAAAAACTTATATGAATCGAAGCGCTCAGTCATCAGAACTTTCCGGAACAAAGCCCGAGAAAAACAAACAATTTTACCCGAGCTAAGTAAACCAACCCCCCAGTAAAACTGCAGTAACGGTTAAATCAAACAATAAAGTATCTGTTAAGCAATTCACGAGGCGTAGTCCATAATTCTAGCCGAATAAATTAAGCAACTATTCGTAAGTTCTCTCTCTCTTTGTCTTCACCCTGTAGTCAGCTCAGATAAAGGAGAAACATTTCTATAATTTCCGCGCCATGTAGAATATTATTTCCTCGGGGCGCTTGTCCCCCCCGAGCCCCCGCCGCTTCACCCCAACGAAAACAAGCGCGACAGATAAATCGACGATGCAGGAAAATTATTATATTATTAATTCATTCGGATGTACGCCGCTTTGCAAATAATCGCGCGGCAATCATTGCGTCTGTACATCATTACTGCTAATCCTAATTGGATTTCCAGCACCTGGAGTAATTCCGAATGCTGGATTTTAGCGCTTAACAAACAAATATTGGGGCATAAAGGTTCTTTGTTGGTGTGTATTTATTGTTTCGTTATTAAATTTGAGTTGCCAGTGAGGACTAAAAAAAATTCACATTTTGAACGTTACTATACATACAACATTGAGGTATTACCACACATATAACTGATTGTGAATTAAGTGAATACATTATTTTTTGATCACCCGGTATTTTATTGGATTTGATATCGCACGCATTCTTTTATATTTGCGATCGGAATTCATAATATTTATAAATCACAGAAAAAAAGGTCATCGAATCGAATCAATTTATAAAAAAAAAGTACTTACGGACATATTCTGTCGAGGTCGGCCTTGCTGGAAGCGAATGTCAGACCCGAATTGAGAGATGCCAGAGTATTCTCGCAGCGATGCAATCGCTCCGGTCCGCATGGATCGTTGGCCTTAACCCTGGTTATTACTGAAACAATGGATTTCAATAAGAAATCGGTCGGTAATTGCGAACAGATCAACTGGCAGATACGGACAGTTGGATAATTCCGGGGCCTTCATGAATATAAATCGAAGAACGACGGGCCGACGAAATCATGTCAGATTTATTATTATTGTCGTCGTTGCTCGAAACAAATGGCCTGTGTAGATAGGTATGTGTACATCGTGCGTGCGTTTCTGCCGTTATCGACATTAACTTCTATAATCAACTACGAATAAATCTTTAAATGCCCCCGGAAAATCAATTCCGGGGGGTGGACTTTTTTCTTTGGTGAAATATGCACGAAGTTTAAACTCGTTAGACAAAAGAGAACAGGTATTTTGAGGTCATAAATTTTTGACAAATACCATTGCAGATTTTAACCCTCCCCAATCACCCTTTTTTTTCCCACATACTCACGTGATGACAAGACAATAGATCTCTCCAGGGGTGGGACTCCGTACGGTTGCTACACTAAGTTAACTTTGCTATCGTCAAGATAAAGCGAAAACGGAACGCTGTAGTATTGCTATCAATTGTTAGCGGTAGATAGCGTAGCGACAACGCCAGAGGTGTTGCTAATATATGCTAACCACATGCTAACATTCATTGACAACCATTTGACAACTTCGAATACACAGGTCGTATGTTATAGTATAGTTTACTTATTGAAATGGACAGTAAGTTAATTTTTTGTCTTGTTTATTTTCAATCTAAATTCTTACCTAAGGGCTATTTTGATAATAGAATAGAAACTTTAATTTAAAGTCAGTTTAAGTGTAGGAAAATGTGTTTTTATAGGTTAAAGTCACATTGAATTTACCCAGCGTTTAATTCATGGGCGACGTTGTCGATTTCGTTTAGTCCGTAGTTATTTTATGAAGATATGATTTCTCTTAAGTTTCTAGAATTACTCGTAAGTCTGTAAGCCTGTAACTCTAACGATTTCTTATAAGTCTCTAAGATAATGTCTGCAACAATATCTTAGAGACTTATAATCCAGTTATCAGCAATATTGTCATAAATAGCTTCGGTTACTTCCTTAATTATCCTGCTAGCACATTGCTGTGAAGCTGACAATAAATAAGCCTGCCCTAAAATCCTTTGGTATGAGCCAGTTGCACAGAACATTAAGGCACTCAGAATCTTAGTTACTGGATGTATTCCAGTAATTCTTTCAGGATGTCTTAAATATGGTTGTAACTCATTTATTAAATAATGAGTCAGATTATTGTCGAGTCGAAATAAATCAACAAATCTCTGGTCTGTTAACTGAAATGAATCACTCATATCTCGCAAATGTCTCATTTCGGCACTGTTAATACGGATACTCTCTCGATGTGCTTCCCGTGCTACTTGGAACCTTATCAAATGTAACATTTTGGTATATTTAATATAATTTCGTTCTTTCCGTTGACAAATTTAAACAGATAACTGCTGACATCTGGCAACGCATTTGTCAAATTTTAAAATACATCAACAGTGATACCAACATTTAACGGATAATTGCATAAGGATTCCCTAAAATTTCCGAACTTACACGAATGACTTAACTGCGCAGTTGTAGAGTACCGTTTTTGATATCGAGTATCGCTAACCGACACTAGCTAAATAAAAAGCAAATTTTTACAGAGTCCCTCTACAGATTGCTCCAGATAGCCAACGAGATACGTATATTCCGTTTTTTTTCTATTGGCGTTTTTTATCTCCGTTAGATGGCGCTGTATATGACCACTTCTCCGCCATTTTTGTGTTAAAAAAGTAGGGATACATAAGGCGAGTTTTCGCGATAGTAAAGTTGTAACTTTGTTATAACTTTGACAGCAAAAAGGCGTTTTCGCGGATAAAGTTTTAACTTTAACCGGAAGTGCCGCCGTGTTCACTTTCAGTCAAGTTATAAAGTTGGTCAAGAGCAAAGTTAAAGACGTCATAGAACTGTCACTGCTTAAATTTGGTTAGATGTGATCTTATTCCACAACAAATCAGAAGTCATGATTTCATGAATTTATACTATAGGTTACAGAGCACTCCACTCACACTTTTTGATATTCAGAAAAGCTTTCATTTTCACTTTAATGATTTCATTTGAACTGACAACTTTCAAGTAAGAACGATTTTCGTTTTCGCGATAACTTAAAGTTGGAACTATGGAGATGTCACTTAAGTTACTTTTAGTTATAACTTCGCGTTTTAACTTTGTATCGCGAAAACGCGACTATAGTTTTTTGCGATTTTTACACTGCGGTAGGGAACACATTACAATTTATACGAAGCCATAAGCGTAAATAAAACACTTTTTCACTGATTTGACTCCCTTCTTAACAGCTCGTACTATAACTGTCACGACACACGTGTACTTTCATGACCAGTTTGCAGTTTCCGCATAATTCCGCCCGCGGCGACTCTTTCGTTCAAAGACGCGAATAATACCTGTCAAAAGTTTCTGATCTTGGTACCCGTTACCTGAATGTTAGGAAATTTCAAAAAATTCCGTTCTACATTTTGTGATAAAAGCAGTGCTCCAACAGAAACCCTAGAATTTTAACACTGACAGGTAACATAGAAAAAAAAAGACATAGGAACGAATGGAAGCTCTAAAAAAAGTTTGTTAAATACTCAATAGATGCCACTTGTATGCACAAATTCGTAAGGTACTAAATTAACACTTCCTCTGTTCAGGTAACGCAATCCCATTCCTCTCGTGAGAACATTGAGAAACAATGATAACAACTACAATTGTCGCAAGTGCAACAAGGAAGACAACAGTTTTTAGGGAATTCTGTTTATCGCAATGGCACTGGTTTCAATTTAAAAGTGTTTCGACTATGTTTTCTTTATCCCTAGATGAGAATAATATGCGACAAGGATAGATATAAAAAAATCACTAAATATTAATCACTATACGAAGTATGTTGATTTAGTACCTTACAAATTCGAAAACTGAACATTTGTCACAAACATTTGCTAATTCCGAAGTTCAATTGACTCCTTTACCGCCAGATGTCGCTTTTAAGTAACAGAGAAATAAGTTTAAAGTGGGGCCAGATATTGTGACGTACGGTTATAATATGCGGTTAATTCTTCTTTTAAACTTTGCCTCACACGGTCACACCTCTTAGTTATAGAATTTATTTAAATGTTACCTATATTTGCAGGTTTCGGTTTACTATTGCTCTGCTATTGTAACAGTAGCGCCGCCACATATTTGGTGAGCTGTCTCCAAACTAAACCGAGTTTGTCTCCAAATTAGGCCTTAGGCCCAGTTTTACAATTCCAGCTTAACGTTAAGCCAAAGCTTAAACTCTTAACAACAAGTGTTGAAATAATCGTTGCTATGGGTTTAAGCTTTAGCTTAAATTTAAACTGGCATTGTACAAATGGGCCTTAATGAACCATCTGTTTAGTTCTATTATCTGTGGTGATACTCACCTAAACAGACATTTCAAGGTCTAGTTTTTTTGTGCTTTTGTTAATAAATGAAAAAAAAAAAAAAAAAAAACTGAAGAGATTTAAAGCTCTTTAAAAGTTGTAAGTTTTAATTTATTCCTTCATAAATCAAGAATTATTACTTTTTTATTAGGTTAGTTGCTCGACAAGTATGTTTTTATAATTGTCAATACTGTCATGACGTTTAACCCGATGATTTGAACACCAGGAGTGCGTTCAGAATCTTTACCTCCAAGAGCGTCTTGGGCGTGCAATCGCGACTTTCTCACTCGCCATTTTTAACATATTTTGCGTCTCGCTCGTCCGTTTCAAAACGACTTGTGTTTACATTATTTCCATGACAACGGGCGTACTCTAAGGGTCCTACTTGAGAGGTGAAAAGTGTGTTCGTTGTCATGGAAATAATGTAAACACAAGTCATTTTGAAACGGATGAGTGAGACGCAAAATATGTTAAAAATCATGAGTGACAAAGACGCGATTACACGCCCAAGACGCTCTCGGAACTACGATTGTAAACGCAGCCCTGATGTTTCTAGAATTGAACAATTTTAGAAACATCAGAATGAGAGGACCTCTATAAAACAGTTGGTTCTGCCAACCGCAGGTATTTTTCCTTCTTGGAGGTTATTTTTTGTATTAAAAAGAAAAAAGGTAGTTTTGTTAGAAAAGAAAATTTTCTTTACAAGATTTTTATTCAGTATTTAAGACAATATAGCTTTTTAAATTTTGTACTTATTACAGTTTAGGTCGCGACATCTTGTGGTCGATTTTTGAACTACTCCTTTATGGACTCAAAACCAACTTGCACAACAAATGTTTACTTATTTATTATTACTACATATTATTTTATTTTATTCCTTTGTTGTCCTTAGTATTATTTTTTGTTTTGTTTTTGTCTTTTACTTTTTATTTGACGCTGTTCAGACTATTGTTAACAATCTGCACTGAAATAAATATTATTATTAGTGTTTTGCAATGTGTTAAGCCACTGTTAACAAGCAAGCACGTATTTTGTTTTCGTCAAAATGGGTACTTTTTGAGCTCTCAAAAGAGAACTTGAAGTTAGCAGCGCTGATCTCGGTTCTAGATTTAAATAACTTTCGATTTAGAGTGCGATTAATAGCGATTGGTAAAACGATGAAAAGTAGATGTACTTGATAAGAAAATGTTTTTCTGTTTTTTATTTTTTTTTTATTTCGTAATTATTACAGTGTCGGTGGCGATACCTCGCGGCTGCTTTTTGAACTACTCTTCAATTGACGAGGACCCAAATTAGGCTGAAACAGCAGTCCAGAGAATGCTCGAGGAATCCAATAAAAACCGATTTGCAACAAATATTTAGTTATTATATTACTATTATTTTATTCCTTTGTTGTTATTATTATTTTTTTATGTTTTGCTATTATTAAGAATCTGGGTGAAATAAAGCTTACGATGATTATTATTATTACTTATTAGTGTTGATAATGTGGATAATGAAAGAATGTTTAATGTAATAAACGATTATTTCTTCGAACCCCGAATTCGTAACAATATTTATTTGCAATTTTTTGGTAATAATAATTTTTCGAATACCTTTTGTAAAATGTTTGGAATATTTACGTTTCGTTACATGTTTCGTCAGCTTCGTCAAGATAATAATAATGTATTATTTAAACACAGATAGTTCAAGTAGGTCTCTTAAGATATGTTTTTGCTGTACATTGTTCAAAGAATAATTACTATTATAAAATTTTTTGCGTATTCTCTTTTAAAGGTTATTTCCAGATAATAAAAAAAAAACATATAATTGAACATTTTTTTAGTGAATATTTGTATATTATTGCCATAAGTAATACATATTGTAAATACAATACAATATGCCACAATTTAAATTAAAATTAAATAAATAAGCCTCCGTTCTATACTACATTATTTGATCAAAAACCAGCATGAAAGAAGAAAGAAAGAAGACAGCAAAATCAAAGTAAGTGTTTCAACAACGCCCCCAACCGTGAGCTTGTCCGTAGCGAAGTTCAAGAGAGAAAATAAAAGAAAAACCTGTGTAGGTACAAACGTATTTTTATGTTATTGAAGGTCAAATTGTCTTTCTTTTCTTAATCTTTTTCCTGTCTAATATTTTCACAAAAACTTGAACACCTTGTATCTTAAATTTTACAGTAACAATATTGCGACGAAAATTTTGTAAAGTACCTACAAAACCCAAAACACCATTTTTGATAATTTAAATCTACCGCTACAGATATGAAATTCAAATAAAATTAAATAGATAGCGCTAGTTATCAAAGTACGTGGTGGACGTTTCATTATTAATCATTATAATGTAACATTCGCGTGGTCCTACATAGCGCTAATTGTTATGAACAAACAGCTTTTCTTAAATAAATTTTAGGAATGTTTTCACTTGAAATGAAAAAGAAACAATAAAAAGTAAAGTAAAAGCATAACAGTTTAGGCAATTTCATTACTACAGTCATTTTCTAAAGAATAAGAAACAATTAATTAAAGGAATAATCTTATTGGTTAAATTTTAATTATGCATCGCCAACCTAAATTAAAAAGCAATTGAATAAAATCTAGTTTTCCATACTTACACTTTTTTAATTTCATTTTCATTTTAGAAAGAATACTGTTTGAACTTTTGTGTAATTGTTCTTTTTTGCAAATTTTTCATTTAATTTGCCGGTCGTCTTTGCTTTCTTTATTAAAACGTCTTCCTTTATCATAAATTTCTTCTTTTCCTTCAATTTTCACTCAACTTACTTGCTAATCGTTTTTTGTTGTTTTTCTTTTTGTTTTATTATAAAATAATAACCAATAGCTTACGTTGCGACGATCTATAATTCTATATAATACAAGTTTAGAACTTAATCAATTATTTGGAAAAATTATAGCCTTTTCTATTATGTTGTAACAATCAAAAATTACCGGTAACAAATGAATGTCACCTTACCGGTACCTTTGGAAATTTACCGTAAGGTAACGTGTAAAATTACCGATTCACAACGCTACCATTTTCATTACCTACAAATTAGTTTCTTTTTACTTGCATGCACAACTAATTGCACACTTTGCAAGCAGTTCGCTAACCGATAAGCTTGGCAAATATAATTCTTCTGCTCCTTAATTATTACATGATTATTGCGTGATATTCTTGACGGACATCCGGCTCGAAGGACCAATGATCATTACATTTAAATAAAATAAACGTTTCTTTGGATAATTTTGTTTTTAGTCAGTACACTTTACTCATTAAGTGATTATGCATAAAATAAATATTACTTTAATTAAACAATGAACATTTATACTTTAGCATTCAATATTATTAAGGAGAGAGGTTTAAGATATTAGAATTTTGAAACTAAAAAAGTATCAAAACTAAATCGCAAATCGAATGATATTTTAAAAGAATTGCCAAAAAACTTTGATAAGAAAGGACTAAAGTTGTAACTTTTCCTTTGAAGAGTTTAGACTGTATTTAATCATGCTCCACCAAAATCCATCGCCGATCGCGCATAAAGATATTTTTTTTACATAAGAAAACCCGTTGTGGAAATTCGCAACTGTAGAAGAAACTTTGATGTAAGAGAGAATTTTATTTCGCGAGTTATTGAAAGAAATTCTCGAGTTGCTTGTAGTAAATTCAAGACCTATCCTAACTTTAATAGCCCCTTGATTTTTATCAGGAAAAGTTGAGGTTATATTTTCAGAGAGGAACTTCTCGACCCTTCGCAGCCCACCCCCACTTCTCTCGACCTTATGTCGCCGCGATTAAGGTCGCGCCCGGATAATATCTCGTATAATCTCTGAAAAATTTTCATTTAAAAATGTACGCTTTCGCGTCCCGTTTCAATTAAGCGCGCTCGGTCACTTTGTCTTTGTCGTCGCGACGCCGCCGCCGTCGCCGCCGAATTTTCGGATTACGAGCGAGCGCCGTCCTCTTTCCTGTTTTACATTTTTTCGTCTCGTTCCGTGCAGATTAAAAAGTTATTTCGCCAAATGAAAAGTCAAATTGGAATTTTCTCGTTTGTTTCTCTTTGATTACTTTTCCTTCGAAGTTCGGATTTACAAAAAAATTCTGCCGTGAATGTAATGTTTAAACTCCTAATACGTATTTATGAAAATTGAAACTTTATACCGACAGAACTTGAAATCGTTTTTGTGTCTTATTCAAACGTAAATAACCATTCATTATGTTCAAATTATATTAGTAGTAGTATTCACATGTGACAGAAGTGACAGATCTGTCAAAATTTTAGGTTAAGAAAGCGCCATGTAACTAGCGCTTAGCGTAGCACGCTTGAACTGCATTTTTGTCCAGGCTAGTTAGAAGTTGCTATCCATGTAGCAGTCCATTATCTTTACATAAAATTATAATTAAGTGAAAATGTCGGTCACTATTGTTTAAATGATATAATCTGTACTATGCTCGATAAAAAAATCTGGGACATGTAATAATTATGTTCTATTGTAAATACGACAAATTAAGGCTCGAGATATCCATCTCCTATTAAAGCTATTCGACGAATAACTTGATTTTTTTGTGTTACCATCGAACAAGCAAAATAAATTGTTTAAAGCTGCATTCAAACTACTAAAATAACACCGAAATGCATGTGTAGAGTTGTCCCAGATTTTTTTGACGGGCATAGTACATGTATCATTATACCAAAACTATATAAAAGAAAAATAATATTTCATTCCGACCCTGTACGTCTAAGAAACTTTCTTAAATCTCTTTTCCGCACACTGGTAACTCTTTCCTCTTAACAGATTAACACGCAGGGGTTACACACACAGATATTAAATAAGCTTATAGCTTTTAATAAAAAAATAAATAAAGAAACCTAAGCTTCACGTGTGAGCATTATTCAAAGCAAGCGCATTAAATTCATCCTCGGCGAGCTTAAATTTCAGCTTGAGCTTAAATTGGGGGTGCGAGATGGAATTACGCGCTTTTATTACCGTGCCGGGCTTTTCCCATTGTTACGTATTGTTCTTAGGACAAAGTGCAAAGCGCTGCGTTTTATTAATTGGGGCGAGATTTCCTCGGGGAAGGCACGCTGCAGGAATCGATTACGCACAGGTCGTTACTAATTTCTTTATTTGCCCTGATAGGAAAAGTTGCGCTGCGACGCAGTGAGTCACTAACAATAAGTGAGTAAGTATTTAAAGTCAAATTAACCTTAATAAAGAAATGACGGAGAATGTGGGAGCAGTGATGTTCGTGTCGGAGGAACAATCGAAGAAGGAAGGGTATTATTATGACAATCGATGCAAGGATTTAATGCATGTATGTAATAAAGTTTTTCTACTTTGCGTTTTCATTCTGAAATATAATGGTTTCATAAATAAAGAACATGGGGAAAAATGAACGAAATAAATGCATTGCATTTTTCTTTAATTTAAATTGTATTGTAAATAAATTCATTTTAATTAATTAATCTCAAAGCAGTTAATACCAGGATTGAGCCGATTTAAATCGTTTGATTAAAATCACTGCACAGGAGGCTTTGGGTTGTACCTGACAATGACTGCACTAGAGGCTTGTGAGCGTTTAGGACATTGGCTGCACAGAACGCACTGAAGCTGGAGCGGTTAGCGCTCTCGCTTTTATAAGGCTTTCTCGTAGCGGGGATGAAGTAACTCTGCTTCATTGGTTTAGATGTGTAGTTGAATCACAGTTTGATCAGAGCTGTACCTCATTCGTTAGGGGGCAGTCTTTCTGTATTTACTCTGGGGGTTTTGTCTTAGCGACCAAATTTGAGGATGCGATCCTATTTGCGGGCCAATCATGAACGAATGCGATTTCACTTTAGTTCGTCAAGGGGCGGCCTAAATTTTGTTTATTTGCTACGATCGTCATCGTTGCTTTGTTACGTAAATGTCAACGTGACGCTTCCTCCGTATTTGTCTATATGACAAGAGCTTAAGCTCCGTACAGCATGTACAGTCGCAATCATAAGTCATGACGCCTACAGAAAGCTCATAGAGCATCCTTCAAAGCTATGAATGTCGAAGGCACTCGAATGTTACTAATACTTAAAAGTGAATCCGGGATGTCGTAAATTATTTTTTGTTTGGAAACGACAAATAAAATGTGGGTTTTTGTAATGGTTATGTCACGAATTATAATTGTGATTGTACATTGAACTGCTCTGTGCTGTTCAGAATTGTTCTAGTTCGTGAAAGGAATGCCACTATTGCTTGACGTAGTCAGTCTGATGTTTCTGTCTGATGTCTGTCATCTTGACGTTTGTTTCTAACATCTGTCATTCTGACGCTTGTCGACTTCTGTCATCGTGACGTGACTCCATCTTGTTTTAACCTCATATAATAACAGGGGATCAGACCAACAGGGGATAAAAATTAATACAAATTTGAAGAAAAAAATCATATTTCTTTTTGCAAACTTCCCTTTCATTTACAAGGTTGTTTTCAACTAAAATCATAAAAGACCTCTAGGTAGCGGATCCTATAAAGCTTTTGATCTGTGGTTAAATCCGAAAAGTTACATTTATCTTGCAAATTATTATCTACATACAGGGTTTTCCGCAACTGTACACATTAAAGATCTACAGGATATACAGGGTTCGACTCAACTCTATTCATTAAAGATCCCTAAGTAAACAGTTTTGAACTATAGTCCTAAATAACGTATGATAAAAAAATTTCTTTTGAACAAACCTCACCAAAAAGAAAAGAAAAATTAAAATTTTCATTTGATCCCAACCGAATAATTGATTTTTTTTGGTTCGAAGGAGAAAAAGGTTGTCTATCCTAGAGGCTTCATTCTAGGAGCTACAGAGAAACTTTAAATGCATAAGTTTTAGGATCTTATACGTATTATGTTTTAGAGTTGTCACAAAAAACAAAAGCGTATCGCAAAGTATATAATGAGTATTGTTCGCCAAAATGAAAGATCATTTTTTCCTGGTTTAAAAACATACCCACATAACATGTTTTTCTTTTTAATGCAGAATATACAGAATATTTTGCTTAAAAAAAAACATAATTTGTATTTTTTTTCTGTACTTTACGATGGGCTTTTGTTTTTTTGTGATAACTAGAGGCCAGATTTTAGGTAAAGTGTCTTTGTTTAGTTTTTAAGGTTTTAAAGGTATTTTATCGTTTCATTAGTTAGTCATTTGATTCTAACCTTAAAAACTAAACAAAGGCAATTTACCTAAAATCCGGCCTCTAGTGATAACTCTAATACGTATAAAAACCCTACAACTTTTGTATTGAAAGTTTGAAACAATTGGTCTTTGTTAAGTCCTAAAAAGAAAGTACATTTCTTTTACATATTACCTTCTATATACAGGGTTTTACTTAACTATAATCATTAAAGATTCACAAGACATACAGGGTTCTACTCAACTGCCAATCACTTTATTAATAATGTACAGTCGAAAGCAAAAAATAGTAGACAAAAACAGTTTCCTGTAATTGTTCTTTCTCATTTTTCATTTTATAAAAGGCATTTTAAAATGACTTCGTTGAAGTTTTAAGTTTATTAAATTTGAAAGCTTTCATGTCATCTGTGAAGTCGTGTTTAAACAATATCATTTTGAGAAAGAACAATTACAGGAAACTCTATTTGTCTACTATTTTTTGCTTTCCAATGTAACAAGGAAATTAGAACGTCTCCAACGCGCGAATCTCGGATAACACAGCTGCTATCAAACAGTCTGTTTATGCTTGGCAAAAATCCAAGAAAAATAGAGATACAGTGCACTCGCGCTAACGTGAACACTGCTTAACATGAACTTCTGTATAACGTGAACACCTAAATTTTAGCATTGGCCACTGTCTAATGTGAACAGTGCACCTCGCTAACATGAATAGCTACGATATGTACTACTGAAATTTACAACGTAAGTCCAAACAATCACTTCTTACTTCATTTTTTCCAAAAATACATAATATGTACACCATTTCCAATTGTAATTCAGAATTCGTCAGTTGTAATTCAGATTTGTCAGTTCAGTTTCAGATTGCATCAATTGTAATTCAGATTTATCAATTTAATTTCAGAATTCGTCAAATGTAATTTAAGTTTAATTTTAGAAAGCGTTAAATGAATTTCATATTATATCAATTGTAATTCAGAAATCGTCACTTTTAATAGAGAGAATGCTTTCTGAATTACAATTGATATTTTCTGAAATTAAACTGACTAATCTGAATTACAAATAACGAATTCTGAAATTATATTGATTTATCTGAATTACAATTGATGCAATCTGAAACTGAATTAACAAATCTGAATTACAAATGATACATTCTGAAATTAAATTAACAATTCTGAATTACATTTGACAATTTCTGAAATAAATTTGATCTTTTCTGAATTACACTTGGAAATGGTGTAGTACATAAATAAAGGTTGAAAGTGATGTTTCATGTTTTTAATTGTTTTTAAGAGATGTAGACTACATCTCGGAAACATGAATCATCGCGCAAAGTCCAAAGAATCACTTCTTACTTAATTTTTTCCAAAAATACAAAATATATAGTACATAAATAAAGGTTGAAAGTGATGTATCATGTTTTTAATTGTTTTTAAGAGATGAAGACTGCATCTCGGAAACATGAACAATCGCGCAAACATGAACACAGCCGGTTTTAATTAGTTCACGTTAGCGCGAGTGCACTGTAACATAAACAAATTACATAAGGCAGTTTAACCCTCAAAGGAATCGCTAGCATGAGTCATGGAAAATTCCAGCCACACGATGAATCATCCACAGATTGCATAAGCTCCTGTTCGAGCTTTCTAAACTGAATCCCATAAATACTCGGTAATTTATTTATTTATTACAAAGTTCTACTACAAATGATCTTTTTGGTTTTTTATTGTTTGCTTAAAAATGTAGGTATACGAAAAGTTAAGAAATGAGGTTTTTATTTAAAAATTTAAATCGATGACTTTTTTAAGTCGTGATTGTTATCAAGTGATTATAAACTTGCGGACCAAAAAAGGTGACCTGTCACACTGAAATTTAATGATGTTTTAATTATATTTAGTATTTACATACTGTGTACCTACTGGTCTTGCAGTATTGGAGGTTGTACTAAATGTCTGTTATATTTCTATCTAGTCTTTCCTGTATACCTTCTGTATTAGTGGCAACGCGCACACGTTGCGTTTCATTTAAATAGACAATTATTCAAAGCAGCAAATTAAATGTGACACAATGTGAGAGCTCCAATGATTTACTATTTGACAGATCGAAAGCCAATTTACAATACAAAAAAGAAATGAGTCGGTTTTTTTTTTGTCCGCAAGTTTACATTTTTACGACGCATTCAACATCAGTTGTGCAACCGTGTGTTATTAGTTCGCGGTCAAGTTTTACGACTGAAACTCTGCGTCACACTATAAGCGTTTTAAAGATGCATGAGCGTACCCATGTATTTCAGGTAAATTTTTCATTAATTATAAATTGTTGTAGGTATAGAATTTTTTTAAACATTTTTCCTACATTCTGGGAAGTCTCTACTTTCGTCAGTATTTTCTTGTCGGTGCATTCAAGAATCACCCTGTATATTCATTGGTAAAATTTTGTAAGAGAAAGAGCTTGTGTTTAAAAGTAGTAGGAAGTATTTGGTGGAAAATCGTGTGAAATATCCAAAGTTCTGTCCTCATTTAACAGTTCCTAGGAAACATCTTCTAACGTAAAGGAAATACTAAGTAAACGAACTACCCACGTAAGAATAACGTGTACCGCTAAAGTCGTTCGTACAATACAACAACTATAACGAAGAGCATTTAACATTTATGAGCTCGGATGTAAAGTTAGTTCCAGGTTGCTGGGGCTGCCGCTTTAGTCGCGCACAGTTTAGAGAATCGAGGGATCTTTTTTGCGACCGCTTAACCATCGTCCTTTTTTTTTCAATAGCGCGCCCCAATTTAAGTTATAACAATGAATCTCCCGACGTGGGGGGGCTGAAAATTACACAGGTATTCCGCAACCGCATAGGGGTTACCGCGTTGTAACACTTCGAGTTGAAATTGTCAGTGCTGTAATTAACACGAAGTCCTTTGTCTGAAACTTTGTACGTTTGTTAAATTAAATTTTAAAATGTTTTATTTAATGTAACTGCGGAGTTTTCAGCATGGGGGGTAACGAGGACGACTGCTGTGACGGAATTATTACATTTTTGACGTCTTTCTTCCGTGAACGTGTAGGTATTACTTACTACAACCGTCCCCCCCCATTGCATACTCGCAATAACTTGTTTTAACCTCGGAGGCAAGAAGTTCGGTAGCAAATTCGGAAAACAATTACTCCGCTAATAGGAAAGAAAAGTTTCTTGTTAGCGGCGGCGCGCGAGCGTTTAACTTTAAAACTTCCGAAACGAGTCCCGGCCTAATCTCATATAAAATATGGCATTGAAAATCGGGTCCCTTTTGTGCAACAGAAAACTTCCGGCTGTAAGTCTTCTTTTTCAGGACATTGAAAGAGTTTTCCTAACTTTACAAGTGTCGGGGATTTACAACTAATCGGATATATTCTAAGTCCCATTATGAATCTTGAAAGCTGTATTATAACTTTCTCACTTATCGCTACAATTCACGGCTTAATGAAATATGTCTTACGCGGTCTTAAACTTAATGTTATTGTTCTTCTACAAAGCGCAGTTACGCCATGTTACCTTTGTTAGATTGCCAGATGTGAAAATCGTTGGTCGTAACAATATAAATACTTTTAATACTCTATAGTTTGGGAATTATCAGGACAAATAAGTAATTATCATCATTTTACGATGAAAACCGATATATACAAGGTGATTCAAAAATTTCTCACTACGTTGTCAAATGATGATAGTAGGACGGGGAAAAAATGTTAACACACCGTTGGAAGATCGTTTATAGTGAAACGAAAAGATATCTTTAAAACCTTAAAAACTAAGCAAAGTCATTTTTTATTTAAGTTTATTATTCAAGCGTTTTTTTTTTTTTTTTTTGTAAAATTTTGAGATAATTTTCTTTTTGTTGTATACTCTCTCTAGTCTAGAATAACATACTGGAGAGTTTAGGCGCCATTTGATTAATATAAAAACGAAATAGAGTAAGCGTTGGAATTTAAATACATGTTTTGGATAACGTCATAATAATACATTGTCAATCAATTGTGACATAATAATACACCGGAAATGTTGTTTAACGTTAGTCATGCAGTACAGTTCATTTTACGCAGTTCATTTTACGCATCTGCTTTAATTTTTGTTTAAATATAACGTTTTTCTTGCTTTGGATCTTTCAAATTAAGATTAAGTTCAAACAGAAACGTCAAAAGTGACTGAAGGAACGTTCGATGAACATGTTTGGTTGCATCGCCAACTCTAATTCATTTTTCATTTGATCGCTTCTTATAATTAATGCGTAGGCTTAAGTAAAAATTGTGCAAAATTTGAAAATTATTATAGAACAGTTTTTGTGTAGCAACTTGAAGAGATCAAAGCTCCCTAAATAAAGGTTTATTTCTAAATGAGATTATCAAGGATTAAAAAAATTAGCTTTCCTGTAAATATCTTTATAATAATGCCTAACGCCTACTTATTCACTTAAACCTTGGAACTATCTATCCTCTTGAGTGGGTGTAAGGCATTTGGGGCAGTCGAGCTGCTTCCACAAGTCTTCCTATTTCACTCCTCTTTTCACCAATGCATTTATCCCTTTTTCTCGGTCTCCCTTCACCTTCACCTCCTTTTTCGCTTCATTTATTGCTTCATCGAGAAGCAAGGAAAACAATATTGGCTTTAAAATACATCACTGCTCGACTGCTTGTGTTGTTTCGAATATTTCTTTGATTTCCCCCGTCTTACTGTTGCGCAGTTCTTTATCTTTTCGTAAAGGTTTCTTCCGTTTCTTGGTGTTCTCTTTTGATGTAATGTAAAGTCGCTGGCTAATACCATTGAGCAAACCTCCAAGAACATCATCAAAGGAGTCGAAACTTACAAGACGACGAAAAGTTGGAGAAAACGCGTCAGCCAGATCAACAGTCTCTAATGTCCAACACCAGCGTCGGGGACGGGGAACGACCAAAAGGTCTTTTGGTTTGTTGTTTGGTTGAAGCAGCCGTCCACGAATCGCCTAAAATAAAAAAGGGGCGAAACGCCAAAGGAGAAACGAAACTTTAAAAGGCAGGACACGATGCGAGAGAAAGAACCCGAGGAACGAAATCACTTTGAGTTCGTGACCAAAAATGCGGAGGCGGAGGAGGTGGAGGTGGAAGCTTAAGGTGAGATAATACTCCAAGAAGATGACAAGAAAGCCGAAAAAATGGATGAACTCGTACAGAGGATCATCTCTAATTCAAGTACAGTTCTTTTTTTTTACTATAAGCCAATCGATCGACAAAGTCAAAGAACTTTTACATAGCTATATTCTTCGAGCTTTCGTGAAACGAGCTATCTTCTTCTAGCTTTCGTGAAACGGGTGAAACGGGCGAAACGGCCTTGTGGTTTTTGTTATGTCATGTATATTTTCCTAACTCATTGTCAGATCTATACTATCAGCATATAAATAAAAAATTGACTTTAGATGTACATTCTCCCCTATTCGCTTCATGCTTCATTTCTTCTCCTATTTGGTCTGAAATCAAATTTTGTGTTTTCTTCTAAATTAGCTCAGCCTCTTCTCCAAAATACTGGCATTTGTTTTAGCTATATTTGGTATTATCATTTCTGTCTACCATTCATTTGGCGCTTTTCCGTTCGCCGTTCTCCTAAAATCTAATTTTGCTTATTGCTTCCTTTATTTTCTCTTAATTTATTTCTTTCCCTTGTCATATTTCTATTCCTTGATTTATGTTCATTTTCTGTTCATTGTCGCATCCTTTCCTTCTAGTTATGTTTTCTCTTCTGTGATACTTCCTTCTTTATCTTCTTTAATTTTTAATAAAGTCAGTATGTTGTTTCATGTTCCTCAATGCTTCAAAGAAGTGTTTCTGATTCTCGTTGAAGTCTTTTCTTCTCCCCACCAAGTTCTTTCTTCCTCCTCTTTTATTATCCTTTTAGTGGATCTTCTTTATGTCTTGTATTGTTTCAGTAAGTCCTTAAAATGTCTTTTTCCTTCTTCTTTTATAATCTTTCCTTCTTTAGTGTTTACTAATGTATCTGTACGCTGCTTATGTTCCTCAATGTTCCAGAAAGAGATTCTGATTCTCTTTGAAGTCCTTTCATCTTTCCACCAAAGTATTTCTTTCTGCTATAATCCTTTTAGAGGGTCTTCTTTATTTCTTATATTCTTTTCGTAAGTACTTAAAATGTATTTTTCTTCCTCTTTTATGATCCTTCTTTAATGTTCACTAAAGTCTCTGTGTATTGTTTCAATGTTCCAAAGAAGAGTTTCCGATTCTCGTTGAAATCTTTTTTATCTTTCCACCAACTTCTTTCTTTTCCCTCTTTTATTATCCTCTTAGTGAGTCTTCTTTATTCTTTTAGTAAGTTTCTTTTCCTTTCTTTTTTTATGATCCTTCCTTCTATATCTTCTTTAATGTTCACTAAAGTCTCTGTGTGTTGTTTCATGTTCCTCAATGTTCCAAAGAAGAGTTTCTGATTCTCGTTGAAGTTTTTTTCATCTTTCCACCATATTCTTTCTTTCTCCCCTTTTATTATCCTTTTAATTCAACTCAACACTCAACTTTGTTCATACATAGCACAGCATTTAAAAGTTTCTGTAATATTTGAAAGTATGTTATTCTAAAAAAAAAGAAAAACTGAAAATGTTAAACAGAAAATTCGTGTATTGTCGTATAGTGTGTATTTATAGGTATAAAATCAAGTGAGATTAAAAATTGAATTCGAATGAAGTTTCGATATTCCCAGTACATCATCCATAAAACAGAAAGGAAACCGAAACCGGACGGGTTTGTTTTAAGCTTTCATCGGACAGTAATTAACGATGTATACTCGCGATTCAAAATCGCAATTAAAGTCGCAGCGTGGATTTCAATAAACATGGCGGGTCCGCAATTTTCAATAACGGAGTGCAATTGATACGGCGGACAATCGAAATTGGCCCCGCTTCTTTTGTGAGCGAATATTATTTTTTCCGGGGAATTCGAAAAACGATTGCATCAAAATTAAACACGACGATCGATGACGTGTTCCCCGAAAACCACGTATTGAAATACATATTTAAAGGCAAAAAATAAACGTGATACGCGCGTTTATTTATTACACATGCATTTATTTTATAACGAGTGTCAGTAAAACATTTTAAAGTCTCATCGAAACATCAAGTTACATCTCCATATAATTTTTTAACATACTATAACACCGAATTATTTTGACGTATACAGATTGTTCCATAAAATAGTAGCAGCATGCAGAATGATTTTTTTTTCTCAATGGAATACTCTCTATATTTTGTTATAGAAAGACGTAACGTATAGAAAATTTCTACCTCGTTCTATAAATGAGCTTTCGAATAAGATACTCTTAAGTGACCTTACTCTGTACGTAGAGTGAATTCCCGAAACTACCTGCTTTTCATGTTGAAAACCGAAAATCTTAAAAATTTTGGAATTAATCATTAAAAATAGTAGTCTACGAGATGCCTTACTTTACGCAAAATTCGAAAATGCAAAAATATATGTAGGTTATTCAATGAAATAAAGTGAGATTTTTATGTCACTCTTTTGAGGGACACCTGTTCCTTAGATTTTTACAGCATAGAGTTTTTTGTGCTCTACAACTTTTATTTGAAACTTTTTGTATATTTTATATCACAATCGAGTTACTGGACTTTGCCATGCTAATGTGCCACCCTGTATATTTTAAAAACAGATCTACTTTAAAATTCATTATACTTGTTGCTCTTATCAATTTATTTAAAAAAATGCTGTATAGAAACTTAGCAAATTTAAAACGCAAGAGAAAAATAACAAAATCAGCTTTTTTTTGTGAAACAAATAAATAAAATAAATCTAAGGAAGAAGTATGGTTTATTGAAAATAATTCTTTATTCAAGTTAAGTATAAGATATCAAAACTAGTATAAATAAATAAACATTCGCGTTTAATTCCTTGCCCGAAACGTTTGATGCAGATTTAATTTTCCGGGCCTGGTACTTCACAAAAGTACCGTGTATGTATGTGCATGAAAGCAGTTATGAAATCGTTAACTACTGAAGTGGTTGTTATGTAATTATCCGCTGTGTAATCAAGCGTTTATGTACACAAGCTACTTACTGCACAGCATCGTCTTTTCCATTGTTCATTTCGCAGGATTAACATCTTTTAGGGCATTATCCTTCTGTAAGCTCCACGAAACTGTATAGTAGTGGATAGTAACCGGTCGTAAATATAATTTGCTCGAAGTCATTTGATCGAAAGCAAAGACGTATTTACGTTAAATGAATATTCTTTTAATTTGATAAGTTTTCGAAAATAAAAAGTCCAGAGCTTATTTTTTTTACAACTGAAAATAATTATTGGATGATGTTTGAATTTCGAGAGTAACCAATTCGATATACAGGGTGATTCAGTGCTGCGAAGTACATAACACAGATGCCAAAAAATGTGTGTGCGAATGTTGTTCTTTTATTATTCTATTATTCTTCCTTCATGTTCGAGATGATTTTAAATTCAATTTTAAGTAAATTTTTAACTGGAATCAATTTCTTGCCAAAAATTATTTTCACTTAATCTTGGGTAACTTTATTCCATTCGAACAAATCACTGTTTGCAACGTTAGGTAACTGGTTAAAATGAATTATTTTTTTTTAAATTTTTTGTAAAGTATATCAATGAAATCTGTAATTACTACAGTGATGTTATGTATGTAAATATCGTACCTACTTAATGAAAAGTAAATACAGCACTCGATGTAATGGTTATTCCAAAATTTGCATACATATTATTTCAGTTCCTTTTACTTGCATTTTCTGTGGCTGGCTACGTTGCAAACATGAGCATGATTTTTAACGAGAACAAGGGGGTGGTGAGGGGGAGGTGGAAATAACAGTAACGTTCCGTTTTTGTCGGGGCGTCGAAAACCAAAGGGAACTTGAAAAATGGGGCACTCGAAAATTCGGTAAATCTGCGTAACGTTTTTATGCGGCTCGGGGCAAAAATATCAGCAAAGTATCTCTCTTAAGTTTTTTCTTCCCTTCCTTATTTAAGATTAGAAATATTTTTCCTTGTCCCAATAAATAAAATAACCCCGCGGAGTGTTTCTCACACATTCGCACGTCCGGCGTTCATTCCGGCAGCTCCAGACGGATGATTTTATTCGTCCTTTGAATTCAGCCTGACATAACTCATCTCACCCACCCTCGCTGACTATCCTATCCTTCTCATCGTCGCTCGGCGCCCCCCTACGTCGACGTCGTCCTTTTGTTTCACGGTTCAATTTTCTTATAATTCCGTCCCGGTCCAACTTATAAACCTCTTAACTTTATCGACTCGCCCCAAACCTGATCTGATAAAATTTTAATAAGGTTCGGCCGAGCCCGGGGAGAAGAAACGAATTGCCCGTAATTCCGCCGAATTATGTGTGATGTTATCTTAATCGTTATGTAATGGTGTTAAATTTGTACGTGTCAAAAACGGGAGCGGAATTTATTCCGTTCGAGGGGGGAAATTGCCGCAGGAAAACGTCGCTCGAAATTTATGAAATATCTGCTAATTTATCTTTGCGAAAAAAGAACTGCACCTATAAAACTGTCTTGACAATAATCCAGCGCATTACTTTGCAGATTTTTATTGCGGGTAACACAATTAATTCAGTCAAATTAAAACGAAATGTCTACAAATTACCACACAAAAAAAAATTCAACTAAAAGCCACCTTTTTCAGATAAATCGGAATTCTATTTCTATCACCACAAATGAATTCATAATAAGTAAGGTAAGAAGTGATCAAATGAAAAACGAATTAGAGTTGGCGATGTAACCAAACGCGCATGTATGCATTTAATTCATTGGACGTTTCTTCAGCAGGGCTATTACCCGAATTACGGGTAATTTAAGTAACCTTGCGGGTAAAAGAAAGGCGTGGGTAAAGATGGGTATTTTCAAGAAAAAAAAAAACATTAATTTTTAAATTTTTGACTGACGTCTTGCTAGTGATGTTGCAGCTTTACTGTTGACAACAAAGAAATCACTAAAGCCGGAAGTCGGCAAAAACTGAAGTAACTAACTAACCGCCAAATCCACATTGCCGATCAGTGCTGCCAACTCTACACAATTGTCAAATCTTAATTTTAGAAAGTTGTGTTTATTTAATGAGAATTTTTTAATTTTTAAAAATTGCACAATTGTTAATTCTGAATTTTAGAAAGTCGAACCGGTTTTGTTTATTTAATGAGAATTTTTTTTATTTTTGTTATTTTTTAAAATTTTATAAATTTGTCGATCGTCTTTTGTTTTATTTTACAAGAATTACGCAACTGTCAATTCTTAATTTTAGAAAGTTTTGTTAATTTCATGAGATTTTTTAAATCTTTGTTATTTGTTTTTATTTTTACGTTAGTTTTGTTAAACTTATAAATGTTCTTTATTTATTTATCGATCGTCTTTTGTTTTATTTTGCGTCAATAATTGCACAATAACTGTCAAACGTTTAAAATAATTTGGACCCAGTTTAATTTATTTCATGAGAATTTTTTTTAAATTTTCGTTAATTTTTTAAAATTTTATAAATTTGTCGATCGCTTATGTTTTATTTAAATTGTTAATTCTGAATTTTAGTCGAACCAGTTTTGTTTATTTAACGAAAAGTTTTTTATTTTTGTTATTTTTTAAAATTTTATAAATTTGTCGATCGTCTTTTGTTTTATTTTACAAGAATTACGCAACTTAATTTTAGAAAGTTTTGTTTATTTAACGAGATTTTTTAAATTTTCGCTATTTTTTAATTTTTGTGTCATTTTTGTTAAATTTATAAATTTTCTTTATTTATTTGTCGATTGTCTTTTGTTTTACTTTGCATCAAAAATTGCACAATAACTGTCAAACGTCTTAAAATAATTTGGACTCAGTTTTGTTTATTTCATGAGAATTTTTTTTTAAACCATGATTTTCAAAAATAAAAATCGCTTGAATAAGATCATTGGTTTTAAACATAATTTTAATCAAGTGATTTAAATTAGCTCAACCCCGATTTAAACCATTTTAATAAATCTACCGAAATTCAGAGACATCTACCGAAATTGTTTACAACTACCGAAATGTACGCTTGTCGCTTGGTCGGTTGGCAGCAGTGTTGCCAACTTAGTGGTTTTTACACTAAATTTAGTGGTTTTTAATTTAAGTTTGTGATTTTTTTCTTAATTTAGTGTTTAGTGCTTTTTTTTGGTGATTTCTTAAAATAAAACCGTGAAATCTTGTGATTTACTGTAGAAGTCAATTTTTTTGAAAACGTTGTTCAAAATGCTGACACTGAAGCCAAGCAGCTTAAGTTTTTAGTTTTTTATTGTTGTGAAACTTTGTGTTGGTATTATTTCTGTAGTTTGTGTCGATTCGCGAAAATCAGCAACCAACAGATGGCGCTTTTAATAAGCAAAACAAAGGCTTGCTCTTGCTCCCATTCATTATTATTATTATTATAAACATGCTAATCACACAATACGTATGTTAAGAATATTTAGTCGTGTGGAGACGTCACACACAAATTACAAATTCAATTTAATGTTTTTCATAGGTTAACCAAATGTCATTCCAATGATTTCCTTATTATGGGGCCCTTCGCAAAACTTCCACTAGGTGCCAGCCACTTCGTGATTTTCTCAATTGTTAATTTTCAAGCGCGCGTTTTTCCCGTGTAGTAATGTTATTGTTTTTATGTTTATTTTTTAACGTGTTTCATTTTAAAAATTTAATAAAATTTTAATGAAAGCTTGTGGCAGCATACTTATTTTGAATTTATTTAGTGGTTTCCGACATCCGTTTTAGTGAAAACTTTTTTCGAATGTTGGCAACACTGATTGGCAGCACTGTTGCCGATTGCCGCCCACAGTCCCACATATGATTTTAACCTAAGAAATCTGTCGTGCAACGTCCAAGCGTGTAAGGTAAGTTACACTAGCCTGCGAAGGTTTGGCGGATGACATAAAACTAAGTTTATGTAGTAGATTTGGTGTTCCTGGGTTCGAAAAAAATGTAATAATTTTTTCATCACGTCCCATTTTTTTTTTATACAATATTTCAAAGTACGTTTTTCAAACATAATTTTCGAGAAATTGACTGTTTTTTCCCATTTTATGGGCAAGGTATCGGCTTGCGGAATATTCCTTGTAACTTAGGCTCTAACTACTAAGGTCATATGGCCAACCCCACTAGAATTTAGCCGAATTACTCTGTATTTCGTGACTCCAATTTGAGTATGGTTTCTGAGATTTGCCGAGAAAATGAATCTTTTTATACAGAATGTACATGTAGTCAAAAAACTTAAATTTATGTGTGGTTTGTGAAGGTGCTCGAACAGTAGAATTTTTTTGTAAAGAATACATTTTTTGCGTAAAGTCAATAATAAAAACGTTACTTTGATATGTGCAATATGAAACTAAGAAATTTGAATTTTATAGACAAACTGTACTTAAAAATTTAAATTTAACCATTGCTTCTGAAGTTTCTTGAGAAGCAGAACTTTTTGTAAAGAATAACTTTTTTACGTAAAATTGATATTAAAAGAGTTTTTCCTCTTGTCAACTCAATCCGGGGAGAATTGTATACAGTAAGTCTGGTTATATTATAACGAATCCAAAAAATGCACCAAAACAGGTTCGTTATATCCAAAGTTTGCTATAACCGGTAAATAAATACGAAGCATGTATTTAATAGGTTTTTTAATTGCTCGAAATATAGTACGTTATAACCAAGAGTTCATTTCAAATGGGTTCAATATAGCCGACCTTCACAGTAATTTCATTTTTTTTTAAAACCTGACGTGATAGAAAAAAACTAATAACAGATTCTTCTTTACAATGCCAAAATCATTCAGAAACACCCAATTTTATTTCATCCGCAAAAAAAAATATTTTTTTCGCAGGCTAGTGTTATTAGGTACTTGATTAAAATAAATTTTGTACGATTTTTTTTCTGTTTTGGGAGTGCGGGTAATTAAGTGAGTAATTTCACTACTCCATGTGGGTAAGAGCGGGTTTTTTTTTTAAATTTGAAAAAGGTAATCGGCTTAGAGTGAATTGGCAACACTGTTCTTCAGTCACTTTTGACGTTTCTATTCGAACCTAACCTAATTAAAACGTCCAAAGCAAGAAAAATGTTTTATTTCAATAGAAATTAAGCAGATGCGCAAAATGACCATCAAAATACTTTTGAACTTTACTTGACTAACGTTAAACAACATCGTTACAATTGTCATTCGCTCTGTATAACGTAAATTTTAATTCTATTTTATTTT
This sequence comes from Dorcus hopei, assembly GCA_033060865.1. Classification (NCBI taxonomy): domain Eukaryota; kingdom Metazoa; phylum Arthropoda; class Insecta; order Coleoptera; family Lucanidae; genus Dorcus; species Dorcus hopei. The sequence continues at coordinate 24,123,434 of CM065421.1, read as the reverse complement.
CGAACAAAAAGAGACAGAATAAAGCGCCGAGAGTTACGGACTCGTAAGCTCGCGATTGAAATTAATAATAATAATAAAAAAGAATTTATGTGGGTTCTGTATTTGGTCCTTAAATCATTTCCGAAGTTTCCGTTGCAATTGCAACCAATTCAAACGGAAGCAGGGCGAGCCGAGGAAATAACCAGGTGCAAAATAGTTGTAGTACGAAATTGGATGTGCAGCACTTCCGAGACTTTTCGACGGGCGAGACATAGATCAAGTTTAAAAATAGAGGAGCAACGCATCGACAGCCGAAACGGGCGAAAAAAAAAAAAGAATCTCGGGGACGCCCGCGTCGCTTATTTACGCGGTGCGAATAATTTCGTAATGTATCGGAAAAGCTAACTTGATTTGCGAGGTCCGGACGTGAATATTCGCCTAACGAAGTTGGTTCCCCTTATATATAGGGGGCGCATATATATATATATAAAAAAAACTTTTTGCCCACGGAGCGGATCGTGTTTTATTAATGTTGCCGCCGACAATTCGAAGGAAACGTCGAAAACAATTTATACGTGCTGAATTGTGCGTACTTTAAAGTGTCTTTTGTTGAGATGACAGACGTAGCTACTTAGCTTTTACCCGCCGCATTATCGAGAAAGAGATTTAGGGTAGGCCCCGAACAATTTTTTAAGTGTTGATAAGATCAAGCTAAAAAATGTCATTTTGTACTTGCCAAGAAGACGATTTAATTTCAAATTCATTATAAGAAATATTAAATTTAAAATTTTCAGAAAGACTAAATATGTATAGTATGTCAAACAGAGAAGAGAGTCTCGTTTGTTCACCAAAGAATTATGGAGCATCTTTTATTTTAGAAATTACTTTTATATTTATAGTTATTATATTATGTTTTATACTTATATTTTTATTCATATACTTATAATATTTTCCACATTTCTTTATGACTTTTGTTTACTGATGTACAACAAACGCTATCATTAGATAAATCATTTTTCTTCAGACTTAGGTCCTTTATTTTATTCTTCAAATTTTTCGATTCTTTCACTAAGGTCCGATTTTACAATCGTCGGATAAGCATTATTCTTAGAATGACGTGACGTAGGTGTAGGTGTGACGTAGATATGGAGGAACATTAAAGAATATGCGATGAACAGTTATTCCGTCCTTATTCCACGATTGTAAAACTGGACCCAATTGTAAGTCGAGCGTCACTTGTTTCTGTTTTTCGATTTAATTTTGTTTTAGATTGGTTTCTGATTAGAATTATGAAAATGTTAAAATTAATGAAATATTGTAACCAACCCAAACAACGACACTTTCATGGCGAACAAATAGTAGGCGATACAGTTATAAAAGTTTATTATAAAGTTTTATAATCGCATTGTAAAAACGAGTGGATTACAAACAAATTACATGACGTAGGGCGTTTATAAATTTTATGATATACGGGACAAAATCACCAACATTCAGATCGCCTAGTCCTAGTAGCCTTGCTATTATAGAATTCAATAATTAGTTAAAAAATTATTATGCAGACTCAAACAGGTTTAAAGGATTTAATTTAAACTGAAACTTACGTTAAGAAATTTATTTAATTAATTTTTTAACCGGACACTAAATCGCGGACACTAAATCGCGTTCGACGGTGAAACATGAAGTGTATTGTGTGCGATCTAGTGTCCGGTTAAAAGATTTTGTGATATTAATTTTTTTAGTTTAAGACCTCGACAATTTTATAATTGTTCGGAGTTTTCTCTACGTAAATTGTTATCGATGCTTTCCGGAAACAATTTATTTATTTGTTTATTCCACCCCAATGAATACTCTACTTACAGGAATTATATGGCCGATTCGAAACCGCCACTGCAGTGATTCGCAACAACCCTTGTATTTTCGTGCGTGTGCGAAAAAATACGCAAACTCGGGCTTGTTCACTTTGAACACCTGCTTTAACAGGTAAAACAAATGAAACATTTTCATTTTATAGTGGCCACAACAGTAATATAAAACTTTATGGTTCATCTCTAATTCTTTCAATTTGTTTGGTATTTCTGTCGTAGATTATATACCGGAGCGGCCTGACTAAGACTACGCTTAATTGTGAGTAAATAAAGGAGAGGCTCATTGAAACTTGTGTGGAAATGAAATAGAGATATTACAATGTTGCGTGCGAAGGTAGGAATGCTGAGGCCGGAGCACGCCGCAGCGTAGCCCGCATTATCAATCGGCAACGTCGATTGATGTAGCTATTTCGTTTACTCATGGGATTTCTATTATTCCATTCTTCATTTACTCATAAGAAACGCATTCCTAGTCTTGGTTAGACCAGGTGTGTATATTATAACATTACAGAGAAAAGAATATGTTGAAATTGTTAGGAAAACCCATGGGCGAAGTTCAAAAACAGTACCTACATAAGTACCTCTGCTTTAACTTAACCCATAAACTAAAATACATTATATTAAGTTGCGAAGCGCAATGAGACAAGATAGAAATAATATTTTTAACAATACACATCAAAATTTCTTATTCTAATGCAAGTGTACAACAAGCCATTCTACTGGATGACGGTACCTGTATTACTACGGCAATAACAATATGCATTTGCTAGATTAACAGATCGGTCTGATTTAGCTCACTTTCAATTTCATTAACATTTTATTTTTAAATAAGCGAATTGGCAGTGATTTATATTCTGATGGAATGAGATTATAGATTTTGGATATGTTATAAAGGAAACTTGTTTCAAAGAAACTTCATTCATTTTTAGATCTAAAAATTTTACTAAAATCAGCTTTTGTGATATACGAAATAAAACTCCGAAGGTATAATCTATTCACAAAACTCCCGGTGACGTTTACATTTTCATATTGAAAATTTGGAGTGTATTTGATAAGTAGTAATGTATTTAAGAGTTTATTTAAGGCTATTTAATAATAGCGTCGATATTGACTCTTAAATACATTACTACTTATCAAATACACTCCAAATTTTCAATATGAAAATGTAAACGTCACCGGGAGTTTTGTGAATGGACTATATATCAAACTTTTTTGGTTTTTGTTTCCACTGCATACCATATTTTTCTTTGCAGTGTTATTTTCAACAAGTTCTTGCATTTCCAGCTGTTTCAAATTATTAAAAGGGATGTGTGATATATGGAAAAGCATCAGAAAAAATAGATCTATTCAATGGTGTTAAAACCTATTGTAGCGCCAATGAGAAAAAATGAAGTTAATGATGGTCAGAACGAGACGAAACGTTTTAAGTACAATCTAATGATATCATCGTAAAGAGATTAAAAAAGTGCCTGTATAATGTATTAATTTTGTTATGATCCCTGCAATAATAACTTCAGAAAAAAATAAAAAACAAAATTACGTTTTCTTGTTTTTTGGAAATATTTCAAAAACTACAAATCTTAGAAGATTTTTCAGAACGGATTAATATTCAGCACTAAAATACGCAACTTTGCCCCAATTTAATCGACTTCGTATCTCTTACCGTTTCCGAGATCCCAATGGTGAGCCTCGAATTTGTAACAGCCTGTATACTTTTAATTTTTTTAAATTTATTAGTGTATGTTTGTGTACGTGTTGGTGCGTTGCGATGGGCGATTTTACGTTGCAGATAGGCATTTGTTACAGACCACATTTTACAAATTTCACACCCTATGTAACTGTGGCATACATAAAGTTTCAGATTGACATTCTTTAATAGTTTGTTGGGGGGAGGGAAGTTCCCCCGGGGAAAGAAATCCCTTTGGGAATATAAAAATCTTTGATTTTATAGATATACTCAAATTATAAATCTTGCACACTCCTTAGCAACTTTACAGAAATCTGTAATCTGAACTTCCGATACTGTCTCAACAGATGGCGCTGCCTAAATTTGAGCGATCGTAAATTTTTGAAGCTAAACATTTCGAAAACCGATCATTTGCAACGTTTCACCTTCACGTAGAAAAACTGATAGTGATGTAGTTTATTGGGATGGAGAGAAGTTCCCCCTTTTGGGACGATAAAAATCTTTAACTTTGAAAATATACTCAAATTATAATGATTCGGCGCTTTAGCAATTTTACAGAAATCTGTAATATGAACTTCCGCTATTGTCTAATAGATGGCGCTGCCCAAGTATGGGCGATAGCAAATTTTGATACTAAAGAAATTCGAAAACCGATCGTTTTGCTTCTCTTTGCGTCTTTAACAAACGTTTGTCAGCGACTACACGATACAGGCTCTCTTTTACCTGAACAAGGAGTAAGGGACAAATTTAATGTAATTACGGTTTGCGTAAATGTTAGTGCGACGAAAACGCACGCTAAATGCCACATTCCTTCAAAGAGTTGACCTTTAACACGACTTGCGGTCAAGGGCAAACTTAAAAGCCTCTCATAAATTTTTTCGTTTACGATAGATATTTATTGTCTTCTTGCAACCGCGTGCCATTCATAAAACAATTTAAATCGCTCGTCTTGTTTCACGGCGGCAGAAATTTAAATCGCTACGGTATTTATAAAAACATCGGCTCCAAATTATGCAAATTTCAAGTTGCTCCGATTAAAAAATTTTATTAAGATATTTTGTTTGAAATAATGTCAGAAACGTGTCCCTCAAGTTTGGTGCATCTTCAATGAAACACCCAAAGTAAACAGGAGAGGTCCTAAGACGGATCCCTGAAGGACGCCTCGAGATATTTGACGCAATTCCGATTAATTTCCTTTTATAACGACTTTTTGAGTGCGTCCCTGCAGATATGAATGAAAGAAGTTTAAGGCACTATCAGAAATTCCACTATAGTGCAGAATTGCCAGCAATAGATGATGATTAAGCGTATCAAACGCTTTGCTAAAGTCTAACATAATAAGAATACTATCTTGACCCCTGTCAGCTGCTCTGAATATTTCATCAGTTATATCAAGCTATGATGAGCCCTAAATCCGGATTGTCTTTCTGATAAAATGTTAGAGATATTCAGATATTCACACAACTGTAAAGCTACTACTCTTTATAAAATTTTAGTTATTGTAGGTAGGATGCTAAAAGGACGGTAATCAGAAACAGAAATAGGATTGTTTATTTTATTAACAGGCAGTATTAATGACTGTCGCCAACACTCTGGAAAGAAGTTATTTAATAGGCAAGAGTTAATAATATGCGTAATGAAAGGTATTAAATAAGGACAGCAGAGTTTCAATGTTTCAATTAATGTTATCAACACCAGTAGCGTTGGTTTTAATTTCCGATAAAATTTTAGGCACTAAATTTGTGTCAATTAGTTGTAATCTAAATGCGTCATCAGTTTCCATTTTGCGCCTAGCACTGTAATATTGTGTGACATCCGTTGGATCAAAGCCTGTGTCAGGTATGCAATCAACGAATTAATCATTAAAATCGTTAGGATTTTGTGATGTTTCAGGAAAAGGAATATCCGGTTTATTTCCAATATTTAACTTTCTTAGTTCTTTCCATAGTTTTCTTTTGGATTTCCGCTTCTAATTTTATATTCGAAATATTGAATTAGTCGTTAAATTTCTAAGAGTTTTATAATACTTCCACTTTTCCACACTTTGACTTTTTAAATTTTCTTAGAGCATCCATCTCTTAAGGACATCATTAACTTAATATTTTCAGTTAACCAGGGTGCAGGGTTTCTCGAGAGTCTTCTAGTGATATAAGGTGCATGAATATTAAAAAGAGAGTTTAATTGCAAGTTGAAGAAGTTTATTTTCTCATCAATGTTTTGAATGTAATACAATCTATGCAGCGGTAAGCGATATAGATCATTAAAGAATATGTCATAATCTATAGGCGTTTGATTTTAAGATCGCAGCGCTACCGTGGATAAATCTGAACCTCTGTAAGCTACACGGAATTTTTGTAATGCACGTGTTTAAGTGCGTACTAATACAAATACACAAGTTGATTTAATGTGAATGTCACATATATCACAATCCTGATACATCATACACTCAGGATCGATGCCAAAACACGATTTGTTGTGTAGCAAACAAGGGTTTGTTTAGTTGACACCAGGTGGCGAACGCTTAGCTGCAAACTCCAATATCATTGTAGGCTTTACATGTGAGGTATTTTATATGATTCGTTGTTCTTTCCGATATAATAGCCCAACGATATTAATTCATGATCAGAAAAGTGATAACTTTGAACTGTAACGTCAGTGACTAAAGTCTTCATTAGAAGTAATAATTAAATCTATAAGTGATTCACTAACACTTATTGATGTAAGTATTTCACTTTTGTACACGTTTGAAAATGTACTTAATTGATTTTAATTAATCTCTCAGTACAGTTGTAAGGCGTATTCATCATTAGCTGTGCAACGGTGTGCTTTTAGTTCACGGTCAAGTCTTATGACTGAACGACACTGATAAATAATAATTAGGACAAATGCTTTTCGAACAAAAAAAGGAGCATTACGTGCAAAAAAAAACACCTCGTTAATACATCCAATGTTTTCATTAAGATAGGGTGGGTCTACTCCCACACTCGTTCCAAACTTGAACCCAATAAATTTTCCGTTTAATCTCCTCATAAAGGCCTCTTCCCCCAAAGAAAAAAAATCAGATACAACCCCGAAACTACCATAATAACAAAGCAGCTTTGCGAAAAGGTAGAATAAACATTTTTATGAAGTTCTCGCACGCTTCTTACGTCATGCCCTACGTACTACACAAGCCCCATAAAATATGACCGCCCTTCATCGCTGTATTACGGTGAAACCTGATGGAAAATTTAGGCGTGTGCACAGATGCCGCTGCGGCCGTTGCCTTTTATTTGAATGTTAACGGCGGGGCCGGCGGAGGAAATTGAAAAATGTATGGCCTAATCTGGCTAAGTGAGGGTGGCCGTAAAGCCGCCGAATTTCGGACTTAATTTTAATAATGCGCGCGCTAATTGTCGTCGGGCTCGTTTGTTTGGGGTTTATTAAAGTGAAACCGTCGGATCAAAGGCGATGCCGAAGACGCCTGTAAAATTACGAACGCGGATCGTGCATTTCTGCGGGCGAAATTACGATAATGTTGGGAAGATGAGGGGAGGCTAATTAAAAAGAAAAGCGCGTACGCCAGCTGCTTTTTTTGTACTGAAGATTAACCGCGAGCTTGTATTGAATAAAATTAGCTGCAATGGCAGTTTAATTACCCTTAAATTACTTACACTTTACTTTTTCTTTTTAAATCTATTCAACGAAAAAGTATCGCTTAGTAAAAAAATCTGTTGTTACAGTAACAAATAAATAAACATCAGCAAAGAATTTAAACGATGCGTACCTCATAAAAAATGAAAGCTGCTAAAGCCCTGCCGTAAGCTCCGCACGCAAGAAGGGGGGCGGCGACGACAAGGCCGTACAGAACGCAAATAGAACCCCAGAGTTCATTATCGACATTGTTGCTAATGCTAAATTTGTTTTGACAGTCGTCATTAGGAGCAGAAGATTTATAAATTATTCGTATCGAGATTATTGATCATTATTCACGTGGTATTTACGTGCACAATTGGGAAACGCTCGGATTTCTGCCTCAAACGAGATCGAAGTTTGTTTATGAGTTTTATTTTCGTGCTCCTGCTATATTTACCGCCTGGCATTGAGGTGTTATGTCATAATTTGCTTTGGTTTTATGTGAGAAATTCCGGCAGGAAGCAAATAACACTCGAGCAGCTATTAAACCCAAGTACCGGCTTCAAATTTTTGCTTCCCAAAAAAAAAAAAAGAAATCATCTCTTGTAGATAAACTTAAAATTGTTTTTACGTTTTCTGTTTGTAGGAGAATGGAGGTTCCGCGGTCTCTTGTTTTGCGCTATTATCCTTTATTGTTTGTAATTAGGTTCACGCTGTTTTCTTAGTTTCAATTTCTAAAGCAGGCTTGTAATTTTAGGCAACGAACAAGGCGAGGCACCTGTATAAATAATATGATAATAAAAATTGTTTTCACTCGTTGGGGAATTTCTCAAGCGAAACTTTTTTTTAATCTTCAGCCAAATCGTTAAGTTCGACGAGATGTTTTTGTTTCATGGAAAATACTGGTTAATTAAACGCTCGACGAAAATAAAACAAAAAAAATGAGGATAGATTTTTAAATAATTTAAATCTGGCGGCTTCATAATTTAAGGAAATTTACATAGATAGCGCCACCATATTTTGCATCAACAGACATTGTACATAGAAAATTTCTACATATTAATAAAATTATCGAGGAATAAATTCCTTTGTGTTGAAACGTATTACATTTTAAAGTAATTTAAATTCGCTGCTATACATAGGCCCAGTTTACAGAAACTTCAATTGCAATCAAATTTTAATGACATTGTTAATTTGACATTTCGGAATGTAATTCTTATGGCAACTTAATCGTAATTATTTTAATTCGCAATTAAATATTTGATTTGTTTTCTGTAAATCCACCCATTGATTTGAAGTACACAGTTCAAATAAATTTAAATAGATGGCTCTAGTTTACATCCATATCAGGTATCCATATCCATGTATGCGATGGAAATTTTATTGTTAATCAAAATCCAACACCCGCGTGATGCTATTTAGAATCCGAATGAATGAATAAATGAATAAATAAACGTTATCAATGTTTTTTATTTAAAATGATAGAAGGTCAAGATCTGTGATTCAAGTAAATTCACACAGATGAAGCGGCTGTCATCTTACTTCTTTTTTTTTGGAATGTTTGAAATGTTGATAACAAATTTTGACAGACAATTCTTTAAGGTCAAAATCGGTTATTGATTTCTAAGTAATTTAAATCTGGCCCTTTTTTTAATTCATAATTTAAAGAAATTTACATAGATGACGCCACAATCCTTTGTGTCGATAGAGATTGTATATTGAAAATTCCCGTTAATAGAATCCCGATTCAAAATTATTAAGGAGATAAGTCATTTGTATTGAAACACATTACTTTTGGGTAAATAATATAAATCCGCCGCTATAGATTTGAAGTTCAAACAAATTTAAATAGATGGCGCTAGTTTACATGTAAACGATGGAAATTTTATTGTTAATCAAAATGTAACGAATACATAAGGGCAATGAAAAAAAAATTCGGATATTGATTTTTAAGTGATTTAAATCTAGTGCTCTTTTATTCATAATTTAATGAAATTTACATAGATGACGCCACAACACTTTGCGGTAATAGAGTCTGGATATTGAAAATTCACGTTAAACCGGACAGGAGTTCTTTTTTCTTTTGGCGTGGTTGTTACTGGAATTAGAATCCAATTTTTTCGTGGTCGTTTCTGGTTATATCAGAGCTCAACCAAACTTCAGCGGTGTCGTTTAAATGGAATCCAGGCCAAGATTTCGTCAGGATTGAGTAAGAAACAACCATTATTGTTATTATCGTATCAACAAATGTATCAGTATCGTTTCGTACGGACATACTCATTAGTATTGAGTAAACTATCGTATCGTATCGTATCGTATCGAATACTTTATCTTACCATATCGTATAGAATATATTCCATTAATATTTATTTTGATTATCAGTGGACAATATTTGTAGTATATTGGGTCACCTTCGAAATGTTACTTTATTTTTTTGTATGGGTTAATTATTTATAGTTTAAATCATTTTACTACACTACTTTAAGATTTGTCACATATTGAACCATTGTACACATGTTAGTTATATTTATTGGTCAAATTACCATTTATGTTCAATCTTTACATAGTTTTCAATTAAGTATATTATTTTTCATTTTCAAACATTCTTTTTTCATTTATTGATATGGTTAAAGAGCAATTTCTTTAAAATAAATTTGCGTAACTTTAATAATCTGTATCGAGTTCATTGGTTATGTTCCCGGACTGTTTTAAAGAGTTAAAGTACAGTGTCCAATAAAGAGCTGTCTCCCCCCTAAAATGTTAAGCTCATTTCACTCGTTTGTCCGCCTACTCGGCATAGTGCTGTCGCACTCGGTAGGGGAGACATCTCTTTATTGGGGCACTGTACAGGGACATAGGTACATTTCGACTTACAGAAAATTTAGACTTGTGGAGGTTCGAGTTATAGAGGTGCGATTGTATTTTATTTATTGTAGAGATGGAGACTGTGTCATAGAGTTTCACGTAGTTCTTTTTAAATATTTATTCAAAAGATTTTTATTTGTTTATTTTGTAGTTCTTTTTTGATTAAAATTCTTTTCCTTTTCTTATTTACTTTTAATTCTTGATTTACTTGCCGCTACAATTATTAATTTTCTTTTTTTGTTCTGCACGTTCGCTCCTATTTATTTTTTTGAATTTATTAATTACGAAGTTTTTTTTTTATTATCATTGTCTGAACTGAGTTTAGAATAGGTTTTGCAAACTGTGTGTATCGTAGTTTTAATTAACCTCTTGATTTACGCGCAGTATTTCAGCAGGAACCAAAACCAGATTGCATTTCAGAGCTTACAAGCCTTGAGCTTTAGTTGCAATCAAGTATAAATCACACCGAAACGAAAACAGAGTTTCATACTTAGCAATTAAGGAGTTCATTTTTCCATCCTCAATTTTGTTTATTTATTTGTTGGTGTAATTAAGAACGACGGAATGTGTTTCCTGTTTATATCTTTCTGTGCAAGTATAAACATACACGCATACAAACAAGACCGAACTCGTTAGTTTTGAGGAAACCAGGATAATTTATGTCGTTTAAAGCACATTACTTAAATTGAACCGTAAAACGAACTTGTTTACAACCCGGTTAAACGACTTGCACTGTAAAATAAACTCCTCGATTTTCGCAAATTCGCCCCCTCCCTTCCCAACAAACAATTTCGAAGTTCGGATGAAAAGGACGAAGTATTGAGCACTAGACATGGGAAGTTCGATTCTTTTTGCTGAATTGATTCCTTTGACTCGATTCCGCAAAAAAGACTCGTTCATAAGGAATCGTTCAGAAATGATTCTTTCATTCGCCAGTACCGCACGAGTTGCGAACTCGATTCCGTCCGTAGCAGCATTCGTTCGCAAAGAATCATTACATCATTAGTAATGAATCATTCACAGACAGGAAGGAGTCACAAGTCTCAATCCCAAACGAAACTGTCCCCACTGTTAGAATTTGAATTACTCTCAGATATTTTCAGGGGAGAGTTGTTGATGCAACCGTAGTTTGTGATACACAACAGTTTTGTCGGTAATTATGAGTTCGAAAAGCAGTAGTTCTATTTGGAATATTTATTCTAAAATATCTACCGATAAAGCTAAATGTGATTTATACCAAAGCATTGCTTTCAATAAAAGGTGGTTCTACAACAAATTTAATTAGACATGTGAAAAATAAACACCCAACAATCACGAAAAAAGCAGGGTAATGCCTACAATGAGCGTTATGCCTACAATGAGCTTCAAAAGTCTAGAATAAAATTTATAATTTCTTCATTTTTTTTATATCATTGACGTTATCCGAATTTCCTTACACATTTTAATTAAAAAAGACCATAGGTAAATAACGAATACTTTTTATAAAATCTGTAATTAAAATAAGCTATGATTTTACAAAAGTTTTAATTTTTTTAATTTTCAAATTGTTTTTCTTTTTCAAATGAAATTTTTAATTTAATCTATTTTGATATTTTGATTTTGTAATTAAATCTTGTTTTAGGCCAGTATTACACTGTAAAAGATCTTTGACAAAGAGTTTTTGTAAAATGTTTTATAAAATATACTTGATTTAATAAAATTTAATATTTACATATTTTTTAGGATATAATTAATAATTTCGTTGTAGAACGCACCACAGAAATTTACCTTCCGCCATACTATTACAAAATTATCATATCTTTTGTAAACTTGTCGTTACTTTTTATAAAAGATCTTTTATAAAAGAAATATTTTATAAAAGATTGCCTATTTCACTATCACATCATAGAAAAATATAAATAAACTGCTAGAATTAAGTAAATTTTATCACTATGTATTTAAGATTCGCAAAATTATATAACTAAACGATTTTATAAATCAATTTTATTTATTGAATTCCAATGTATTTCGGACAAAAAATCAATCCAAAGTGCACAGAAACTCGGTAGATACTAGAAAGTAGAACTCCTATGTGTTCGAAATTGAATGATTCATTCGGTTCATGCAATACATTTCCGCATTACGACTCGAAGACTCCAAGGAATCAAAAGAGGTTCGAATATTTTCGCATTTGAGATGATTCATACGATGCATTCAGTACATCTCCGAACTTCGAGTCGAGGGACTCGAAGAATCAAAAGAGAATCGAATCTTTTCGGAATCGAGAATTGATTCCTTCAAGTTTTACAAAGATTCGTTCATTTTGAACGAATCATTCCTGAACGACTCACGTCTATTGAGCACATACCCAAGCTCCTCGTAACTCATAGCCAGAAGTTAGCAGCAACAAATGCAGCGGTTATTAAACGTTTTATTTGCGCACGCTGGCGGATGCACGTCGCATATTAAAAGGGGGCACGAAATCAAATATTGCGGTCGCAGCCGATAGGTGGAAAGGGCCGGTGCGGATATTATGTTTTATGTTTGCGGTTAAAAGCCATCGACATGTGAATTTGGTTGCCCGCGGCTTCTACTTGTTAGCACGTTCCGTTGAGCGCCCGAAAATTTCTCGCCTGGATTTTTTTCCTTTTCATGCGGGACGTGAAAAGCGAGCGGAATTACGTAATTAGGGGGAGCCTTTCTATTTTCTCTTCGTCCTACGTTATCAATTACAAAAAGAACCTTTTTTACAACGTACGACACCAACCAGTCCGTAAATTTAAATGTTTTTCAAGTAACAAAGGAGTCCTCGCAGTTCTCACAAGTAATTATAAAAATGAAGAAAATGATTAGAAATTGTTAACACTTTTGTAAATTACTAATTTTTAATAGATTTTCTAAATTCTGCTCGGTGCCAACAAATTTATTTTGCGGTTCAAATTAAAAAACGTGCTTGCTTTATCACCCCCAATCTATGATCTGATCGATTTCAAATATCCATAAAATACAACACGCCAATGGCAATTTACAACACCACCGGAACACTGACAGCGCCATATAAACAACGCAATCCATTCTTGGCGCGGCGGATTAAATTCCATCGAATTCTTGTGTCGGAGGTTGACGCGTTTGATCGCAGTTACAAAACCAACAAGTTGTAAATTTTCTTGATTTCCCGAACCTCGCCGCTCTCCGGCTAACTACACGGCGCCCATCATTTAAACAATTAACAGCGTGGCAGCTTTTGGCAAGTTAAGGGACGTGTTCGACGTAATGTATAGGTCCACCGGGGGCTCGGCTACAGCTTTACTGTCTTAAGGGTCGGAGCGCGTCCTCACATTATCACGGAAGGTTTACTACAACTAAACGGGGTAATAACCGGCGACCATGTGTTTCAGTTAGATGTGGAGGATGTTCGGGTACTTTTTGGTAATTTGACTTGATTGACGTTCAACATGAGGGGATGATTAATTGAGAGGAGTAATATCAAAACCTCAAAAATATAACCAACGAAATTTTTTAATTTGCCATTTACTTCTGCTAACTATAAACCAAAAAATAAAACTTTTTACTTTTGGGTAAATTAAATTGCTGCTATAGATTTGAAGTTCGAATAAATTTCAAAAGATGGCGCTAGTTTACATCCATGTAAACGATTGAAGTTTTATTGTCAATCAAAATGCAACACTTGCGTGATTCTATTTAGCATCAGAATGATTTATTTATTCATTTATAAATGCTAACATGTGTTTCAGTTGTGAGTGTTTGGGTATGTTTTGGTAATTTGACTTTTAATAATAATAATGTTCTATTGCTCAGTGACAAGTAAGTCACGTGCTTAGAAGAGCGTCAAGTGATACTATGTATATGAGAGAATAAAAAACCAAAACAAAACAGAAAATAACAAAACAAAATAAAACAGAAAACAACTCCTCCTACTCCTATAGATGCCTATATGAGTACATTACATACAGTATGATTACTTAATAACTGATATTCGTTTACAGAAATTCATCCACAGATGACGTTGATTGACGTTCAAGATGGGATGATTAATTGAGGAGAGTAAAATCAAAAACTGTTAAAATTAAAATTTAATTTTCTAATTTTGCATTTATTTTTACAAACTATAATGACAGAAAAAGAAACATGATTACTTTTGGGTAATTTAAATCCCTGCTATAGATTTGAAGTTTGAATAAATTTCAAAAGATGGCGCTATTTTACATCCATGGAAATTTTATTGTTAATCAAAACGAAACACTTGCGTATCCTACTTAGCATCAGAATGAATAATAAATAAATAAATAAATAAATAAATGCTAACAACGTGCTTCAGTTCAATGTGGAGGATGTTAGGTACTTTTTGGTAATTTGACTTGATTGACGTTCAACAAGAGGGGATGATTAATTGAAAAGAGTAAAATCAAAAATTGTTACTTCAAAATTTTTAAATTTTGAATCTATTTTTACAAACTATAATAATAGAAAATGAAACGAATTACTTTTGGGTAATTTAAATCGCTGCTATAGATTTGAAGTTCGAATAAATTGCAATAGATGGCGCTAGTTTACATCCACGCAAGTGATGGAAGTTTTATTATCAATCAAAATGCAACTAACACTTGCGTGATACTATTTAGCATCAGAATAAATGAATAAATAAATGCTAACCATGCGACCATGTGTTTCAGTTAGATGTGAAGTATGTTTGGGTACTTTTTGGTAATTTGACTTGATTGACGTTCACCAAGAGGGGATGATTAATTGAGATGAAGAGTAAAATCAAAAACCTCAAAAGCATAACAAACGAATTTTTTTAATTTGGCTTTTAATTTTAAGTATAATGACAGAAAAAAGCTTCTTACTTTTGGGTAAATTAAATTGCTGCTATAGATTTGAACTTTGAAGAAATTTCAAAAGATGGCGTTAGTTTACACCCATGTACGCGATGGAAGCAATGTTGCCGAAGTCAATACGATCGTACTTAATTCAGTACTAATGTTCAATACAATAGTACCTACTTTTATTACTCCTATTATTTTGAGTATATTTTTTATTAACAGTGAGAATGCAGAAAATAAACACTCGCTATTTTTTAGCTTGTTGTATTGGCAGAGTGGGTTGATGTTGCCAATTTAGTGATTTTGTCACTACTTCTGGTGATTTTCTATCGAAATTTCATACAACTTCCGGTGAGTGTCAGACATAGCGAAAATCTAGTGACTTCATAATCGATTTAGTGATTTTGTTAGAAAATAATAATTTTAATCGAACCACTCGCGATTTAATAGTCTTTGGCCGAGTTGCTCAGTGTCCGGTTAAACCAGTAGTTTGTTAACTGTTGGTTAAATATCGAACCACAGTTTTCTTTCAAACTGTTGTTCAGTCATTTTTAACCAACTGATTTATTAACTAAGGTTTAGTGGAGTGTTGGCAGCTCAGGAAGTGCTTTAGTATCTAATAGCATTTTCGATTCACATGCACCGGTTGTACTCAGTGTATTTACATTTTCTTTTAACCTCATGTAATAACACGAGATGAAGATACTCTGAGTACGCACTAGTGCGGTCAATCGAAGATGAATAAATTTACGTGTATCAGAAGGTATAAGTACGGAAAAAATTAAGAAACTTTAACGATCTCTTTTTAATTTTTGTTATGAACAAGGAAAGCGGCTAACTTGCTTGGACTCCCGGATTCCGCTCGGATGCATCTGGTTCAAAGCTTATTACGTTTTTTTTTATTACAATTTTTAATCACTAAAGGGCGATTTATACAAACAAGCTTTTTTTTGAAGCGACTTTAAAAGTATTTCTCGTAAATTCTCTTGCTTGTGCAAAACCTATCACCTTTAAACTTCTAATTCTGCTTCTAATTGTCGGTTTTAAAGGTTACATCTAATCACACGTTGTAAGGTTAAGTTGGTAAACTGTGAAATCGGGAGATTGCGCTTGCGCAAACTAGCAACTTTTACAGAAACTTCTAGAAAGTAGCGTTTGTTCTAGTTTTTCTCTCTAATGCGTGCAAATATTAGAGAGAGAGAGAACATTGCAAAGAAAAACTTGTTCGTGTAAACCGCCCTTTACATTTTTACTTTATTCATAATTTCTGAAATAATAATAACAGTGTAGGTAATTAAATTAAGAAAAAAAAAAAAGACTCATAAAATAAATATGATGAGATCGAACCCGAGGTATCCGAGCGGAAGCCGGGAGCCCACGCAAATGGGCCGACTTGCATCTCTAGATGTAATCTTAAAGACGATATTAAAATAAATTTTCGAAAACCTTTTTCTTTAATTATGTATTGAAATAATTGTGGCATAGTTTTTCTTAATTTCAAATAGCAAGTGGTATTCATTCGAGAACTAGTGGAAGCAGTGTTAATGTTTGCCGAATTTTGTCTTGGAAGATAAAAATCCACAATATGTTGAAATTCAAGTTAATTCCTTGCCATGATGGTGGGACACCCGGCATGTATCTCGAGCAACTTTTAATTAATTAATAATTTTTGATTTAATTGAAATGGACGATTGAAAATCGGAAATAATAAATTCTTCTGGTTCTAGGGCATTCCCGAAAGAGGGGATTTTTATAAAAGTAGAACCGAGCGCGAGATTTAAAACAGTTTTGATACGACATCAGAATTTTCAGGGTAACAGCCAATGGAAGAACGACATTTGTGTGACCCTTTAATGTGTTAAGCGATTGATGGACGTTTAAAACTATTTTTTATTTAATAAACAGTGACATCTTTGAACTCTAAATCTCAAAAAAAAAAAATATATTAAATATAAATAACATTTTGTATATCGTGCAGTTTTAAATCAAAACGAAATTGATTAATTACATTTTCGATTAATAAATTTTACATTACGAAAGAGCTTTCGGCCTCGTGTAAAATGTAACGGTTTTTAATAATGAAACAATTCTGATGACACGTTTATAAATGGAAATTAATTTTAAATAATTTACGCGCCCATTGTTTCTGTTAAATTGTTGAAAACGCGTTTATTAAAAAAATATTATTTTGATTTAAATTACATTCGCACAATCGAATGGTAAGTACATCGAATCAAATCGCTTTTTCTACATCCTTTCATAGTTATGTATTTCGTATGTCATTTTTTATTTAATCAATCAAGTATTTGTTCGCATGATATACAGAAAGTGTCGGGCGTCTATTGTCACATCGTTGATGTTCGTTTATGCGGGGGAGGTATACCGCAGTCTGGAGTCTAGTTTGAAAGCTTGATTATCAAAAAGAGAATATCGAAGTTATTCTTTGATTTAATCACTTAAAGCTCTTTCGAATTTCATCGAATAAATCCCGCGTTTTTTTAAAATTAAATTGAAGTTTAAATCATTTCCACGAACGCAAACTTTTAATCGTTAACTAAAGCTCCGGTGGAATTTACCCGGAAAGTTTTAATTAATTGGCGTGCGATATAGCGAAAAACTCTCAATTAAAATATCCCAATTATGTCGGACACATCCGCCATCAAATTGCACAACATAATATGTAATTCCCCACGGAAACTCTCGCGCAAATTAACTTGAATGCGCGTGGTCTTTGTGACCGGAAACTGTGGCGGAACGGAAACGGAACTTGATGTGGATTCCGACAAAAACAATAGTCATTTTTCAGCGTTTGAATAGTACTCGTTCATTCTTGACAGTCGCAGAAACTTCTCCTCGGTTGTGTGTTCGTACGTCCGGAAGCCCCGACGTGTACGTGACAGTCTTAAGCCAGCTCGAAGCTTTCGAATTAAATTTTGACAAAATCATAAACATCTGCATACATAACGGGGGGGCTTTTCTCCGCGCGAGCTTCCGGAGGAGCTTCGAGGAGGAGCGTGCGGTCGCGCACCGCATTCTCTGCTCTCTAGAGCTTTCGAGTAAGCTGCGCGGAGGGAAGTATGAAGTTTAGCTTATCCTTCGCCTGATGAAATTATAACACGCCGGCGTCTCAAATTTTGCGAACAAAGAACGCTCCGCCGCTTTGTTCACCGCCGAAAGGCCGTTAAATATTTATAAACAATACGAACACTTGATAAAATTGGCTGAATTCATTAGCACCATGCCGTCGGTCGTAACAATACCGTCTCAAACTTACTGAATAGAGGGCGTTACTGCTTACACTAACACTCACTATAATTTAATAAATTTACTTTACACCATAATAATACACAAAATAAATAAATTTTTAAGTCCAAATCTTTTACAATAAACAAGATCCATACAGATAAAAACAGCGAGACTCGAATTTGTAACACCCTGTATTCATATCGCACTTCACGTCAAAATGCCATCATCACGAGTAGAGTCGACGATGTTTTGTAACATGTGTCGAGGCGAATTTCTACAGTGACAGAGAGAACAGGGTTGCAATTAACGTTTTTAGGTGCACTCGAGTCTGACACAAGATTACGTCATCATTATACATTTCTGAAATTCCTCGAGAGCAAAACAGCCGACACAAAACGGCCTTAATTATAATTCTAATTAACTGATGTGCGACACGATTCGCGGCGAAATACAGCTGTCGTCTGTTAGGGGGGGGTTTAAACTCGAGTTGACGCAGTTTTATTTATGGCCCAAAGTTTTGGCGTTTTTTTGGGGTACAAGGAGTAATTAAGTCCTAAATATGTAGTAACTTTGCTCGGGACTGTAGTGACAGTAGTAAAATTTTTAAATGTACCAAACACATAAAGATAAAAGATAAAGATTAAGTAAAGAATTAGAAAAAATTAAAAAAACGTCTTGAATTCAACCTTGTAAAAAAATATTGACGGTTTCCGACAAAGAAGCTTTTGACATTCGAGTTTTCATTTGCTTCTTTGCATTTCATTACTTTTTCGTTTCTTTCTGCACTTGCACTTTCAACTCTTCTCTTATTCGGTCGTTCCTTACTCTGTCTCTTCTCGTTATATCTTTTACCTTCCTCAAGTGTTTCATTTCCATCGTTTGGACTTTACTTTTTAGTGTGTTAGTCAGTACCCAGCTCTCACATCCAAATATCAATGTGGCTCTAAAAATGGTCCTAAACACATACATTTTTGTTTCTCTGCTTATATTTTTCTGACTTATGAAATTTCTATTGAGGGCATAGTACAGTTTAGCTGTTGCTTCTACTCTTGTTGACATTTCTATTTCACATCTCCCTTGGTTATCTATTTGCGCTCCTAGATACTTATAAGCAGTGACTTGTTCCAGTTCTACTCCATCAGTTTCTATTTCTATGTTCTTTTGCTCCTTCCCTAATATCATCACTTTTGTTTTGTTTTTATTTATTGTCATTTTCATATTTCTAAGCACTTTATTGCATTCGTTTAAGTTTTCCTGCAGCTCTTTTTCGCTATTGGCAAAAACTACTAAGTCGTCCGCAAACGCACATTCACGGAGTGTTATCTGTTCCTTTCTATGGAATCCAATATGTAGGGCTTTTGTTTTCTTTTTTTATTTCTTTGGTAACATCGTCCTTAAGTACTGTAAAAAGTGTCGAACTCGGTACCCCACCTTGTCGTAGGCCTTCGTTGATTTCAAACTTCTGTGACTCCATGTTGCCCGTCCTTACATACTTTCCACCGCTTTCCTGAGTTTCTGTTTTACTCCTCTTCTTCTTAAGCTATTCCATATCAGTTTTCTCGGAGCTCTGTCAAAAGCTTTCTCTAAATCTATGAATGCTATGTCCCCTCGTCTGGTTTGCCTTAGTAGTTTCTCTATGATTTGTTTTAGTGTAAATATGTTGTCTTCAATAATTTTGCCTTTTCTAAATCCTGACTGGGTCTCTCTTCTAGTTGAGGTTCAATGTAGGTAAATAATCTGTTGTTTAATATCCATTCATAAAGTTTTCCAACAATATTGAGCAAGGTAATCCCTTTGTAATTCTCACACTTCATTGCATCGCCTTTTTCGAATATATGTAGGCATTATTATGCCTATTTGCCAGTCTTTTGGTATTTTCCTCTCGTGCCACACCTTGTTGATTAGTGTTGTCAGTAGCTCTTATTGCTTCGCGAACTTAACTTTTTCAACATTTCGGCAGTTATCTTGTCTCCCATTTTTCAACTTGCTTATTGCTTCTACAATTTCGTCGGTGCCAATATCATCTTCTTCTAGGCATTCATCTTCGTCATCTCCATATTCCGTCTCTGCGTTTACTTCTCCTTCATAGTTCAACAGGTCTTGAAAATATTCGCACCATCTATCCATTATCTCATTTCCTTCTTTTAAAAGTTTCCCATTTTTGTCTTTTACGAAACTTATTGTGTCTTGCTTTTCTTTTCTCAAATTTCTCAATGTTTTACAGAATAATTTCTGATTGGATTTCGCGTCTTGTTCTAATTTGTTGCCAAATTGGTCCCATGTCTTTTTCTTTTCTTCTAGGACTAAAAGTTTCACTTTGTTTCTCTGCGTTTTATATTTATAGTAGCATTCTACTGTCTTGTTATTTAGGTATTCTTTCCACAAATTCTTCTTTAGCTTAACTTTTTCTTTTATATTGTTTATCCACTAGGCTGTATGTTTTTCATTATTTACTTTTTTGAACACTCCACAGGTTTCAACTGCTGCTTGAGTTAGTGTATCTTTAAATATTTCCCATAATGTTTTTTGATTAAAATCAGTGATTTGATCAGCTCGATCCTGGTTTGAACATAACTATTGAATTTCGCGTCATAGTGATTTAATTTAAAATTTAGTAAATACTATACCTTGCGACGGTTAAACTTTGGCGAACTCTTACAAAAATTATATTTATAATCGATTATTGCAAAATTTACGTTATGTACACATATGCCTGCATACTGCCAAAACTTCGATAAAAAAATTTGGCACACAGCATTTGTCTCTTGCAATAAATGAAATCAGAGAGTTTACTGAAAATCAATATCGAATAAATAAGAAAACAGAAAGCCTCGCGTTATTAGAGCAAAACCAATAAATAATAAAGATCAAAGTCACTTCGCCGAGGTGGTAGTTCAATCTTTATATTTGAAGAAGCAATATTTTTTCCTTCTTTTAAAAAAAAGGAAGCGATTTAAAGACGGGAAAATTAAGACTGTCAGAATTCGAAGAATTAATAAAGCAGTTGCCTCTCGTGATTGCGGCAAAATGAAATCAAATCTAACGCAGATTGCCCCGGCGCGAAATTTATAAGCAAGGAAACGGTACACTCCCAGGAGAGACTCGTTCTTTCCGAACAAATTTTCCTTGAAATCATCCTTGCCACGCAGGAAATTGGGTCTCATCTTTAAGGCACTTCATCTTAATCATAATACATCAGTAACACTTTGATGATTCCGTGTAAACATAATCTATTATAAATAATCGCAATCACTTATAACAGCGAATTTTTGAAAAGACTTCAGACTCAATAAAATACAAGTTTGTTATTGTTAGTTAATACTTAAGTAAATAGTTATTGTTAGTTAATACCTACTTAAGTGAATAAGTTTTCACACTCACAATAATATACAGTGCAATTATTTTAAATTAATCAAGTCAAAGCGTCGATACTTTCGTTTTTATTTATTCAATCTAGACGCCCATGCTTTTTATTCAAACAAAATGTCAAGATAAATTTGTGTTAAAAGTCAAATTTTACAACAGCTTGCAAATGGTTGCAGATTTATTTGCCGTTGAATATTTTACCCAAAAAGCACCTTAACATCTGTTATTTTAAAATTTATTTTAGTTTCATTTACCATATTATGCTCTGTGTACGACGTGTATGATTGGTTGCCTAACTATACGCAATGCTTTGATTTGATACTGACACCATTTGAATAAACTATCAAGAGTTTAATATTTTCGTAAATGGAATCTGAATGAAAAAGCGTCTTAAAGAAGTTTTTACAGAAATCAAAAATGTTCATAAATAAAAAAAGTTATAGAGTTTTTTTAGAAATCTTAGAATTTTGGAAAACACCCTGTAGCTTCTAAACTATAAAAGATATCGAAATGCGGTTTGTTACGGTGAAAAAAATTAGTCGCAAATAATTTCTAGTTTTCGGGTCACCTTGTATTTAGGCGGAAGCAAAATTGCGTCGCGGTTTGACCTTTGGACCTACATAGAATATTCTACGTTCGCCGTTTAAAACGATGAACTACCTCCGGACACCCCTTTTCTTTTGTAATGAGACTTCTCCATGCAGGAAGTTGGTTCCATTAAAGGCTTGTCATTGGGCAAATTGGAACATGTGACACCCCCCCACCCGCGAACCGATCGCGTCGCGTTTGCTTCCACATAGCGTTGGAGAGTTCGATCTACGAAATCGTTCGATTCAGTACGATACAATTCAAAAAAATATCGATCTTTTTCAAAAATATTTGCTGACGCCTACATGCTGATTTGTTGTGATGATGTCAACCTATACGTTGGTAAACGAAACATTTCGTCTTTCGACATTTCACAAAAAAAAACGAAAAACCATGGAAAAATCGATTGTTTTGTATCGGAGTCCCTAGGTACCTCTACTTCCACAGTTTAGTGACTGCTCGCTTGCCGTACAGTTCGTGTCTGTTTGTGAATTTTTCACTAATCTGTGATTGTTTAAAGTGAAAAAGGGAACGGAGTTTACACTCCGGATTTTGTGGTACGCTCGAGCATGAATAGGCTTTCAACCAGGCCTACTCAAGCCTGACCTTTGGATTTAAGACAGATCAGTTTCATAAAGCAATCGTAGTGCTCTGATTAGTTCGTAATACGTATTTTTCCGCTTTTATCTAGGCTTTTTAGTTCTTTTCTACTGCCCCCCCCCTTCATTATGGACGTTTTACTGGAGTTTTAGTAACCGGAGGCGATCTGACGATTTCCTTATGACCACCGCTGTGGAAGGATTCCAATGGCGTCTATGTAAGCCGCTTTTGGCTCGCCATCTTGATGTTTGTTACCCGAACGTTCATTAACTTCGCCGCTAGAGGACACCTCCTTTAGGGCCTCAAAGTGGTAACTAGAAGCATCTCTCCCCATATTCGTGTCTCGCTGTCATGTAAATGACGCGTCGCTCCTGTTACGTCTAACTTCGACGGACGTTCGCTTCTTGGACACGTTTATTTATTTTATTCTTTTGTTATATTTTATTATTAAGCGCCCAAAATTACACAGGGCGTCGAGACGAGTAGTTATTTTCGTATTGTTGTTTTCAATTTCATACGCTTTGTAAATGGATCTATACATACTTAAATATTTTAATTTATTCTCATTAATTTGACATTCCATTTAGTGTACTGGACACTTTCTTTAAGTTTGATTTATTGCGTTTAGTTTGGAGTTTTGAGCGTTAAATAAAGACAAGTGTGCATCCATGGTGCTTATTATTTTCTATTTTTAACTTTAAATTCACCCTTTTGTTTTGGGGTTACGTACGACCGGTTAGTTGGGATTGTATTTTAATTTGTTTTCTCAACAATTTGCATACAGGTACGTAGTAGATCTTCAACTTCAACAAAAATCGAGCTCCAGAAGCCAAGGTCAATTTTTGTCTAGCTCTTCTAAAAATAGGGGTTTCTTATTAAAAGTGTCAAATTTAGCCCACCCTATACAGTAGGAAAAGAAACTCCAATGGTTTCCCAAGTCTAAGGAGCAGTGTTTTCAAATGTGATTCAATGAGGAAGGCATGGGTCATCATCCAGAAATTGGTTAGGGTTATGGCAAAGGCAAAAGTAACTCAATTGTGAATGGCAGTAAAACCTTTTGTGAATGATTGGGTTAAGTCTTTAACACTTTATGCGGAGAATTGGCGCAAATATAAGGAGGGGAGGAGAACAGCGATAAATTTGATCTTTTCAACCACTACAAAACTAAACCACCAAAAAATCTCAAGTCAAAGTCCGTGAAATGAATACGTGGAATAAATTGATGGTTTGCCTTGTTGTACTTATACACAATCGTGTGCAGCAAACCCCCATACAAACCAGGGACACTTTAAAGATCCAGCGTCAATTCCAATTACGAGAGCGCAGTTTCAGTCACATCGGATGCAATATTAACGAAGCAAAATATTAGAGTGGGTAATGGACGACGGTACCCTAATGAATTTCACCGGACCGTTTAGTTTTAGTGGCGCAGGCGAAGTTCGCGGGCCCCCAAAAATTAAAGCACCTGCCTTCGTCTAATGGCTTCCGAAGGCAGGGACAAAGCGCTCGGAGGGAACCGACGACGGTTATTAGGGGGTTAAAACGCCATCTACGGGATTACCGGTGTTGCGAATTAAACCGAACTTATAATTATAATATATCCGCGTCTACTGACAAATTACGCGCCATTATTCTATTAAGCCGGGTTCCAAATACGACCGCCGAACATGCGAGAGATGTTTACGATCCGTTTACCTCAATCCTTCTGCGAATCGGTATTGATAAACCGATTTTAGAACGCTTCGGGTACGTCAATGTGCGGGGAAAAAGCAGTTCACAAAGTCAAATTGGTTTTCAATTTTTCGTGGGTTAATTTAAAAAAGTTATTTATGATACCGTGGTGGAAAACATGTAACTCAAAGGGGTAAATGATATTTCCACCAAACTCGAATGAAAACATTTTTTTGTATTTACTCTAAATTATTTATTTGTATTCGAAAATTAAAGGAAAATACATTGTGAATGAATTTAATAGAATTTTCATTAAAAAAAAAATTGGATTTACGTAAAAGATATTCGAGATTCGATCAAGTGATTTTGGACCAATTTATTTAGCACCAGCTGTCGATTGAGCTTGAACTTGACCGTTCAATTGAACTGTTTCATTGTCGTAAAAGAAACTGTTTACATTCTCAGTTAATTAAGGTTTTTAATTAAGGTCACCTGTAGTACTTGAATTGCAAATTATACTGAATCTTTGCAAGAGTTTTTTACAAATTTCAAATTGTTCAGATGGCTTCTCGGAATATTTATTAGTTTAAAACCAAACAAACAAATTTCAATTTTATTACTTTATTACACCAGCATTTTAACCGTTTCTACATATTCCTTTGTTTTCCTACCCAGTCTTTTGATTTGCTAAGAAGCAAGAAAGAGGGAAGGTTTTTATATTACACAAAGTGGTCAAGAATAACTTTTTTGAATTGGCAGTGCTGAATTTAATTTTTATGTGGTACAACTGGAGTAGCTTCCGATTGCTGTCGGTTTGACACTGACAGCAGTCAATTTACAAGCGTCATTTGACATTTCATATTCAAATTAAAACGCTAATTTTTATTCACATAACCTACAATCTTGCAGCTGTTCAGATTATGTCAAAAAAAACCAACAGTGTTGCAAATAGCCGAATAAAAATATGCTGCCAACTCTAACAGTTATTCTTGACCGCCTTGTATTTTCGTCCAACTTTTCACACCACCAGTTTAAATGCATAAAGGAGCCTAAAAGCTCAAGTATTGTTTTTCTTCAACTTAGAAAAAATTTCCCATAAACCTATGAAAGGGGAAAATCCTGCATTTCTGGCAACACTAATTTTGGACAGTACTGATACATACCAATATTATGTATTATCGAAATCATAAGAGAAGGACCCTGCGTCATAATCATAAATTATAGCGTCTGGCGTTGAATCATCAGACATACAAAGCACAACTCCATCTTTCTCTTATTCACCGTTGACAACACTGAAATATTTATCGGTTATAACTTCGGTGGTCGATGATGTGATGTGATTTTGATAATATATGAAGTTATTACCAACGTATGTATGACGTAAGTAACAAGTAAATTACCATTCGTACTCTTTAAAGAGTACAGGTACTCTTTTCCAGTACCAAAAATTGTGTACTCTTACTTTTTTTTTAAATCCTTCACAAATGTACAAATTAAAAAGATATGGAGAACGAAGGATATGATACGGTTGTTGCAAGTACTTGTGTAGTTCTTTCACTAAAAGCCAAAGTGTAGAGTACCAACAAGGATGACATTTAACGATTTAACTCAAAGCAGTTTTGCCAAATTAAGGGATAAGTCCCTTTTTAAGGGATTTTTTCAAATCCTTAGGGATTAATGGATTAAAAAAAAAGATTTTCAAATTTTATTTCATAAAAGAGCTGGAAGCTGACAGCCCCTAGATAGCTCGAAGTTGTTCTTTTATGTAAAAGGAAACTCATTTATATCGAATAACCACCATCTATTGAGCAAAGTTTTAACTGACAGTCATTTCTGGCTGATAACATGAAAAGTAACTTGCGTCGTTTGAATTGGCTTCCGGTTGCAACCGCGTCAAGTTGATTTCTTCTACTGCCGACGTTTCGTTCTCCATTGCAGAAGAACTTCCTCAGGGCTGCTGCTGCTGGCGGTGTTGCTGTTGTTTCTCGTTAGTCGTTGAGACTGACTCAACAGCAGTCGGCAGTAGAAGAAGTCAACGTGACGCGGTTCCAACCGGAAGCCAATTCAAACATGGACGACGGCCGCGGAAGCCTTCAAGTTAAATTAGTGACTTCCGTTGTTGTAAGACATTCAATAACGCCATCTGTTAAAAAATGTCCAAAGTAAATGTCACTTGCCGTCAGTAACTGCCGTTACTGTTTGTTTCAAATTACTTATTTTTTAATTTATGAATGTACTGAATTGTACCCTAAAATCGATTGCCTTTTGTTTTTTTTTTATATTGTTATATTTTTTTAAATTTTCAGAGGCAATGGTGTTTTTCGCAAGTCATAATAGGCTGGGTTTCTCAGTCCTATTTTAACTTTAAACTCCTGTTTATTCCCATGGTAGCAATTATAAAACAATTGTTCCCATGGAACAAGAGTTTAAAGTTAAACTAGGACTGAGAAACCCAGCCATAGTTATTCAGTTATTATTTACATTCGACCGTGACAAATGTAAAGTATATAAAGCGCCATCTAACGGAAGAGTAGCCAAGCCAAACTACTAGTATTAGTTACTGTCGATAACGATTGTAACCTTCAAACCTAAATGCCTAAACTTAAGAACGTAATATTATGTCGGTTTGCATTGCACTCTTTTGTCAGGTACTGGATCTGGTAACCCCAGTAACAAGTCAAATTCCATCTCAGTTATTACGTCATCGCATTGCCGAATGTTTCTGTTGCGACAATCATTTGTTTTACATGCAGTTTCATCCAACCAATCCTGTGACGGTATAGCCGGACGACATTAGTTTTCTGTTCTTTTTTTTACGTACACATAATAAAGCACGCAAATTAGTTGTGTCTGTGCCCTAACATGTTTTGCTTCCTGCTCTCCCAACGTATCATATATTTTTTTATTTTGTAATTAAATCTGGTCGCACAAAAGAGACGTCGGGATTTTCCGAAACGTCGCGCTCCATTGTGGCCTTTTGTATTCCAGTCGGCGTCAGTAATTAATTCATCGTCGTCGTTGTTGTCGGCGGTGGCGGCGGCGGCGCCTAATCCAGATCTAAAATGGCGTTCAAGCGCGTCTCTCGCCAACCGAGCACAATTGCCAACCTAATTGATCAACAATTGGTAATAACCGTGCGACATATTCTCTGCTTATGATCACGCCGGGCACAAAGGCTCTCTTCTTTGGACGGCCGGATGGATATCAAGCGGGTGTTTGAATGCGTGTTAATTGTGGTGGAACTGATAAGTGATTTGATTAATTAATTATTACTGGGACGTTAAGTATAGCAACGATCGTGAATAAAACAGGCCATTTTTAATTTTTTTTTTAAACAAAGTACGACAGTTATTAATTACTTAAGTACACAAAATACAAAAAAAAAAAAATTGAAAGAATATGCCGTGTTTCTGGAGAAACTGGTAGAATGAACTGAAACTGTTACTAGTGTTGCCAACAGACTTTCGCAAAAGAATCTGAGTATTTAGCTTAAATCACGGTGTAAGATATAAGGTGATATGAGTTGCGATTGTGAGCTGGCTAAATTTTATCCTCATTCTAAAAGAATCCAATAGGTGGCTACGTGTAGCGTAGGTATTTGTAAACAAATACATAAATTATCTTAGAAGTGTTATGGCGTTTACGGAACATTGATGGGGGCCACATCGGGGTAGATAAACTGTAACTAACGTTTACGAAAAACTGATCAGAGCGGATAAATAGCGATCGGAAACATAAGCGGAGTACAACTGTCAACTGATCACCAACTGGATCGGTAATTTAACAACCGATATTTTCCTGGTTTCACATGTCGGCACGCAACACTGATGCACCATGTTGTGTATAACAGACGCTTTGACCGTGCTTCGAGTCAATATAAACACTTAATCCGCCCAACCAACATCAACGTTCTTTCGTATACTAAATGAAGGTCAAGTTTTATTTTCATTTACCTACGCAGCACGTTCGCCATCTGGCGGATTTGCTATAGAACTAGGACAAAAATTAGCCACCAAAATCTTCGGAATGCATAGGAAGTTATATCACCTTATATCTTACACCGTGGCTTAAATATAATAAATAACTAGAAAGTCACAATAATTGACTAAAAATTTCACTATAGTCTATTTTTTTAGTCGACGGAGTAATAAAAAATTGAAAATGTGACCTCACTATTACCCTACAGGTTAGATTTGAAAATGGCGCTAAAAATAACTGGAAAGTGAACTGATATTTTTGTGGCCTGTAGGTTATTGATCATATTTTGTTTAGTTTTTATTTTTTTTTTATCTGCTTCAATAATCAATCATGACAAAATTAATACATATTGCGGTGTTTATAAGCAGAACGAAATATTTTTTTAAATTTTCATAAAGAAATAACTTTGTAAATATTAGAGTAAAATTCAGAGTAATGTATTATTTATGTTTTGCAGGAATTTATTTGCATAATTATTAAATTCAAGAGTGCGGATTCAAAGATATTAAGTTTGTGTAAATAGTTTTAGAAATAGGCGATTTAAAATTACATGTTTATTATAAATAAATTATTTAGAATTTTTGAAATGTAAATACGTAAGATTTAAGCTTAGAATTGTAATATTTAGAATAATTGATTTAATAATGTTATGACGACCCGACGTTTGAAGGAAACTGTAAGCGGCAGTGAGGAGTTCGGATACTGAATCAATGAGGGCGCCGCGTGAGCGATTGTAAACTAGAGCAACCGGCACAAGTATCTTTACACCTTGCATTCGGTTTACCGTGGTTTACGGACATTCAAGTTAGGATCAAATTTCAACTCGGATCTAACGTAAGTAATCGCTGGTTTTGCGAAACAAATAAAAGTTTGACTCTCTGAACTCTTTTACGATAGGTATTTATTTGTACGATTATTCAGAATTTGAAATTAATAAACCGTTGTTTCTGTCACCTTCTACGAGCATTCTTCTTTATTCACACACACACACCGCATGAGACGTACACTGACGCAGATAATTTTGAATGTGAAGACTCGCGAGTGCCATCTACATCCAAAATTCAGCACATAACAAATACACTGCACGAGGAAGAATCCAGCCTATGAGATACACTGCAAAATACATCAGAGGAGCAGGAGCCGTCACCGATATCAACAAAATAAGAATAGCAATAAACAAATAAGATTTTAACTATAAACAAAACAAAGATTTAGAAAATATCGACAAAAATTACCTTGAGAAAAGCAACGAACGCTAAAATTTGCAAAAGATACCAAATTACACAGCATAGAATTGGCACCAACGTGCAGGCAAATTACACAGCAAAAAATTGGCTCCCGAAACGTGGGGCCAGAGACAGATAATTTTGCAACAAATACATTTATGCTAAAATCTGCAAGAGTCCAAATTTCACAGTATAAAATTGGCGTCCAACGTGGGGCCGTACAAAGAAAATATCCAAAATACCCTTCCATAACACTGCAATATTAATTTCAGTTCTGTACTTTTCTATTAATGATTTAAAGTGATTGGCCTGTATTCTCATTTTACGATACCTTCAACGAAAACTATAGTAAGTGACATTTATTCATATTTTGGGATAACGTATGAATAAATGTCACTTACTATAGTTTTCGTTGGAGGTATCGAAACGGTATAGCTTCATATCGATTTAATGTGTAAGAGAGTGATGGATGAGTGTTGCCATGGGAAATACACACGTTGTTGACCAGACTTTTTAGTGACAGCTTCTCCTTTAACTTCAGTCACTCCATCGACTAAAAAATAAATAAAAAATAGAAAGAAATGCCGGAAAAATCAAACTGTTTTCTCACTTTATTGACTGTATTAAATATTTAAATGTTAAATTAAATATTATTTAATATTTAAGTATTAGGATTGGCAACACTGACCTCAGTATCACTGTTAAGGATTCATAGTGCTATTTTTTGATTTAATTGTAATTTAGATTGTATTTTAGATTAAGTTTCAATTATTTAGTTCCTTTTCCCACGAGCAATCTCGCCGCATTTTACAATTTCCGTGAAATTTAAAATCCTACAGTTCGGCATGCCTTTACGGTCCGCAGCTGCAGATTTGCGTTTCTTAACACTTGCGCCGCTAACATTTACAAGAACTCCTCGGTGTTCGTTTACAGCCGAATTTAGAATTTTCGTTCAAGCTACCTAATGTCTGCTCACGAAATAGGAATTTGCTATCTGTAAACAGCATAATAAATTTATATTGGTTCTAGGTATAGTTAAAATTTACAGAAAATAAAAAATCACCACCCTTATCCTGACTTAGTGTTCAGGCATTATTATCATTAAACGCCTGAACGGTCCAGTGGTAAGGGACCGGCCTTGCAATCGCATGGTTGTCGGTGCGAACCGCACACGGAATTTTTCTCGGGGGTGGTCAGTATCGACTTCAGGCACCCTTCAGTGTTGGGGATAAAATTCGACACTGCTTCCCCTTAAACGGCGAGAAGGTTGGAAGTAACTAAGCCGTGGAACACTTTAACACACTCAAATACACTCCCGCTCCTGAGATCCTGACAAGTCTTTGACTTAGGACCTCGTTGGGCAACCACCACAGATTAAAAAAAAAATAATAAAAAAAAATAAAAATTCTACAGAAGGAAGGCAGTTGAAAAATATCATAAGCCGAGAACGGTTCAGTCACTTCAAATTCGCGTCATAATTGCATTTTATTCAGTCACCGAAATTGGTTATCGCCGCAGTAATTTAATAATGATTAAAGTGTTGTAAAGTGTATATAATTTTGTAAATAAAGTTTGTGAATTAGTGCTATGTTTTTATGAGAAAATAACGACTTCTACTTGGTCTGCTGTCTGTAAGAATCAAGTCGAGTCAAGTCACAGTATAAGTAATTATCCAGTAGCGACACTTTTACGTCAGTGTCAAAAAGAAACCGCCATATAGGGTTGTGTTCGAGAACTACATCCTCGAGTGAAAGTTGGGATTGTATCGCATCTTTCTCACGCACGGTTTCTAACTCATTTTACATCTCGCTCATCTATTTCAAGACGTCTAGTTTATATTATTACCATGACAACGGGCGCACTTTTCACAATCCATTTTTAAGTAGAGCGTGTAAAGTGCGACCGTTGTCATGGAAATAACGTGAACACAAGACTTCTTCAAATGAGATGAGATACACGCCCAACTTTCACTCGAGGGTGTAGTTCTCGAACACTGCCCTGTTTGATAAAAAGTGAGCAAATAAAAACCAGATTAGAGTAGGCGGTGCAAAGAAAATGTATGTCTGTGATTAACTGAATTAATTAATGTAATACATTCATGGACTGTCAAATTTATTGACTTTTCATTTAATCACAGACATACATTTTCTTTGCACCGCCTGCTCTAATCTGATTTTTAGTTGCTCACAGGTTACCTGCATGCAAAAGTAGGGTGCGTTCGATATCAGAGTTGTCAACTAGAGGAAAATCGAAAGCACCAGATTTACCCCTTTATTTTGTAACTCATACCGACATCGTTATATAACGACAATCGCTAAGTGACATATTTTTACCAATCAGTACTTAGAGATGCAACGTATTTCAATGTATTGATTGGTCAAAAATATTTCACTTAACGATTGTCGTTATACAGGGTGATTTATTAGCTCACCGACAAGCTTTGCCATATGAAAGCTCATGTAATTTTAAGAAAAAAAAAATCATTTGGACATATGTCCGATTTCATTTATTTAAGGAAATAGAAGACTTCAAAGTTTTGATTCTAATTATTTTAACGTTGTAAAGTAATAGCCAATTTAATAATAATTAGAATTTTTTATAATTATGTATTTATATGATTTTGAATTTTGAGCAATTTATGTAAATATTTAAGTGATTTTGCAACATTAAAATAATTAGAATCAAAACTTTGAAGTCTTCTATTTCCTTAAATAAATGAAATCGGACATATGTCCAAATGATTTTTTTTTCTTAAAATTACATGAGCTTTCATATGGCAAAGCTTGTCGGTGAGCTAATAAATCACCCTGTATAATGATGTCGTTATGAGTTACAACATAAAGGGGTTAGTCTTAAATAAGCATCACAAAGCAGTAACACATTCATATGTCTATATTTTATTCTATGAACTCCTTTTTGAGAAGCTTTCAAACGTCCGATTTTTTGAAATTTTTATGTGGAGGTTTCTCGTTTTAAATTTGCCACTTCAAGGAAATTGTCGGACTTGTATATAGATGGCGCCATTTTCTTTCTTTATTTGTTATAGAATTTTTACATAATGGAGCGGCAACAAGAAAGATTCAACCTAAAACGTGATCAGTTTGTTTAAATCGCATTTTTTTTCTTTGATTCTTAACTGTATATAAATTGCTCACGCTTTTCATATTGTTACGACTCGGGGTTCACAAATTATAATCGTTATTTATTTAAAAAAATACTTTAATGTCTACGATCGTATAACACAATGAAAGCACAAATAATATCGAGCTGCACACTTGTCTAATAAATAACATTTTTATAACTTAATTGTTGTACTAATTCGCTTGTTATACACATTGCTTTCTAAATAAAACTGATTTAAATATCCCGCTACCTCGGGCTTATATAGCAACTCGCGCTATTCTAGAATAGCGGTGAACAAACAGAACATTCCAGTAAATTCTAACCACGCTTTGTGACGGTTTCGAAACCGTCACAAGCATCAAAGTTTTACACTTGACAAAGTTGTCAAAATCGATCATTATTTCGGTGGGCAACTGATTATAACGGTTTCAAAACCGTCACAAAGCGTGGTTGGAACAGAGCTTCTATCACCATTCGGTGCGAGTCTGGAAAACAATAGAATCTTGTCTGCATCATAGGTGGCGCGACCAATCTAAAAATAGAATTTACTTCACGGAATGTAACAATATGCAAAAATAAAATGAAAATTCGAATTAGTTGTTTCTGATAGTTACAGGGTCATTCTGTGTTAACCAAATCTGCAACAGGTAAAGCAGATTTTTTTCAAGACAATAATTAGTGCAAGTGTTTCATTAATCATCATTTTTAATCAGATTTGAAAACAAAAGCGTGTCTGACGTCTAAGAACTTTTTTCTGACGAACATTCGAACAGTTATGTTTGGACTGTCTATGAGCTCCTTGATAATAAGCATTCAAACAACCTTGTTTGACTTTCTGACAACCATCTGAACAGAAAACAACAGACGATCGAGGATTCTCGACCGGCGGAAAGAATTTGAAGATCAAAAGACTGATAGAAAACGTAGGGAAACTGAAATACGAAAACTACGAAACGCGAATAATATAATATTCAAATTATTCAACAATCAGTACCATTACCAACTGATATTCTTGAAAAGCACCAGAGCACTATCGAAAAAGCACTAGGAAATGCACTAGGCACTAAGGCCCACTAGTACAAAGGCAAGTTAACTTTGACTATCAGTTTACAATTATTGTGAACACAATTATTACCATGGGAGAAAACTGATAGTCAAAGTTAACTTGCCTTTATACAAGTGGGCCTAGATGTCAAAAATTTTACATTAAGGCCCGATTGTGCAAACGTGGTTTAACTTTAAACTTCGTTTTATTTCTAAGGAAACAATTGTCTTTACATTTGATGCTATGGGCATAAAACGAAGTTTAAAGTTAAACCATGATTGTGCAATCGGGCCTGACCGAGTGCATAAAGCACTAGATCTGGCGTCAAAAGCACTAAATCCTGTTCGACATGACGCGACGCTCGATGCGCGCTCTGAGTAGAAGTGTGAGGGAGTGCGAATGCGTTTCAATGCATGTAAGAGTGAGAAAAAGGAACACTCAGTGCGCTCAGAGTGTCCATGTCGAATGCGCCCCATATATTGTAATTCGCAAATCAGTAGGTATCAAACAAAATGACAAATATGGTAGTTATTACTCGAGTGTCGCTACTGTGTAGATTCTTATACTATTATATGTCAGTATAAAAGAGTTGATGGTTTTTGTACAGTATAAGAATCTACGTAGTAGCGACACTCGAGTATCACTGTCACATTTGCTATTTTGTTTGATACCTGCCGATTTCCAAATTACATTATATTTGCATACATAGGTATCAAACAGTATGGCGGTTTCTTTTTGACACTGACGTTTAAGTGTCGCTACTGGGTAATTACTAATCTGTGTTTTTTGTCAAAAGCATAAACAAAAGACGATTGATTGTTTAGATACAAAACAATTTGGATGTAAGAAAAACGTTGGTTTCTTCTCCTACGGCAAAAAAAGAATTAATTAATTATGTACAGCTGAAATCAATAAAATTAGGAAATGTCAAAAAATATTTAAAAGAAAACACTCTCATTTTCCTTTAGGAAATGAATTGTTTACAATAAATGTTAGAAGAAAATAAATACGCCACGTGAAACGAGATAATTTGAAGAATTAAATACCTGGGTTCTTTTCTTTTAAGGCAATTGCTCCTACCTCTTAATGAATGCATTTTAATTAGCAAATTTAATGATTTATTAACAATTTCGTTTGCCTGGCCGCCCCTTCATTCTTCGAAATTCGAAAGGAGAACATTTCAAAGCGTTTTAAACCGGCACCAAATGTGAATAATAAATGGGGAAATTAGCGGCGGCCGGAAAGACCTCCCCCCCGGATTCGAAAGAAAAGACTTTATTCGCAATTAGGAGATGCACCGCGCAATTAGGACCACCTCGGCCGAAAATCGGAGCTTTCGCCCGATACATCACGATCGGCCGGTCCAAGCTTTACCGATGCATCAAAGCACAGGCAAGCTTCACGCAGAGACCCATCATTCAAATAACCGCAGATTACTCACCGGGGACCGATAGAGGTCTCCCAGAGCGTCACCGGACAGTCGATGTTTCATACAGCCGAAACTAGGCGCCATAGTAAATAACGATAAATCCGACGAATATTCCGGGCCTTGTATGTTTAATCCGAAACGTATTTGATATTATTACTGCGGTAATCGCTCGGTTTATTCCGGCACTAAAATGTATACGCCAGTGTTATTATTTCGCGTCAAATCATTCCCGGGGTTTATTATGCGCGGATTTTATACTGCATCGGCAACGCATCGATGAAAACGTTATTTTAGTTTCATTTGTAAACCAAAAATGGATTTTTTTTGGCAAACAAATACTGTTTGTCGGATAATAATCATGTAGCTCTAGCTGAGATTAAAAATATGCTATTTTCGCACTCACGAGACACGATTGATATTTGCAAATTCTAAGAATTGCAGTGACATTGATAGCCGACCTCGTGCTGAATCACACACATAAGGAATGCTACGTAATCGGAATTGACCTTAGAAAAACCAAATATAAAGGGGCCGTGGCAAAGCACAAATCAGACAGCTTCTAGCAGTTTGATCGTAAAGATTGCTAGTGCCCGTCTTGTGGAGTACATCTCCATAAGCCCGAGGGCGTAATCGACATTTACAGAATGTCTTAGAGGTGTTGCTGTTCTCCAAAAAGTCCATCCGTCTCTGTATCTAGTACTATGGTTGGGTGAGAATTTTAATTATTGATTTTGCTATTTTGGCTATGTTTTATAAACTAACATTTACTTATTTTAATTATGAGATGCTGTTTTTCTCGTTATAAAAATTATTTTGAATTTGTTTTATGTTGTCTCCTGTATGGAGAACTAGAAACCATCAGCGAAAGTATACTTTATCAACCTAGTCATAATATTTTACATATTTTTTATGCAAATATATCGTTGTCATGATAATTTGCGAGTTGCTACTAATGTTCTTTTATACCGATTATTTCATTGAAACTTGAAAAAAGGCGATGACAGACAGAAACAACTATATTTCAAAATAAAGGCAAAACGTAAGCGTTCACTTGTTCGCTAAGGCATGCCTAAGTCTTTATACACGTTCAGCACTGAAATAGCATAGAATTAGATAGTTTAACATGATATAAATCGTTCTAGATTTGAAAAGTCTTTTTAGGACCGCCTACTTAATGACCTTCCATTTCAAATATTTCCAATGTTTAACGTTTTTTTTTTTTAAATACATAATATATAGATTGTGACGCAAGCAAAAAGCAATTGAATCATTTGCAATTTAAAGCTGACTGTTTCTTATAGGGTCTCATCCCATCATCCGTACGTCGATGCTGCACTTCGCAATAATTGCCTCAATTATTCTCAAAATTGCACATGCAGATTAATGCATTCTATAACTACTGTCAATTATTATTACACCAGCAATTATTGCTGCTAAATGCAACACAGATTATGTGTTATAATTTGCTTTTTATGGATTGGGACTCGTAAATTATGTATAATGAACCCGTGTAATTTTCCATTTATTAGTTACGTTCGTAGTTAATTTATATGTTAAACAAATGAGTTTTTTTTTCTGGACAGCGAAACAAGTTTCCATGAATTGTGTTTACATGAATCTAAAAATTCCAGTACTTAATCGAAACAGTTTAAAGGAGCATCGAATCTTTATTTATGTAATTTTCATACATAGAGTACACATATAGAAGTTGTATCTTTTTTCTGGGATATTTTAAAATATGCAGGAAACTAATTGATGATAAGCAGAGGGAGGAATTTTTATGGTAGATGAAAGCATGCATAGTCGACCAGCTGACTTGACAAAGCGCTACAGCGGATCTTCTACGAGACACATAATGAACTTCGCGTTCGCGCTTTGCCGAATCAGCTGGTCGACTATGTGTGCTTTCGCCATTTCATAAAAATTCCTCTCTATGATGATAAGACGCAGATGTTTCGTTGAAGGTTTTAGTCAAAACGGATAATTCTTCTCAAGCATTTCTTCATGATACAATTTGAATTAATTTCTTTACATCTAGTAATTTGCGGTTAAGAGTCGAGGCGTCGCGTCGATGTTATGAAAAAATTGAGGTTTGTTTCATCAGCAATTTCTGATTATTTCGAAACCGTCAAAATCATATACTCATCAAAGTTGTATACTTGATGACGCTGTTTAAATCGGTGATTATTCCGAACTAATCAGATATTGCTGCAGGAACAAACCTCATAATTTTCTTTTATTCGATAAAATGTCTACGAATTCGGGGGGATCCGAACAACCATGATAAAACAAGCAAATTGACTCCCATTCCATTTTGCATTTGCGTCTCTTGTTTCTTGTCTATTGCCTCTTTTGTGTTTCCTCACTTTCCATTTCATTTGATGCTATCTCCAACTCTCATTGACATCAGTAAAACAATCTGTTTTCACAGTACTCTATTGCAAGACATAAAACACACAATGGGAGATGACCCACGTAGAAATATTTTCCTTCCATTCCAGTAAATGTCTATCAATTTCAGAGTAAGTATTTTTATTTGTGTGAATTAAGAGTGACAACAACAGAATAAATAAATGAGTCATCATTCCCATCTCGCATTTTCATTCTCTGTTTCTAATCCATCGTTGTTCTTTATTGCCTCTTTCTGTCTCGTCTTGTCTTCTCGTCCTTCACCAGTTTCTTATCTTTTATTTCTATCTTCTCTTCGTTTCTTCTATCTCTACCTCAATCTTTCTGTGCGAGTTCCTTTCAACTTCTCCATCCTCCTCCTCCTCTACTCTGTTGAAAATAAAATGACCTATTGATCCACGGTACTATATTTATAACACAAAATCTTTTAAGCGGACACTAAATCGCGCACTATAACACTACGTTTCACCGTCGTTCGACAGCTTCGTCAGAAGTGAAAAATAAAGTGTTATAGTGCGCGATTTAGTGTCCGCTTAAAAGATTTTGTGTTACAAATTTCATCGGACAAGAACCAACTGTAAATATGTACTATATTTAGTATGTCAGTAGTTGCACATACTTGATCTGCTTGATGTTATTTTTTTTTGTAGAAAATCTCGAAACGAATCGTTAAGGCCGTACGTCAAAAGGTCTGTTCCAACCACGCTTTGCATTGGTTTCCAAACCGTCACAAGCATGCACTCATCAAAGTTTTACACTTGACGAAGTTGTCAAATCGATCATTATTTCAGTGGGCAACTGAGCAACAAAGCGTGGTTGGAACAGAGCTAAAGTAAACACATTTTTCGATCGAACGCAACTCTTATCCATCTAAGAAATGAAAAGCGCTGTCGATATGTTATAAAAGGGGTTAAGTCGTCAATTGAAATCACAAATAGTACTCAAGAAATCTGTACTTAACACCCTGAATACAAAGAAAGTTTTGAAAACCTATTAGAAAAATTGATATACCAGGAGTTCATAATTGATTGTATCCCACGTGATCAAGTTGTACCTGACAGTTAGGCAATAACAAAATAAACGGTTGGCAGAACTGCGGCAGCACTAAATTTTGTTATTATTTATTTACTCCGGTTGTTTTATATAATTGTGCTTGCCGCTATTTCAATTTTTCCATTCTGATAAATGTTTCATATTTGATGTAATTAAATCTCAAAAAAAATAATAATAACTAAAGTTTATTCGCATTAAAAGCAATGCACTTTGGAAAATATATCATATTTGAAGATGTAACTACGCCAATGCGTACTGTCATTTTGTCAACTGGCAAGGTAGTTGCTTACAACATACGTCATAGGTCACGAGGGATACAAGATTAAATGAAGACTTGATAGAATGAATACAAGCTTGTTGGTATATCTAAGAATCTCTTCAGAAATAAATTGGAATTTCTAACTTTTAAGCATCTCATGCAGAGCTGTGCGGTACTCGAGTACAAGTACTCATTTACTGTACTCTGAGTACTTTTAGGATACTCGGTATTCAGTCCCGAATACATTTTTTAAATGTACTTGCACTTGTACTTGATGCATTTTAAAACGCAAAAATATACTCGAGTACTTTTCATTGTACTCGAGTACATTTTCGTGTACTCGAATACATACGTAATGTACTCGAGTACATTTTTATGCGAGTCTCGACATGCGTGGAACGATATTACTGTACATAAATGTAATCGGTGCTTTGTACTTGTACTCGGTACTCAAGTACTTATCGTATGTACTTATACTCGGTACTTGAATACATTTTGGACAGAGTACTTGTACTCAGTACTCGAGTTCTTTTTACTTGTACTCGGAACAGCTCTGATCTCATGTAAGATTGGTAACTTGAAAACTAAAAATTAATTTAAAAAAAAAATAAAAGATCAATTTTTTTTTAATCAAAAATATATTTTTAAAATTAATTTTTAAGTATGAACTGTGAATGTTTAGCAACGTGTAATTGCAAAAAAAATAGAGTAATAATATTTCTAAACAATAAAAGAAAAATAGTTTTATGTTATTTTAAAATTATATACAAAGCAAGATTGTCAAGGTAAAGAATGTTGTCAAAAAGGTACAAAAAATTTTTCTTATTTATTCTTCTTCTTCTAACCTCGCTAGGCCTTATTACTTATTAGAGTGTTGAAGTCAGAATCTTAAAAAAAAAACTTCAAGGAAAAAGACAACTAATGATAAAGAAAGTCTGTGAATTGTAGAAATAATTCTCGGAATTTTAAAATTAAAAATATCAAAGAGTTTTCTAACCCTTTTTCAGCTGTTTTATCGATCCCACTTTATTTTGTGCATCTTCTTAAGTCACATTAAATTTTATAAGTTCTTTTCCGACCCACTCTTTTTTTCTTCAAACCTTTCTATCTATCTTTAGTGTTTCTCTTTCAATTTCCCGTTGATTTTGATTCTGATGCTCAATCCTTGTTAAGTGTTCTGCCCCATTTTTGTCCATCTTCCTGGCTTCACTTCATATCGATGTTATTATTACTTTTTAGTGGATATAATAATTTCTATAACTGTTTGTTGATTCCAATTGTGTCCCGATGATATGTCACCCTTTCGCCGTTATCAGCGCGTATACAAGGAGATCGGAATTGATTGTCCTGATCCTACACTGTTTTCCACGAGCTTGATATCAATATTTACATCCAATTATTTATTAGAGTGAAGCCAGTAACATAGGAAATTTTGGGGAAGTTATTAGAAGCCAATCTTCGTTGTTTTTTAAAGTTCAAAAGCTTTTTTATATTAGGACTGGATGTTAGTGCAATTTCAGTTCTAATCTTTATCTGATGGATGTAAATATTGGTATCAAGTTCGTGAAAAGTTGGGTGGGATTAGGACAATCAATTCCGATCTCCTTGTACCTATTTCGTCTTATTAACATTAATGTTCAAACCACTTATTCCATTTTTTTGAAAAGTATTATTTAACTCTTTTGTACAAGAACCTTTTTTTTTTATAAATGTACCTTCCTGATATTAAATTTAAACGTCTCTTTTAATTTCTCTTGTAGGTATTTTAGCAACTAATTAATTTTTTGGAGCATCCTTTTTAAAAACTATTGTCTATCATTTTATTTGTTACATCAGAGAGTTGCTGTCAAGTTTCTTGTTACGTTCCGTGCCTGTTTTTCAGAGTCCTTTATAGAAAGAGTAAAAACATGAAGTGGCAGTTTGGAAGATTAATGGTGGAATAAACAGTTGGCCAAACAAAGAAACTAAAACCAATTGAGGCGCTTTTTACAAAAACGACCATAGTCCAAGTTTTACTTTTTTAGGAAATTAATTTTTTTTGTAGAAATTCGAGCGGACTATGGTTGTTTTTGTAGAACTATCTAATTTTTTGGTGGTTGTAAATTCGTAGTTTGGTTCTTTTTGTAGAAACTGTACTTATCAATCAAACGGGTGGCCTCCAAATTACAAATGTCAATATAAACCGCGAAATCTGAATTTTAGGACTATGGTCGTTTTTGTAAGAAACGCCTCAATTATAAAGAGAGCAATAAATTCGCTTATGATTAGTTAGTTATTTATTCCGCCATTAATCATCCAAACTGCTACTTCGTGTCTTTTTTTCCCTATAAACGTTTTTTTACCGTCACTAGATAATTACAGTACCGCAATCAGCCGCCATTTTAGTGCAAAATATTGGCGGGAAATTAAAATGTCTAACGCTAACAACGACATACTTGGGCATTTTAACCTTTTATTTGACAGGTGTTAAGTTTGATTAAACTTGCCGGAAAGAGAATCATTAGAAAAGTCGGCCATTTTAGTGCAAAAACGTGGTTTCTTTGTCTTACACATTAAGCATATGAATTGCGGTACTGTATTTATTTAGTGACTGCAGTGTTTTTGGTAGTGTTTTTATAATTGTCACGCCATCTACCCTTTTCCGATGATTCCAAAAGTTTCGAATCAAATGTCAGATGGTACTAGTATACCTAATAAGTAGAGGCCGGATGCCCTTGTTTAGATCTTAAGGTTTAAAGATACCTCTTCGTTTCACTAGAAATAGAGTCAAATGACTTGAAAGAGTCGAAACGAAGAGATATCTCTAAAAAATTAAAGGCATTTCACCTAAAATCCGACCTCTACTAATAAGGTTACTATATATTGAGAAGGTATCGCCATTTCATTCCGCGTTTCTTGTCCCCCAAATTAAAAAAGATGCGATGAGACGCTAAAAAGAAAAAAGATAGATACTGTTGCTAGGGGGTTTACGATGAATCTAACCCCAAATTAAAAGAGATAGAAGAGAGTGAGATAGAAAACTGGCGGTATGTTACTTATTTCATCTTTAGAAAGGATATTGTTTTTTTTTAAAACATTGTTGATAAATTGTCTTTTAAATTCGTGATGTTAAATATCATCAGGAAGATTGAAGATGTCACCATCATTTTTCGTAAACTTTTATTTCTTTCTAAATTCAGTGCAGTTATTTATAGAGTCGACAGCTATGCTTTTACGGACCTCCATCTCTAGCAATGGTGCAGAAATTGCATCGTATTTTAAATTTCCGAATGGAGAAAATTCCAATCAATTGTCGCACCTCCCTGATTCGCCGCTCTGTGTTCGGAGCTGAAATCCAAACTTCCTCTTTTTTTTTCAATATTAAAAGTACACATTGATAGTCGTCGAATTGAAATTTAATATTTCACAGTCCAATTATTTTACACGTTAAATATTCATGGCTGCGGCGGGGTTGTTTATCGTCGGGGAAAATTTATTTAATAACTTGGAACGAAGCGCGCGCGGGTGCGCACAGTCGCTGCTAGTCGCAGGTATAGGTATAATCCGGAATTGACGTTTATAACGGCGCAATAACAAAAATATTTATGAAACGGCGTTATAATAAAAAAAAGAAGCGATAAATAACGTTCGCCGTGCAATAAAACACACAATTTCTAGTAATATATAGCAAATTTTATTACGCGTTTTTATGAAAAGGGCCATCGATATTGGACGTGGAAATGTGCAAAGAAAAATGACGCCCGAAGAAAAGCTCGTTAATGCGCGCGAAATATATATTTGCCCATTTATGTTCGAATGTAATTGGAAAATTTTACGTCGCGATGCGCCGTTAAAAACGGGACGGCGCGGCGCCTGCACACATCGGAAGCGGGAAAATCGCGTCAATGTAAATCACCGAAGAAGTTCTGTTTGCGCGCGTTAATTAACTTACGGCGCGCAACTCAAACACAACTTTGACGTTCGATGGTTCGTTCATCGAGATTTACCGGCCCCCTAAATCGAAAAATTGCTTCGGAGGAAATTAATTTAATATTTTATCGAATGCCGTGGAATTATCACCTCCCCTAGCTACTGCAACATTCGGTTCTGATTGGTTGCTGCAATTTATTTTATTTACTCTCAAAAACACCTGCACCATTCATTCAGCAACAGTCGAGATTCTTGCAAGAATTAATTACTTATAAGCAGGGTTAGGAGGATGAGATTCCGTTTGCAACAGTCCGCCTGGGTCGCCGCTTATACTGTGCATGTTTATGTACGATCATTGTGCTGACTCATTTCTCAATAAGCGTCGGACGAAACTTTAATTTCATCGCGTAAGATATTGTTCAATTTAAACAAAATTTCGTATTTTAGAATTAAAAATTAAATAAATCATATTAAACACTAAACGTTCTTTGTTATTGAAAATTATGCATGCGATTATTTGCTATTCCCGTATCGAGTGCACTTAGACGTGACGCTCTTGCCAGCGCGAGCGGAATCCGATCCGTCTAACCGTGCTTATAAGTAAAGCACGGATTTAGGCACATTTTTAGGTCATGAGTCAACTTTTTAGTCGGGCGTTCACGTTGTGGAGTGAAGACCTAAAAATACACCCAAAATCCGTGCTTTACTTATAAGTTGTAAAATAGTGCGAACAAATTTTGGACTTATTTAAAATTACTTAATTATTTTTATCGCTCATAAATAGTGTGATTTACAAATGAAATTCCAAATTTGAGAAATTTATCTACAAAAAAAACTCGCTTTCACTAAGAGATGGCGCTAGTTATACTGGATGCTAATAAAAAAAAAACCTACACACGTTGATAGGTGATAGTAGAGACCAAAACAAGAAAAAAATTCTAATAAACCCAGATCCAATTCTCAATGGTTTTCGAGATATGGGACTTTGAAATTTTGAAAGTCGCCCCACCCTTTTCCGGGAGTATGGCCCTATAGCGGCCCTTCCGGTCGTCCGATCTCAAATGCGCGGCGGCATCGCGTTCCTCGTAATTTTCTGTCATACGATGACGTACAGATCGATTCGACCCGAGCCCCCTAAGGTACCGTAAAAAATTCCGGAAAAAACCTTGCAAATTCGACAAATTTCAAAAAGTCATACCTCGAAAAAAACGCACTTTTCCGGGATATAGGCCCCATAGGTTAGGTACCCGGGGAGGTTTTCTTGCGTGTGAGAGAGTTCAAAAAAAATCTAAGATCACGTTTTCGAGAAATTTTCGAGAATGGTAAAAATGGCGGTTTTCGGGCCATAACTAAAATTCAGGACCGGACTCAGGTCCAAGCGTCCGTAGATATAAAGATATTACTGCCCCATACCTACGCTCCGATTTAATCCGTAAATAAGGGCGGTGGAATTTTTTGAACGATCAAAAACGGCCAGAAAAAGAAAAACCTTTGAACACATTATTCGGTTTTAGGTTCTTGAGGCTTAAGATTAAAAGATTCAATTTCTTTTTCTTCTTCCTTCCGTCTTCCTTTTTTTTGTTTCTATTCTACTTGTTTCTATTGTTTTTATCTTTTTATCAAAGGAACTTTCTTGAAAGCGGCAAAGGGTTAAACGACGGGGTTAATTCACAGACGTCACTTTTAACAATAAGTTTGAATTCCCGTTTGCATTCTCCGGTTTGCGCATAACCGTAAAGTCCCGGTTCCAGGCTGGTAGTATAATACTATTCATAAAGACTGGAAATTAGCGCTCGGTCCGGAACTAGCATAAACTAGAAGCGACATTATCCGAACCGGCATCTTAATTAATCAAATAATTTGCGTTTGCGAATGCAATAAAGGCAAACAATGTGAGTTGTAAATTATCGCGGAAACGACGCCGTCAAAGTTGCATTATAAATAAAGTTTCCTGTTCCCGCCGAGACGCCTTTTTGGTTCTTGGCCTTGCCGACGACGCCCGCCGCCGCGCCGTTGTTATATTGTGAACGGGGGCGCTTTCTAAAGATGACAAAACTATTTCGGTTATACCCGTCTGAACTTTCCGGTGGCGTACAACTTCGCGAACAAATTATAAAAAGTAATACGACACCTATTACGAAAATTTATTTCAGGACGTTACGTGCCTGGAAATTGGTTTTCGTCATTAGAAACGAAACCAATTTCTAAAAATGTTTATTATATGAATTGATGGTATGGGTACACTTTAC
This sequence comes from Dorcus hopei, assembly GCA_033060865.1. Classification (NCBI taxonomy): domain Eukaryota; kingdom Metazoa; phylum Arthropoda; class Insecta; order Coleoptera; family Lucanidae; genus Dorcus; species Dorcus hopei. The sequence continues at coordinate 24,078,449 of CM065421.1, read as the reverse complement.
ATGTTACTAAATTTAATATCATATTTTCATTAATTGAAAAAAAAGCTCGTTATTTATTTATATTCAGTTTTAGCCCAAGAGAAAAATGTGTTTGCCTTCGTTAGCGATCTTAGTATAAAACAAGGAAACGACTAACTAATATCCAAATAAAAAATCAAGTACAATTGAATATTTAAATTAAATCAGGAGCATAATCAATTAGGACACCGGGCGCCATGCGCCATAGCATTTTTTAAATAAAAATTAAGGCAGAAAATTACGTGTTCGTTCTGTAAATGCGTCACGAAACGTACGATACTTAATGCCTTTAAAAAGAATTAGAAACTGCAGCATAATGCATAATTGACGTTCACGTTTACGTAATTTAAAAAAACAATTTCTAGAACATTCAGGTTTAACTGACTGAAAAAAATAAACCAAATGAAAACGTTACAATTAAATTTGGATAACTAACGAGTACATGAAACGTCGTTTATTTATTAAAAGCCAAACATATAATGGAAATAATCCACCGGTTGCAAAAATTAAAGAATGTAATTAAATTAAGAGAGTCAGTTACCATCGCTGAAGGTACACGTTTGTAAAACTGAAAATTGAAATAGAATTTATAAATTGACTGTCAGTTACATTATACTTGTTTTAAGTTCGCCGAGAATGGTGGAAAATAAATTTGAAATAAACTGGAAATTTAATTAATTTTTTTCATATGTACTATCGCAGCCTTAAAATTGCGCACGATTTAATTTTCCGCTGTACATATGGCTTTCTTTGACGGCTTGTCAAAAATAATTATTTTAAACGTCGGATTTCAAATGTAATGCTAAAGTTGTAGCATGACAATCCCAAATCACGTGCTTTCTGAACGAGAGAAGGGCTTTGCAACCGCAAAATTAGAAGATTGTCGGTCGTTACGTTTATTCTATTATTTAAGTTCTAATACTTTACTACCTTACTTTTGTTAAAATATAACCAAACAATCTAAAAACCAAATGACTTTTGGTTGAATGTCTTTAGTGTCAAAATTGATGGAAAAGCCCGTTCTACAAAACTGTAATTTAGAGAAATTCTGGCTATTTGATAAAAAATCGTGCGAAATTTTAAGGCCCCGATAGTACATAACTAATGTTAACGAAACTTCATTTTTGAAAACAAATTTTAAGAAGAACGAAAGATTTAAATAATTACCTAAACACATCCTAAAGCCTTCACAAACCTTTACAAAAAAAAAAAAAAATTATTACGAGTTACCCGAAGGACCATCAAAATATATTTTTAAAAGTTCTAATAACAGAAATCCAAAGAACTTTAATATTTAAAATTTTAAAGTTGTAAATAAAGGTGAACTATTATACAATTTTTTTAATTCTTTCTGTAAACAGGTTATTGAATGTAAATAGTAAATGTTTTTGAGAATAAATAAAATAAATTGCAGCAACCAATCAGAACCGAATGTTAATTCGACTGATGGAAACTTTCTCTTCTAGAAGTGTTAACTTGTATCTTCTTCTTTATTTTTGCCGTGTTACCCCATTTAACGATGACGTGTTTTCAATCATGTTTAAATTTCTTCATCATTTTTTTCTTCAGCTACAAGAATGTGTTTTCTTCTATCAAGAAAATGTGCTTACTTTTGCACTCTTTCTTCTTACAAACAGTATAATACCTTTCGTTCCTTTTTACTTTATATTTTCTAAACTTCTTCCACTATTTTCTTCCTTTGCTTCAATTTTAGACCTTTTTCTCTTCGTCTTACTACGGAGACTTTCTTTTCTAGAACTGTTGTTACGTTTCGTTTTTGCGTTACCGATTTCCTAATCTTTTGTTTCTATTTTGGCTTCAGTGATCGCTCTATCTGATTACAAACTCTACGGTTTTGGTTTTATTTCGTTTGTAAGTTGTTTTTAGTCGCTTTCCATGACAGTTGGGGACACTGAAGATTTTTCTGGAATTCAGGGCGTGTCTTCGATATCCAGCCTGTTCGGGCCCAGCGTGCTTCTTCGACGTACACTTCGCGAACTTGATCGCATTTTCGTTATAGCTTATTTTGGAAGCTTGTGTTTTAATCTACAAGGGGTAGTCTTTTAGTTTCAGCTTCAATTTCGTTGTACTATTTTACTCTTTACCGTGTTTCTTCCATTAGCTACTTCGTGGGGGGTTAAGTTTGAAATAAATCTGCGTCACTTCTTCGTGACCTTGACGTAACTGTTTGGATTTTCCCCGAACGAGATTAGGTGAGAATTTTACCGCCGATTCCGAGAGCCTCTTCTACTGTAACACCGTCGTTCGTCGTTCCGGAACCCTTGAAGGAGCTCCCATCTGGATCGAGTCAGTGTCGTGCGGTGCAGCCCTCTTGCAGACCGAACGTAACATAGAATTGGTGGGATTCGAGTGTGGTATAGTACCAACCCTCTGTCTTTTATTTATACGTGTCTATAAATTAATTATTGGGTACCTTCGGTGGCTCGTGATACTGTCCCTCTGACAGAATTTATTGTACGTTAATCACCTCGTCGGTGATTTCGCGTTAGTCGACGCTTTGTAATTTCTAAATTATTTAACGTAACGAATTTATTTTCGGGCGTATTGTTAAAGCCGCTCCTGTAATCGAATGCTGAGCGCTTCGCTCATTTTATTGGGCCACAATTTTGTTGCGTATTAATAAACACTGCATCACTGTTTTTCGTATTCTTATTTCTTGTCAATATACAGGCTGACCGATATTTGCATTATATGTAGGGTGTCTGACAAACACTTATGCTTTGCGGAAACTAAATCAGAGGGAATCTCAAACGCTTTTAACTACGTGTGCAGTCCTAGCGGTGCCACGTCTTTCACCGTACTACTTGGAACTTATATTCGCTGGTGGCGTCCTTTTTATTTTACATCCAGGTATCGACAATCCAATTGTAACCCACCCCGTCTCCACTGAGCTGGGCATAATTCCAAGTAGGTTTTCTTCAACACCGACGAGTTTTCCTCAGTGATTGGAACTTATACAGGGTTAATTAGGTAGATACTAAAAGGTAAGTAGCACTCTTATCCATCTATCCTTGCTGGTAGCCATTTTTAAGGTGCCTTTTCAATTATAAAAAGTGAGCAAATAAAAATCAGATTAGAGTAGGCGGTGCAAAGAAAATGTATGTCTGTGATTAACTGAATTAATTAATCTAATACATTCATGAACTTGTCAGATCAGTCTAACGCCACGTTAGTAACAGACATACTTTTTCTTTGCACCGCCGACTCTAATCTGATTTTTAGTTGCTCACAGGTTATTTTTTGAAGAGAATGTGTTTTATTATATCAAGAGGATGTACTACTTTTACATTGCCTTTCATTTCTTACTTTTTTGGGAACCTCTACCAATTCACAAATATTGTCAAGCTTTGTTTTCACTTCTACTTCACAGCCTCTAAATTTCTTCTTTCAATTTTTTATTTCTTTGCTTTGATTTTAGACCTTAGCCCTTTTTGTCTTTTTCTGTCCTCTCTTTTTATCTTCTATTCTTTTTTTTTTCTTAATTCAAAAGAAAGTATTTTCTTCTATCCACTCCTTCATCCTACAAATACTATAATACCTTTCGATCTCTTTTACATTGTATTTTCTGAACTTCTATTTTGTTCATTTGCTTCAATTTTAAACCTTCCGTCACTTCGTCATGCTATGAAAACTCTTTTCTAGAACTGTTATCTTGTATACTTGCTGTTATCTATTTTAACGATGCCTTTTCAATTATTTTAAAAATTTCTTCTTCACCAATATTTTCTTCTTTCAAAAGAATGTGCTGTTTTTGCATTGCTTTTCATTTTCATTTCCACTCTGCAGTTCTACAAATATTTTAATACGTTGTTTTCCCTGTTACTTTATATTTTTTAAATTACTTCCACCCTTTTTTTTCTTCCTTTGCTTCGATTATAGACGTTTGCCCTTCTGGAGACTTTTTTCTCTAGAAATGTTTTATTCTACCCTTGTACTGTGTTACCCTTCTTTAATGATGAGTTTTCAATAATTTTTTTAATTTCTTCGTCACTGTCTTCTTCTTTTTCGTTCGAAAGTTACAAAATATTATTTTTCAATTTAATTTTTTTTGGGGAAATTTTCAGACGAGAGCAAGCATGCAGTCAAGTTGGAAAAATTGTTCACCGGGACGGAACTGCCGTTTTTCTTCCCCGCGACGTCTTTTAAAGTCTTCCGTATTAATTTTGGGAGAGATGGATAGCGTCACGTGAGCCAATTAAATTTAAATATTTCTGTCCTGCGCGAAGCTTCTAATCGAGGAGTGGATGCCGCCAGATGCTGATTCATCGATTTCTGCCGGCGTCAGTTTCGATAAGAGATAACTCTATACTCGACACATTTCTAAATCACGTCGGAATTTTACCTTTGGAACCTGAGATTTCCTTTTCGTTCCTAAAGATGTTTAACAGACGCGGCCAAATTAAAATATCCCAATTATTTTTTCGCGTCCGTCGCAGGCATTTTTGCGCGCAAACAATTTTCCTACACTCCTACGTCGTTACTTCTTATGGAATTTTGAGCCAGAACACCTACAGTTCTGCTTTTCGGATCCCCATCATGATGATTCATTCTTCTTTTGAAAAGCTGGCAAACAGTGTGATCTAGTTCATTGACAATCTGACATATCGATTGTTTCTCTGAAACTTGAAAGAAGGCGGAAGCTGCTACGTTTCGAAATAAAAGAAGTAAAACGCCAACGTCAAGTGTCACGATCAATTGTTTTATCAAAATTCAAAACAAAAAAATCCAGAAACCATCGAGTATCGAGTTTGATTGTTTCATCGAAATTCGATTCAAAATCATGTTTTTTTCTTCTTTCAAGAGACTCTGCTTTTGCGTTGCTTATATTTCTGTAACTATGTTTCCATCCTGCAAATACCTTCATGCAATTTTCTAAATTGCTTCACAATCTTTTTCTTCTTTCAAGGGAATGCTGCTAATACCTTCATGGTTTGTTTTCCCTGTTACTTTATATTCTTTAAGTTTCTTCCACTTGTGTCTTCCTTTGCTTCGATTTTAGAGTTTGCCCCTGACCTTTTTTTTTTCTTCGTCTTCCTTTAAGCCTGTTTACCCTTGTATCTTTGCTGTGGTGTTACTTATCCCTTTCAGTAACGCATTTTCAATTAATTTTTACATTTCTTCGCTACTGTTTTTTCCCTTTCCGTTACGATCTATAATTTTCCATTTTCTCATCTTTTTCCTGGCAACTCCTTTTTCGTTTTTAGAGTTTCTGGAAAGTGTCAGGAAATTGGGTCTCTCGAGTTTGAAATTAATTCGCTCCTGCACATTTTTGTCACACATTTCTCCAATTCCTTCTCACCTAATTCCCTGAAAAGTGCTTTAAAAACCGCATACTGTAATTAGTGGCTTGTTCGGAATCGCCGAGTTGCATATCCGAAGCTCGTTGCGCTATAATTTTCCTCGACGACGACCTTTTACTCGCTGCTGCACCGCGTTCACTTTTATCGTCTTCTCTCTCTCGTGCATACAAGTTTCATGCGGATATCATTTGCACTTGCTTGATGCAAGAGCCGACCCAAAGAATTCGTCGCCTCAGGTGGCGAGCTATAAATAGACGAGCTAGTTGTTTTCTCTCCGCGACTTCTGAATGAATTTAGGTGGAACTTCTTGGGCAGGCTGCTAGCAATAAACGGATAGGAAGCGAAAAGGCCGTGGATGTTAACGGCACTTCAAAACTGCCAGCGAGTCCGTTGATAAGTTATTTCTGCTCGGCAAAACAACTTTCGATTATCGAATGTCCTTCTGGGAAGGTCCTTGCTTACAGGAGTTGTTTGCGTGCTGTTTGTCGGTGTTTCTGTTTTGTGAATCGTGGGCGAAAAAATTTGAAATACGTCTGTGAATAAGCTTTTGCCATCTCTTTTTATAATTATATACCTGCTTCGACCAAACGCAAAATATCGTTTATGGAATTACTTTTTCTCTGTGTGTGTGTGTATAACATCTTAAAAGTATTGCTTCGCCCCATGAATAATAAAATAATAAATTTATTAAAAACTTCTTAAGAGCTTCAAGATAAACCGAGACAGTCACAATTACAAACAATTCCACAAAATTGTAATTGTTATGGTTTCTAATGTTTATTTAAATAGGTACCTCAGAGATCAGTAATTTATTTGTAAATTTATCTTTTCTTATTAACTTATTATATTGAAAAAATTTGGGGTAATTTTGTAGTAAAATCCAAGTTAATTTCCTGCCAGCACAAGCAGCGTTGATCGATTCATTATTAATCTATTATGTACATTACAAAAAGCTCTCCTTCATTTCACGTAAGAACAATAAAATGTATTCATTTATAATAATATGCTTTGAACTGGAACCCTGTTGTCACGCTAGTTCATAATTAATTTTTGCTAGCCTGACACACGCATCGCGCTAAAAAAACTAAATAAAATTAATTGTTTAAAAAAATAATCTCGTATAAATTTTCTGCGCACGATATTGAAACATTGTACAAACTGATCGGCAAAAAAAATTAATGTAATATCTTTCTTTCATAAAAATCGCCTTTATTTATCAAGGGCCACTTTACTACATTGTAGATTGCATGTCTCCTACTGATAAAAGTGAACTGTCACACTTTAAGTCAATAAATAGTGAGATTTACGTAATACGAAGTGAATTTATGTAGCAACAACTCACGCCGACATTTGGCATTCGAACGAAGAAATTTTGTACTGAATTTCACATACTGAAATGTAATATGCAGCCTTCGGCATTTTCTAGGACATTTCAGAGCCGGATTTGTTGTATCTCATGCGCACAAGTTTACAAAACAATATTTAAATAAAACATTTCCTGACTTCCAAGACATTATGTTAATAATTTAATATTACATTAAAAACCCGATCCGCTAGTGATGTCATCGTCGCCGTGAGCCATACAGTTTATGATATTTATGATACGGCGGCGGCACCGCACAGAGATATTGCGTTGATGTCAGGGAAGAGGAGGCATTCCATAGTATAGAATTCGAGAACAGTGCATTATTGATTTTTTTATGTGTATAAATAACTAAATTGAAGTTACATGATATTATAAGAAAATAAAGTTTAATTTTCTAAATCTATTAATACGTTATAACGAGCGTCTAAATAAAAACCTGGTCAAGTAGCTTGTGATTGAGAATTTATCCATTGCATTTACATTACAGAATTACTCAATGTAGCCTACTTGACCAGGTTTTTATTTAGACACGAGTTATTAATGATACCATTTAATAATTTTTAAAAATTAAATCCATTTACCTACACTTCGTTAATTCGTTACATGTGCCTATGAGATAAAACAAGTCCGTCTCGAATGTTGCAGAAGTTTCGAGAGGCGGACTCTAGGCGGTGCGGGAATTGTATTCGAAACGGTAATTCGAAAATTCTGGAAAGAAGAAACCTGCACAACAGCCGAAACCAGGCGCTCAATTTGAATCAGTTTCTGTCGAAAAGCGATTCATAGAACGATAAATAATTAGGTTAAAGAAAGTGTTTCAAATTTAATAAACGATTATCTATATCGAATTCCGAATTCGCAACAGTATACTCGTATACGTCTAGAAATCTATTTTCCAAACATACTCGTATAAAGCAATTCCAAACACTATTACCTTAATGGAATGTGAATGTCAAAGGAAACGTAGCTAATAAAGAAGGCACCGTCGCGTCGTTGAGATGTGTGAGAAAATTTAAGTTAATATAGAGTTATTGGAATTTTAGAATTTTCTAAAGTTAGCTGATCTTTTGCAGAAGTTATTAAATATTATGGAACTTCGTTCTACCAGTTCTTGAAAACCTGTGAAATACACTGTGATAAATGAATGAACATACAAAAATCAAGAGAAGACACTTCGTGTCGGCACGTTTGATCTTTGCCGAGTAGTTTCAATGACCTCGAACCAGTTCTCCCTTTAGATTGGCGTAGGCGAAATACATACGGAGGAAACGAACAATAAATGGCGTTGGCATGACACGCCGTGTGGCTTACACCAATCAGATTATCGCAGACACAATTTTTGTCCGAAAACACCCGATAGTATACGAAAGGATATTTAAAATTGTCGTAAATGCTTTCTCTTTTCTAATTTGCACTTCCTTGTTCAAGTGTCTCCTCTTGTAACAGGTGGCGCAAAAGTCATGATCCTATCGGAAGATGCTCTCATTTTTGCAAATGGCGTTTTATGTCATCACGATTTTGATATTTGTGAAGTAAACAGAAGCAGAATACACGTAGACAAACCATGAATCGCTATACTCCTCAAGAATGCGGAATAATTGTGTTAATGGTCGCGTAATCTCTCGTTTTGGCGATTTGCACTGGCTAGCAAGTTCCTTCGTTTATACCATTCCAAACTTCTTTCTTTGGATTTTCTTTGAAGTCACGGGTTTATACGAACAAGTCATAGACCTTGGCGATCTTAAAAGAGAACATCCGACTAGAAGTGGAGAATTTGTCGCCAGAATTTTTGAGAAAAGTCATGGAAAATGCTGTGAAACGAGCCCGAATGTGCATCTCTGGCGGCGCGGCCACATGACCGATATTATCTTCGCGGCTTAATGGAAAAAAAAAACTGAACGTCTAAATAAATATAATCAACAAACAGAACCAATTTTTTTTATTTACAAGCAAAGTTACTGCCTTGGGAAATCGAGTGAGGACTTTTACCTTGTATAAGTTATCTATTCTTTGCAAAAATTTCTTTATCTGCTTACTAGAAATCATGCACCCAATTTAAACTTAAAATGTGTTTTGGAGGTTACAACGTTACTTGTAAAAACAAACACACGTATATGAAGGTTGAAGGTACAGAGTGAGCAGATTCAACTGATCGAGGTTGGTAACAAAAAGGTTCCTAGATGGAAGAAAATTTGTGTTCTAGTTTGCATGCCTAGTTTAAACTTTGTTGTCTTTTTCCAAAGATGAAATTATGTAGTATGTGTTTGTGTGCAATATGCATACTAAACAATGTTAAAATGCCATTCACTATCCAGCACGACATCTTCATCCTAATGGCCAAATTTTCAATTGACAACTTGATGCAGCACCCCACACCAAAAGTCCATATCTACAGAGAGATTCTTCGAGTGAATAGTAGATCAATTTAAGACTGCTTTCAGGTAAAATTTTTCTCAAACAGTAGAATTTCGATGCGAGTGAATTCAATCTACTACACAATAAATGTGTTTGTTCCTTGCCACGAGAAGGTATTATCAATTACAAGCCCGAGGTAAGTATGCTTGTTTACTATATCTCAATTTTTTTATTACAGGTACAATGTAACGACAGCAAATTGCTATTATAGTATGAAGGCAATCGCTGGAGTGAAATGTAATCGGATCCAAAAGAGGTCTTTGCATGTGCATCATTTTAGTTTTTGTTGCATTTATTACAAGATTTTTGTTGTGCGTCCAACATTGACACATATGGAAATCCTGTGCCATTTGTAGGTAAGCAGTGTCGATATCTTTATGCACAGCAGTAATTGCCAGGTCATCTGCATACATGAAGTGGTGGCAGTATTTTAAACACCTCTGGATATCGTTCACATATAAGAGGTAAAGTAGAGGACCCAATATGCTTCCTTGTGGAACATCCTTCTCAATGTTGAAAAATCTGCTTTACGTATTACGATTCACTTTATTATTAATGAAATTAGCGAAGTCTTCTAACAGATCAGCCGTACCTTTACCCTCTTGATAGGCGAATTGTTTTTTTGGTCAATTATATTAAACGTTGACAGATAGTTTAACATGGTCTGAGACACATGTCTTTCAAAAATTTTATCCAACCCCGATAAGATAGATATTGGTCTATAATTATCATATTGGGTCCAATTTCCCTTTTTATGTATCGGTCGTACAACGGCTGTTTTCATTCCAAAGAGAGATTTAACATCTTTCTAATCTGCCATTCCACACAGTCCAGGTTAGTCCTGATACGTGATAGAGGTATACGTCTATTCCGGGAGCCCTCCTTATATTCAAAGAGGATAGTATATCTCTTAGATCGTCTATATTGGGTAGATACATAGACAATTGAGTATTTTCAGTTTTAACTTTGTACGTATTTATGTTGCAGTCACGAACCATCCTGTTTATTTCATCAGAGAAGGTATGTCCGAAAAGATTAGCGATTTTTTCATCCAAGGATTTCATCTCGGTGGTTATTTTTTTAATCTAGGTTTCCTTTTTTATCAGATCCTAGAAGGTCATTTATAATTTTCCAGGTATATCTGCCTTACAGTTGTCTATTAGCTCATGGTAATGTGTTCTTTTATTGATAATTATTATCCTTGTTTATTGTGTTCCTTAATCTTCATCTTTTCATAATTGAAACACTATTATCTCGATCGTTCATCAGGGCAAGAAGCCTAGACGTCATCCAAGGTTTCTTAGGGAGGTTTTTCCTTGTTGCTCTACGATGGCAGTGAGTAGCTTCTTCATTAGCACGAATAAAAATATTCTTTATTTCTTTGTATAGATCTATCACATCATTTGGAGAATCGACCGAAACCTCTTTTCAGAACTTCTTCAAAAATCCGTGAATCGATTCTGACTATGGGTGTTATTGGAGAGTTCTTTGCAGCTCTGGCGGTGTAACTTCAGGAATAGAACAAACCACCATGTAATTTAAATTTACAATAAAGAATTTGTCACCAAATTTACTCTAAATTGACAGTCTCAACCTTACCTTGACTAGGTGACAAATTTTGCTCTGTATTAACTATCAGCTATTACCCCGGATAACAACAGTGAGAAGGGAGTGGGTCGATATGATGTTAAAATTGTTAAGGGTGCCAGGACGGAAGACCTCAGCCGATAGGCCATCAATCTTGTCAGTATCCCCGAACTGACTGGATTGGGCCAAAAAGTAAAAAACAAAATAGAGGCTAGACTTTACTCACTGGTACATGAACGTACAAATCAAAATCGAATCTAAAGTTAACATATTTAAACTTTATTGGATACTAAAACGTTGAACAAATAGCGGATACACCTTGCACGAGGTTAAACCTGCGCTTGTTCAAAACAAAATTTAATCAAATCGCAAGTTATTAATAAATCTACAGTTAACACAGTTATTCACTTTCTATAATTTAAAACTGTACATGCAACACTGCATTTAGCCGAAATTCGCTCTTCGATAAGGCATGCAATAACCGTTCACAAAAGAAAAATAACTAAATAAAAGTTGTCGGGCCACGGAGTGAAGTTGGCACTCACGACGCCACCTGTGGGTTGTTTCTAACACCGGTGATCCGGTTCAAAGCGGATTCGCAAGATACATCGTAGGAACGACGGAACTGATTTCTTCGCAGCGGAGGCGAATTGCCTCGATACGATAAATCGATATAGTACTTCGACTTGTCCGCAAACTGATAATTGAAAGTCGAACTAAAAGCTCGAACTGAAAGCCTGTACTGGAAGCCTGTACTAAAAGCCTGAAGAGAAATGAAAATCGTTAGCGTCCCAAAATGGCGTTGGCCAGTTTGTTCAATATTTTACCTGAGATTTGTGGGAATCCCAAGCCGGGAATGGGGCTGAAAATACCCCAAAACTCGCTCGGTGGTGTGAACTCTATTCCGGCAGGGCCGTTGTTAAATTCTCCTCACTTTCAGAGCAAGAATTTCGTTATCACAAAACCACGCAACTATACACCACGAGAGAAGATTCAACACTGAACGAAATACCAACGTAAAGCGGAAGGACGCTGAAATACTATTACGTCATAAGCGGTAACCAATGGCATGAATATGACGTCAAGAGTTCTGAATAAAAGAACCAATACGAAAGCAGGATTTCAAATACAAGATATCTCCGGCACGGGTAACAGTGTTGTCAGGTGTACAGACAACATATATGTAGATACAGGAGACGTTGCCAGCTCGCTATAAAATGTCGCAAATTCTATGCCATTAGATTTGGCTGTAACAAATTTTATTCTATTTTATTATCTGATATTTAATATTTTTTCACTTCTGGTTTTAATTAGTTTTTTTTTTAGGTATGCATGACTACAGAATTGCTTTTTCTCAACAGTTCTACGTTTTCATTAATGATTTAAGAATGTCTCAAAATTATTTAAATTTTATTTACCTACTCTATTTTATCTTTTCCTAATTCTTATACAGGCTCTCGGCATTAACTCATTTTATTTTCCAAGATTTTTTGCATCCTGTTTGGCTTACGTTGTTGACAAATACATACATGAAAAATTTATTTAAGAAAGTAAATACCTAATCCGTAAAACTATTTAATTCCATAGTTGTTACTTACACTTAAAGGTTTTTTAAATACTAATACTGTACATATTTTCGTTTCACATTTAATACTTTTTTTAAATCTTGTCCTTACTATATTTAATAATAACTCATTAAATTATTCTTGTCAAATCTTTCGAAATTTTATACATACATAGTTCACTAATTTAATTTTAATTTTTATATAAGTACATATTTTTTAATCTTATCTTTCCAGTTTTCAGTGATGTCCAGCTTTAAAAAAAATCAATTGCTTCGCTAGGGAATAAAGTGATCATGCTTTTTTTTTCGTTTCCATTATATTCTTGAACACACTTCAACCTAATTTATGTACGTTAATGATTATTTAATGATTTAGAAAAATTCAAGGCATTTATTTCACGAAAAAAAAAATGATAATGCGTCTTGCTCTAAATAGAGCGTTTATTAGAAAAAAAACTATCCCTAAAAACGGCAAAATAAATGAGCCGGATTATCGCGACCCAAAACAAAAGCAGACGACGAATTCCAACTTTATTAATAGGCCCCTAAGCTGTAGATGACAACGCCGCCTCACACTTCACTTGGTTTCCTGTGAATTTCGCGCCATTAAAACAATTGGGTCAAGGAATTAATCAAAATTAACAAATGAAACTAATTCGCTGCGTCGAAAACGAGAGGAAAAAAAAAAGAATGATGCACGCTCTATACAAACATGACGATCACACGTCGACGAAGCAACAACCGCGAAAACAACATTCGATACTCGTTCCGTTATCTGCCGCTTGGAATTATTCACTTTATAAAAAGGCAGATGTGTGAATGTCCCCACTATTGAAATTAAAGTATCGTACGATACGTTTCCAGCCAATCACAGATCGGTTGCAGTGGGCTCGACTCGTGCTCGGTATCCCCCCGTACTCCACTTTTGAACGTCACTGCGAAGCCTTCACCTTACTACTCACTTTACCTGCTTCGTTTCGTCGGCGGTTCCCAAACAGTGTTATGAATTTTGAACTTGAAACATAGCTCAAAACGATCAAGGTCTAAAGATTGATCCTTGAAGGAGTTAAAAAGAAAAGAATCTTGATTGTTCTTTTTCCAATAATTTTTCCAGTGTTGTTCTAGTAAAATTCACGTGTAAATTTGCGAGCATTAAAAAAAGAGCAGCAGCTCTTTCAATTTCGTGTTTGCTTTTTACTTTTGGAAAATGTAAAAAGACGTGGTCAGATAAAAATTGGCAAGAAAGAGGCGCAGGCTGTTTTTTCAAAATAAAAAGTAGTTTTGCAGCTCTTAATGTTTTGTCCTGTATGTATGTTATACTGTGCGTTAGATAGTTTTGATCTCTTGGTTAAGTTTTTTATTTATTTGACATTCTATGTACATTTTCTTTTTTTTTATAATCTTTGCTATTATAAATACTTTTAATTAATGTTCAAATACATTTCTAAGTTGCGCATTCCTTTATCTTATCTTATTTCTTGATTAATTCTTTTTGCGTACATTTAAACTAATTTAATGAGTTCGTGTGTACATACATAGTTTCTTCATTTCCTTCAAAATCTGAAAGTCCATCAGTTGAAAATAGGTACAAAAATTTTTAAAAATTACTTAATCAAACAACGAACATTTAGTCAGTTGCAAAATTTGATGAACCAACATAAAATCTGCAAGTTTATAGAATATGATGAAACATATATGTACTTCAAGTACGAATTGGTGTCCCACAGGGTTCTTACTTTTGGGCCAATTTTATTTAACATATTCATCAGTGATATTGTAGTAAAATTACAAAAAAAAAGTTTAAAATTGCAGCAGTTCGGAAAGTATTAAACTTTCTCTTGTAGAATTGATGAAGTTAGATAAAATTAAGTGTAAACAATAACATACAGTGTTTATATACAAAATTTTATAATAATTATGACTGAAAAACTTATGTTTTAGGATTTTTTCTTGTGGTTTCAAAATTAAGATATTGTCAAAAATCCTTTGTAAATTTAGTTTTATTCTTTAAACTTTATTTATTTAGAAAACACAGCTGACAAAAAAGCAAAACTATAGCCAAACAAAACAAAAAAAAAAATTACAATGATTACAAATTATTGAAAAACAATTGTTTATAAATTTACATTTCAGTATGTTTTCCCTTCCTTTCTATACATACACAAAATAGTTCTCGCATACATTTCTCTTTGAACATTTATGAGATACTCTGGAGAGATTTCAGTTACACACTGACGGATAATTTCTAGTAAGTGCTGGATATTTCTGAAAGGTCTGTATTTATAAACATTATTTTTTAAATAACCCCATAAAAAAATCACATGGAGTAAGGTCGAGTGAACGTGGCAGCCAAGGCATGTCTGAATATTAACCTATCCATTTTCTAGGAAAATGTGTGTCTAGCCAGTTTCTAACGGCCAAAGTACTATGAGTAGGTGCTCCGTCTTGCTGAAAATACATTCGTTGCCTTTCTTCTAAAGTGAAGTTTTCTAATTCGTTAAAAAATTCATTACTTAAAAATTGTAGATATCTTTCAGCAGTTAAATTTTGTGTAAAGAAAAATGGTCCAATAATCCGGTTATTAAAAATGCCACATCATACATTCATCTTGAACGAATAGTGATCATTTGTTTCAATTGTAAAATGAGGATTGTTGTCCGCCCACCATCTACAATTTTGAGAAGAAACGATCCCGTTCGAATTGAAAGTTGATTCGTCGCTGAATAAAATAAACAGTGGCGGCTCTTCAAGATATGCAGAGGGTGGGCAACATTTGAAAAACTAAAGGACCTTTTATAAAGACTTTCCCCTGATTGATATTTTTTAAATGTTCTTTGTTAGAAGTTATTTTAACAAGTTGATGAACAAGTATCGTTATGATATGATATGTCATTACCTCCGTATGTCTCCAATTTGCCACACATTAAAAAAGAAAACAAAACCATATTCTAAGAATTACTAAAACAAATTCTGAAATGATAAAATTTAAAACTGTAGCTAAACAGTAACTGAAATAAATTCTCAAAATAATAACTAAATAAAATTTAAAACAAAAACTTAAATAAATTCTCAGGATAATTAAATAAAATGCAAAACGGTAACTAGAATAAATTCTGAAAATAAGGACTAACATAAATTTTTAAATGATAAATCTGCCATTTTAAAACATTAATATCGAAATCTGTCACCTTAGTTAAATTAATAATAAAGCGTTGATATTAACGTTTTTAACTCGGATGGTGCTCGTGAACAACCGAACACAGACGAATTGTAGGACGGGCTTGCCCTCCCGCGATCTGTCTTTAATATAATCTATGAATATAATTTCAAACCAGACCAGACGTTTTACACTTGTTAAATTTCATAACATTTTTGTTACAAAGTGAGGGAGATGAGCTATCACAGTGAATTCTGATTGGTTGAATTGGCATTTCTCGCTCACTTCGTAACAAATTTTGCACAAAAAATATCATAGTGCAATACGGCTCTTAGTTATGTATTACAATGTATAATATAAATCTTTCAGACGAATATTGAATATTATGTAACATTTATTAGGCATTAATCAAAGAGAATGGACAGAAGATTCAAAATAAAATAGAAAATTTATCAAATTAAACTTAATATCCCACTCTTTAGACAGCACTTCGCTCTCGAGTTGTCACGTGGCCGTGGGCCTGCCCATCGGGACAGCGTAAGAGAGGGTAATGTAACAACCTACGTGTAGCGTTCCTTTCTGTCTATCACATTAAATGAAAGGACAGCGTATGTCTGCACTTACAGTGACGCAGGGGGCGAGCCCACCCTACTCATGCATAGTGGCAAGGAGCTGCACCGCATCGCAATTTAACGTATTACGTGGTATTACTGAGCGTGCGGAATTATACAAACTTCTAGAATCTAGATCACATGCACATTTATAATGCATAATTATGCATTACAATAATGTTCTGGTTTATAAATTTAAAGAACACAAATAGATGAAAACGAAATTTAAAAAATACTTCAAAATTATTTTAAAGATTAAATTGTATTGATAAATTGTATCACAAAATCTTATAAATGGACACTAATTATACGTACCGTTTATAAGATTTTGTGATACAATTTTCATCGGACAAGAACCTGCTTTAATTATGTAATGATAAACTTTAACTGCCCACCCCGACGAGCTGCCAGTGAAAATAAATTCTGTAAATGATCTGTCTTCTTCAATTTTTCCTTGTAGCCAGAAAGAGAAATACATGCGGAGGTCATTTTCTCTGTCCTTAAGTGTATGAATAAATTTAGGTTTATAAGGTTTGAATTCATTTTTCTTCAGCAGTCTTTGGACAGAACTAGAAGATAAATTTAAATTATCGGATAATTTGGAAATTGAGGTTTTTGGAGTTTCTACTAGTCTGTATCACTTCAAATTCCGCTTCATCATTGGTAACCCAATGCTCATGTGATTTCTTAAAATTATTTTCAACAGACCCGGTTACTTTTAATTTAGAAACAATCCTGCCTACCGTCACATGTGAAATAACCTTGTTGGGATATCTTCGGTTAAACATTTCAGCGGCATCTCTATAAGTTTTATAATTATTATCCCCTACAATTAAAATTATTTAAATTTTTTCTTGTTGAGTCAATTTTGTCGGCATCTTTAACGGAATATGTACTAAAGTTAATTTTGCTATGAACAAGAAATAATGAACAGACTGATTATCGCTCAAAATGCACAATATTTTTCAAAGGACCAGAAGTAAGTATTTAATATGCTGTAAGGAACATTTTTTGTACAAAAAGAGTACATTTGTCTTTCTATTATGCAAAAAAGAAACGGAAACAATTGATTGTTAAAAACGCAATTTAACAAAAACGTGTTTTTTATAGCGAAATTTCTATTTTTTGTAAAAGGCGTCCGATCTAAAGTAATATTCTCGTATTAGTGGTATTTGCCTTAGCAAACACAGATCAAAGAACGAGATGATATTTGTTTTTCAAGGATTTAAAACAGCGTTTTAATTTTAAAACCACATAAAATAAGATTCTAAAAAAATGAAAGTCACTGTATGTAAAATAGGTTCTTGAGCTTGACCATAGATGACATTGCTATCCTCCTTTCTCGAAGGACACAATCAAAACGGCAGTTAAAATAGTGGACAGGAGCAGTTGCCAACTTAAAGGAATAATCCCTTTTTATGGGCTTTTTTCTAAAAAAAAGGGATTTTAAAATTTTATTTCGTAAAAGAAGCTGGAGGCAGACAGCTGCTAGACAGCTCAAAGTTGTTCCTTTATGCAGAACGAAACCACTTACGAGTATATTGAAAAACCACCACCTATTGAGCAAAGTTTCAACTGACAGTCATTTCTGGATAGTAACCAAAAATTACTTGCGTTGTTGTAAGACATTCAACAACGCCATCTGTTAAAACACGCCGAAAGTTTTCTTTTCGTTTGTCTTTTACGGGGGTGGTTCACTAGTTATTCCCCGCGAGCCGCGATGTAGAAGATCAATAAGAAAACGTCACTTGTCAGTAAAGGACGAAATTAATTGTATCTGTGTAAGACATTAAACAGCGCCATATATGCAGTTTTTTTTTTTAAATAATTTCTTGATCATGTGGAAGGCAAATTATTGTTTGTTTTGTCATCGTTTGTTTCATATTGTTGCTTTTTTAAATTTATGAATCTACTAAATTGTGCTCTGATGGTCTTTTGTTTTTATTCTTGTTAAATATTATTGTTAGATATTTTTAAAAATTTTGTTCATTTTTTTCTTTGTTTTATCATCTTGCGTCCCAAACTTTTTTGATGTATTAATCTATTAAATTGTAACGTAAAATCGATTGTCTATTTTTTATTATTACATAAAATATTTAAATTTTATTATTTTGTATTTTTTTTAATTCCTTCTGCTTACACATCGTCCTTTTAAAATTATCAATCCATTAAATTTTGTCGTAAAATCGATTGTCTTTTGTTTTCATTATTTTGTCATCATTCTATTTTTTAAAAATAAATTTATTATTAATCAACTAAATTGATTTAATGTAAAATCGATCGTCTTTGTTTGTCTTCTTTAACTTTATGTATTTTTAATGAATTGTTAACGCTTTTTTAAAAATTTATTCCTGTAACAAATTGAGCGAGTTTCTATGTTGAAAAGAGATTTTTTGACAACTCTGCTTTTTGCGGGTTGGTGACACTGGACAGGAGCCAGTTGGTCAACACCAAAGAAGACGAAGTCGGTTTTTTCAGCCGAAAAGATAAGCTAGGTGTTTTGGGATGCTAAAAGAATATTAATTATTGATTATCTTCAGAAGGATATACATGTAACAATAACCACACTAATATTATACTAATGTTTAGCTGCGTTCTTTTATTCAACTCCGTTCACTCCATGCACTGTAAAGGGTGAGAGCGAATAAGTTTTAATGCAAGTAAGAGCGAGACAAAAGTGCGAGAAGAGTAAATAGAGTGAACGGTGTTGAATAAACGAACGCAGCTTTTAAATCCATTGGGCGAAAGAATTCCTGAGAAAAAGCAAAACTATTTTTCATGTGTTCGCAAAAGAGTGTTTTAGAGATGGGATATTTTTGCCCTTCCATGAAACATGAAACTATTTCTGTTGACTGTTGACAAATAAAAATTTTCAAAATTCAAAATTTCATTGCTAAACTAATAATTTTTCAGATCGCCCTCGTATGCATTTTTTTAGAAATAGGAAATCATATAAACAACTAATAAAAATTGTAAGAAATAATTTAATCGAAAGAAAGGTTAAGACGTGGTAAAACATTTTTGAAAAAAAAATGCAATAATTAGATAGAAATATTTAACCCTGACATCTTTCCTCAATCTTGAGAAACTGTCAAAGAAAAACGAAACGTCGGTGTCACAAGCGCTATAAAATTTCCTTGGGTAATAATTAAGTATCGTAAAATTTGTTTTAAAATTTTTTACTAACAAGAAACTATGTACTATGTATCTAGATTACCTAAAAAGATTCTTTATCAATTTTGTAATATAATCTTTCGCGGATCAGACTTAAAAATTGCAGAATTTTCAACATTTCTGATTACATTTTTTTTTAGATTGCTTGACAGGATTGTCCTTAATTGGATTTAACGTTAACAAGATCTTCTGAAAACATTTTACAACTTTAATATCAATTTGAGAGGAAAATTTACCCCAGGGAAAAATACCCCAGATGATTAAATGGAAGGCACTGTCATTTTGTTTACATTTAATTCGTCATATTTCAAATACAAGTGCAGCAAGAAACTACAGTGAAACTCGCTTATAACGAGCACTGGTTATATCGAGAACTCGGATATAGCGAGGAAATTGAAAAGTCGCATTTCTCGTATTTATACGTAAATTTTTTCGTTTATGTTCCAGTTTTACAGTCACAAGTTAACTTTATTCCCATAGTAACGATCGTCATCGCAATTGTTACTATGGGAATAAACCGTCGGATAAAGTTAACTTATGATTATAAAACTGGGCCTATAACGAGCACTTGCATGTAACGAGCAGTAACTGTGGCCCCTTGAGCCCTCGTTATATCCGAGTTATACTGTGTTTATTTTATTTCTCTTTCATCTAGTTGATTCTAATTTTTTTATTGTAAATATACTAGTATATTATTTTACAAGTTTCACAAGAAGGCTAATTGTAACGCGAGTGGGTTTTAGTTTAACTTCAAGGTCACTGATTTTTAAAGTTGCATTTCAACGCCCTTGAACCTGAGTGAGATTAGTATTTCCCATAATCCACATTTTTATTTTATTTTTCTATTGGTTTTTATTTATTCGATTTCGTTTCACCCAAAATCTATCAATTAATTTAATTTGTACTTGAAGTCGTTAACAGTAACGAAACATTGATAATTTTGAACAATTGTAAATTTACTTTTAATTAAATTAATTAATTAATATTTTTGTGCAATTTCTCTAAATACGTAGCAATTAATAAAGGTATCTTTTGTGGCCGTTTAGAACAAATATAGAATTTGATTGTATATGTAAGTTGTTGAAAGAAAACCAAGTTGGAGAGTTGGTGGTGCGAAAATATGCGCGCCGTTGACTCTCGCTAACAGTTTGAGAAACGCTGATTTGGCAGCAGCCGCTTTGCCAAGTTAATTTTACTCCGACTGAATGTAGTTAAGTCTGACGTGTCTCTAGTCCTGAAATAATCTGACCGTCCTTGTGAAATCGTAGCGCGTTAATTGATACGTGCGTTAGATACGACGAAAGTATCGCTGTTGCATTTTCAGCATTTTTTAGATGTTTTCTTTCGAATCATTCCGACTCGTTTCGTTCGATCTCTGTATGTACGCTTTGAAATGCGTTCGATTTCTTCAATTGATACCCACCAAGTAGGGGCTTCGTTAATTAATGCATACTAAATGCATTTTTTCCGTCTCGTTGGTAGCTGAAGGACGCAATAAAAAGAAACAAAAAAAACTGATTAAAAAAGCTAAACAAATAACAGGCTGCCGCTAATGGGTCAGTTCGTTGGCGTGGATTTTTCTAGAACGCCCGAGGAATGAGTGAATAACCTGGCGCAGTTAATTAAATTTCGGCTATTTAATTACATGTTTGTTTGTGAGTTGTTTACGCTATAAATTCTGAAGGTTTGTGCAATAGGAAAACTTAGAGGATGTTTTTAAATGAAAACAAATAAATAATTTACAGTTTTACAACTTTGTTATTTTAAATGAAAAACTCGGTATATTTTCTCGAATTAAGAAAGATATTCTTTTCTTAATTAAAAAAATGTAGTTTTGCCCTATATGTATGTATTTGGTTTCATACTTTTTGCGATATTTAAGTATGAAATAAAAAAAATGAATTTACTTTGATTAATAAGAATACATAATTTTATTATGTGTGACAAGTGTTAATTATAATTAAAAGGCCGCACATTTTATAAGACGAAATCCTAACGGCTAAGACAAATTAACATATTTTATAAAATAAATTAATAAATATTATACCAAACGATAATACAAATTCAAACTTAAATATCGCAGAGTATGAAACCAAACTTAGGCAAACTACATACATAATTCGTGAAAATATACTGAATGTTCCATTCAAAATAACCAACTTGATACTCATTTGTTAAAGTTTCCGATCGTCGTTTGTTTTTATTTTTTATTTTTTAGTAAATTCTGGTGGGTTCAGGTAAACCCTTGAAATTTTTGTATTTAACATTTTGCATATGTCTAATAATAAAATATGTAGGTACCGTTCAAAATATAAACAGAAACCCTGTAGAGCTAGAATTAAAAGTAAATGTTGCTAAAATGTTCTGATCACTATGACGAATAGGCGGACAAGCGCAAAAAATAATAAAAATCCGATCGTTTAAATTTTGATTAATATCTTTTAAGTCTTACATGGAACTGTGGGGTGAGTTTCTCAAAGGAAGTACGCTGTTGAAAATCGCATTCATCAGTGTGAAAGTAAAAAAATTGCGTGTTAAAATTTATAGTGACCGTGTAAATTTGCCACAAAAATCACACCGGCTAATGCGTATTATTTATTAACTCCTTTTTGTTGTGAAATTACACAAAAGTCAGCTCGAGCCGTCTGCATATACAGGCTGTTACAAATTCGAGGCTCACCATTGGGATCTCGGAAACGGTAAGAGATACGAAGTCGGTTAAATTGGGGCAAAGTTGCGTATTTTGGTGCTGAACAATAATCCGTTTTGAAAAATCTTCTACGTTTTGTAGTTTTTGAAATATTTCAAAAAAACCAGAAAACGTAATTTTCTTTTTTATTTTTTCCTGAAGTTATTATTGCAGGGATCATAACAAAATTAATACATTCTACAGGCACTTTTTTAAGCTCTTTATGATGATATCATTAGATTTTACTTAAAACGTTTCGTCTCGTTCTGACCATCATCAACTTCATTTTTTCTTATGGGCGCTACATTGGGTTTTAATACCATCGAATAGATCTATTTTTTCTGATGCTTTTCCATGTATCACACATCCCTATTTAATAATTTGAAACAGCTGGAAATGCAAGAAATTGTTGAAAATAACACTGCAAAGAAAAACATGGTATGCAGTGAAAACAAAAACCAAAAAAGTTTGATATACCTTCGGAGTTTTATTTCGTCTATCACAAAAGCAGATTTTTGAAAAATTTTTAGATATAAAAATAAATGATGTGAATCCAAGAAAGACGTACATTTTTAAAACGTATTGTGCTAACAACAACAATTTAGTAATAGCAAGAGAAATCTACTTCCAACAATGACGATGACGCAGCATTTAATTAGTTTCGTAATTAAATTATACATTTTTATGATTAAAGCAAGAAAGTATCACAAGAAATTATGTCTTTAAAAATCTCTCATTCTTGTAAATTTAAAAAAGTATTGTGCTAACAACAATTTAGTAATAGCAAGAGAAATTTACTTCCAATAATACCCAGAAAGATGCCATCCACACAGAACAATGTTATTAAGTTAGATAGAAACATTGCACTTTATGGATATTTTCATGAAGCTCGAAGGACGTATCGAGATCGCTTTAATGATGATGAGAATGAAGAATTTTATTAGTAGAGGTAGTTAAATAGTTACTTATAAAATGTATAAAATTATGAGACTACAAGAAAGAATGTTTCCTCGAGCAGTAATATCTTTTAAGAGCTTATGCTCAGTTTTCTAAAGACATAATTTAATTTGATATTTTCTTGCTTTAATAATAATAATAATGTATAATTTAATTACAAATCTAATCAACTATTGTTTTGGATATTGTTGGAAAGAAATTTTGCTCGTTATTACTGAATCGTTGTTGTTAAAACCATAAGTTTTTAAATTTACGTCATTCTTGGATTCATAACATTCATTTTTAGATCTAAAAATTTTACTAAAATCAGCTCTTGTGATACACGAAATAAAACTCCGAAGGTATATCAAACTTTTTTGGTTTTTGTTTTCACTGCATACCATGTTTTTCTTTGCAGTGTTATTTTCAACAATTTCTTGCATTTCCAGCTGTTTCAAATTATTAAATAGGGATGTGTGATACATGGAAAAGCATCAGAAAAAATAGATCTATTCGATGGTATTAAAACCCAATGTAGCGCCCATAAGAAAAAATGAAGTTGATGATGGTCAGAACGAGACGAAACGTTTTAAGTAAAATCTAATGATATCATCATAAAGAGCTTAAAAAAGTGCCTGTAGAATGTATTAATTTTGTTATGATCCCTACAATAATAACTTCAGGAAAAAATAAAAAAGAAAATTACGTTTTCTGGTTTTTTTGAAATATTTCAAAAACTACAAAACGTAGAAAATTTTTCAGAACGGATTATTGTTCAGCACCAAAATACGCAACTTTGCCCCAATTTAACCGACTTCGTATCTCTTACCGTTTCCGAGATCCCAATGGTGAGCCTCGAATTTGTAACAGCCTGTAGATGCAGTGAAAAACGACGCAACTTTTTACATAATGAATGAAATCTTTAATAAAAAATATTTTTCAAGACATTAAATTCATTTCCAATTATCGTGATAATATGAATAAGATTTAAAAGACGTTTCATTTTGCAAATATGTAATATTTTTTTAATTAAGGATTATTTCCAATATAATTAAATAATTTGCATTTTACATGAAATAAATTCATTTTTTAAGTTAGAAAAATAAGTAAATAATAGAGTGTATGTACCTTCCTATACATACAAAGAATTCTGGAAGTTCTTATTTAATCACATTCTTAAGAATAAATTAGGTTTTTTTATTGTTTTAATTTTAAATAAATTTAAATAATTAAACTCGGATTGCAAGGTAAAAGCAATAATATTTTGTAACCAAAAATTCCTTCCACTATTACAAATACATTTGTTTATGATTACATATTTTCTGACCTTGGCGGTTATTATTGTTCGAGTTAAAAATAGCGTTTTAATACAAGTCTATTGACTTTTATGTTTTTTTACAGTTTCATTTTTCTTTTTTTTTTCTTGTACGTATTATAATTTTTTTTCTATTGTTATTTAGAACCTGATAACAATGTTTTTCGCTGTTACTTCATTCATAACTTGGGTACGCATTAAAAATACAATAACTTTGAGTCGATTATAAAGAGCTAAATTATTTTCCGGGATGTAATCAACCTTTAACACTATCACGTAGGTAGGTTTGTTAATGACTAAGGATCGGAGTAACATGTTTTGACGTCACCGCGTTCGCTGCCCACGTAAGTATTTGCCTGTATCCACGTAAATAATAGTTATTTTTGTACCAAGGTGGCAAAGTGGCACTTTTTCGAACGAGTTTGTAAATTGCGAGTCAAGGCGAAGCCGCGGCGAGCAAGCAAACGAGTTCGACAAAGACACTTTGCCGCCGTGGTGCATGCAACATTTTTTGTACTATCACTTACTCAACCATTTATTTTTGAAGGGTTCAAAACTTGCAGATTTATATCTATGTTTATAACATCATAAATTTTTAAAAAATGTATTTCATTTACCTTATACATTATAAACGACGCGACGCTGGCGCTTCGATGATACCAAAAGATGCGGCGCGAGCGCAAAAATGTTGTTACTTTTTGAGTTGATTTGACTGATAAATTAATTTGGATTCGATGTTAATGCAGGCCATGGTGCAGGCAATGTTTTTTACAAATTACATAAAAGGAATTAAAAATCATACTAATTGATCAAAAATAAAAAGATTTCAACGGCATTATTGAAAAATAATCAAATGTAAAACAATTAATTGGACATCATTTATAGGAGTTTGCAGCTTACGTTCGCCACCTGGTGTCAACTAAATAAACCCTTGCATGCTACATAACATATCGTGTTTTGACGTCAATACTGAGTGTCTTTTGTATCAGGATTGCGTTATATGTCACATTTCAAGTAAATGAACTTGTGTATTTGGATTGGTACGCACTCAAACACGTGTATTACAAAAATTCCGCGTGGCTAACAGAGGTTCAGATTTATCCTCGATAGCGCTGCGATCTTAAAATCAAACGCCTATAGATACACAATAATATTAATTAGAATCGATTAATGTCACTTCAGAATAGGTCGAAGTATTACTTTTGTAACAAACATTAAATTATTTCATATTGTCACGTTTAAAAAATTATTATTTAAATTCGTTTTTACTTTTGGAGTTACACAAAATTTAACGCGCGTATTTTTAGGTTTAATTGACAAAATTGTTTAGTTAGCATTTCACAAGTACGGTCATCGACACAGGCTTAATCGCCGTCTAGTATGAATTACCGACGTCTGCTTAGCTTGTAGGTCAAATTCTTTTTCGGTCGATGGAACTTATGCAAAATTAACGTTTTAATAGAGGGAATTCCACGCTGACAAACAAAAACCAAATTGTCTGAACTTACTTAAGAATGCTACACAACAGTTCGTACTTCATTCAAAACAATCAAAGTCCTCGTTTATTAAATGTAACGCCGACAATTTTGGAACATCGATCTTTGGACCCGAACCTTTGGAAACGCACTTTGTAGCATCCGGCACGGAAGGTATAAAAAGGAAAATTTGTGAATCAAATAGTCAGTAGTTAATTAGTTGTTAAACAATGACCAATGAGTTGTATAGTCGGAAACAGTCGACAGGCAGTTTCCAGAGTATTCATTAATACAATTAGTTTAATGTATTTGGTGAATTTTATTTGTGACTTCTGAATCGGTTCTTGGGGGCGGCGTTTGGTCGAGTGTGGTGCAAAGAGGCGAGGTAATGTAAAATTTAAATTATGTAATTGTTATGTTTCGTTCGGCAATATCCTGCCCTGCAAGCGAGTGCTCGATATAAGGGAAAACGTAACGTGGTGGCGACCCCCTTATAACATAATTACGTTGACTATATTTCCCTTAAAACGTAACATGATGGAGGTGCACTTAAAAAAGGACAATTTATTTCTTTTTGGGAACCAACGTTTTCTATAACGTAACAAGGCGGAGTACTTCCCTTCCGTACTTGACATGGTGTAAGCGCCGAAATTATAACAATCTTTTCGTATCTCGATATGGTAAAGGCTTAAAAGTATCTTATCGTGACAATATCTTTGAAGCATTTGTTTTAATTCTTGTATAATAACATTTCGGACAATTTTTGTATTTTCTGGTAAAATTAATTCTGTTACGCCACTGATCATCCTGTTATTGTAGTTGGGATATTTTCTTTTAAGTACCTATGGCCACAAGTGTGAACTTGGTTGCTTAATTTGGACGATCACATGGATTTCGGAAATTGATGAAAACCCGGTATATTACAAAATCTAAAAAAAAGTTAGTCGTTTTTCAATTTATTAAAACATTTTACGCATTATTATTACAATAGTTTTAAAAAAAGTATGAATATTTTTATTACTTGAACATGTATCATTTCACATGCATTCAGAATTATCGAAAACCAAATTCAATTTTCACCTGCACCTATCACATTAAACCTAAATCTGTCGAACGAGCTCCACGCCAATGCAGCCAACTGACACAGTGCGATAATTAAGTTTCCTAAAAATCGCAGCAGCGCGCTGCAACGCCGCAAGCGGGATCATTATTTCATTATTACCGGCGAACGATAAAAACTATAACACGGCATCATTAGCGATTTTGCAAGGGGTGGGCGGGACGAATAAATTATTATTGAAACCGCCCGGGATAATCGGTGATTTATGCGGCGCGTAAACTGTTATTGGGTCACATGATTTAAAATTCTCCGGAGAGGCTTTCGTTTAACAAGCTTCGGATTCAGTAATTCTCCCATTGATTTTTGTTTTTTTATTTATTTATTTTTTTTGTTTTGGGTAGGTAAATACAATTCGTAAAATTTAAATTTGTAAAACAATATTTATATTGATGGATGTATGCACACATAAAACTTTTTTTATGATCTTTACTGTTTTTAATTCCTCCATGATGCGTTTATAAAAATTCAGAATATACTCCAAATGGATAATGAGTACCACATTGTAATACTATGCGCCAACATCAAAAGGTAAAAAGTTTTAACGAATGTATAGTAGCATCGTAGCATGGCGCTTGAGCAAGTCCTTGTTTCACAATTTCGATTTCGCAAAGGAAGCCGACCATAAAGAAATTTATGCTTTGCGGTGCTTTCAGTCAATCCCTATAAAAGAAAAGAATAAGCTATTTACGGTTCTAAATATAAAAGGAGAGATCAAAGATGAATACTAGAATGAATACTATTGGGTATAATTTCTCGATTTTGAAATGTAATTGACTAATAATATAAGCGGAACTCTTGTTTCAATTTCCTTTTCTATTACATACGAGAGGGTATAAATTAGTCAACGTGGACTCGAGAATGCGTAAAAAGAGTTGATAGTTTATGATCCATTTATGATCTCTTTGTAAAAATACAAAATATGTACAAAGATACCTTCTTACTACACGCACTGCTTTCGATTAACAAAAAATAATCATTTAAAAATTAATATAATGCAAAAGTAATACAAAGATATCAGATATTTACAGTCGGTTCTTGTCCGATGAAATTTGTATCACAAAATCTTTTAAGCGGACACTAAATCGCGCACTATACACTTAACGTTTCGCAGTCGTTCGACAGCTTCGGACAACTGTCGAACGACTGCGAAACGTTAAGTGTATAGTGCGCGATTTAGTGTCCGCTTAAAAGATTTTGTGATATAAAGATATCAGAGTAAAAAAAAAAATGAAAATGCAATGCCTCCCATGGGCAGGTGACAGAACTTGAATAAATTTTTAAAAAATTAGCAGATTTTCATAAATAAAAATCTAATTTAAAATTGATTAACAGTCGATTACGTAACATAAAAATTGTAAAGTTACGAATTAAAAACATGTCAGTTTGAGAAATCAAAAATAAAACCCTACAGCGCCATCTATCGGCAACTAAAACCGCAGTAAATTTTAAAAATTACCTGATTTTTCCAGTGCTTCGAACCGGAGCTGAACCGAAAACCGAAAACCGAAAAAACAGTTATTTTTGTCGAAACGAAAACCGGAGTTGAACCAAAAAGAAAATATCGGTTTATTTCGGTTCGAAACATGCTCAGACACGGACGTTAACACCTTCTCATTTGCGGAGTCTCGTAGTGTAGTCGTACTTGTTTTAAACGAAAGAGAATTTAATGCGATAATATATTTCTAATATAAATAAAAATATTAAAAAATTTAAAACGGAACGGAACCGAAAACCGGAAAAAACCGCTATTGTTGCCGGAACGAAAACTGGAACCGAACTGATATATATTTTTTTTATTGAACCTGAACGAAAACCGGAACAAAAAAAATTACGGTTCGAAGCCCTGGATTTTCTTACGAAATTTTTATGATTTTCATTTATTATAGAGAAAATCGAAAGATACAAAAAAAAAATATTAAAGAATTTAAAGAATCAATTTTAGTTTGAAAAATAGAAAATAAAAACCCGACAGCGCCATCTATCGACAACTGCAATAATTTTTTTAAAAAAATTGCGGAATTCTTTTATGGAATTGAGAATTTCATTTATTGCAGAGAAAATCGAAAGGTATGAAAATAAAATAAAAGATTTTAAAATTGTGTACACCATTTTTAGCTCGTGCAATAACTGAGCCAATTATTAAAATGAAGCATGCAAGGCACCTACGGACAAGTAATAGAACTTCAATAAATTTGAAAAAATAGCGGATTACTTTTAAGTAAATATCTGATAAATAAATAAAAAAAAAGTAAAAAATTGATTGAGGAGTCAATTACGTAACACGAAAACTGAGAATTTAAACAATTTTAGTTTCAAAAATGAAAAATAAGAACCCTACAGCGCCATCTATTGGCAACTAGTAGAACTGCAATAATTTTTTTTTAATTTGCTGAATTTTTTTATGGAATCGAGAATTTCATTTATTACAGAGAAAATCGAAAGATATAAAAAT
Source organism: Dorcus hopei (assembly GCA_033060865.1). Lineage (NCBI taxonomy): Eukaryota > Metazoa > Arthropoda > Insecta > Coleoptera > Lucanidae > Dorcus > Dorcus hopei. The sequence goes on along the minus strand of CM065421.1, from coordinate 24,049,249 downwards.
GAAATAAAAAGATTTTCAAATTGTGTACACCATTTTTAAGCTCTTACAATATTTATTACAGCGCAATCTATCGGCAAGTGGTAATGTTACCAGTTGCAGTTCTGCAATAAATTTTAAAAATTAAATTAATTTTTTGTGAAATTGAGATTTCATTTATTACAGATAAAATCGAAAGATACGAAAATCAAATAAGAACTTTCGAAATTGTGTTCAAGAAAAAGTAAACCTACACAACGTATAGTATTAACAAAAATTGAAGCAACTATACGCAGAACCACCTATGGGACAAATAAATTTTTTTTTAAATGTAATTTTTTTTAGTAAAAATTTAATTTAAAACTGATTAAGAGTCAGTTACATAACACAAAAAATTGTAAAGTGACGAATTAAAAAAATTACTTTTAGTCTGAAAACTAAAAAGTAAAACCCAGCAGCCGCCATCTATCGGCGGCTAGTAGAACTGCGATAAATTTTAAATATTAGTTGAATTTTTTATGAAATTGAGATTTTCTTTTGTAACAGAGAAAGAAGCTATAAAATAAAAAAATTTTCTGGAAAAAGTGTATGCCAATTTTGGCTCTTAATTGAACTAACTATTAAAAAAACATATGCAGGGCCACCTATGGGCAAGTGATAGAACTTTAATAAATTAAGAAAATTAAGAAAAATCTAATTTAGAATTGACACAAAAACTGTAAAGTTACGAATTAAAAAAATTAATTTTGCCATCTCTCGGCAACTAGTAGAACCGCGATAAATTTTAAATATTAGTTGAATATTTTATGAAACTGCCATAAAAACTAAATAAAAAATTTTAAAATTGTCTTCAGGAAAAAGCGTACACCAAGCTCTTACAACAGTTGGACCAACTATTTAAAAAATATATGTAGGGTCACTTATGGGCAAGTGACAGAATTTGAATATTAAAAAATTAATTACAAATGTATTTTCACACTGGACACGAGAACTGTAAAGCTGCGAATTTAAAGGATTAATTTTAGTATGAAAAATAAAGCCTTACAGCGCTTATAAAATTGTATCGGCAAATAGTAGAACTGCGATAAATTTTAAATATTAGTTGATTTTTTTATGAAATTGAGATTTTTTTTATAACGGGGAAATCGAAAACTATGAAAATAAAATAAAAAAATTTAAAATTGCGTTTAGGAAGAAGTGTATACATATCACTTTTAGCTGTCACAACAATTAAACCAACTATATAAAAAAAATGCCTTTGGGCAAGTGATAGAACTTGAATAAATTTTTAAAAAATTAAGTAAAAATCTAATTTGAAATGGGAAGAACTGTAGGTAAAGTAACGAATTAAAAAAATTAATTTTAGTATGAAAAATAAACAGCGCCATCTATCGGCAACTGGTAGAACTACAATACATTTTAAAAATTAGCTAATTTGTTTTATGAATCAAGATTTTCATTTGTGACAGAGAAAATCGAAAGGTACGACAACAAAATTTAAAAAAAATTTAAATTGTGCTCAGGAAAAAGTCTACACCACTTTTACCCGTTACAATAATAATTGACCCAACTACTAAAAAATAAAATGCAGAGCCACCTATGGGCAAGTAATTGAACTTGAATGCATTTTATAAAATAGCAATATTTTATATTAAGTAAAAGTCTAGCTTAAAACTGATTAAGAGCCAACAATTATTAATTAATTATTAATTCTGATGAGATAGTAGATTACTTAGATATTTCCAAAAGTTCCCGGTCAAGCAGTTTGAAGAAAGTACATTAATTCAAACATTTCCGGAATTATATTAAATAGGTAGTAATAATAAAAATTTCTAAAAATTCTGAAAACTCATTCTCAGAAAATTTTAGAAACTGTCCATATCTCTGCGAAATACTTTTTCGCCTCGTTTTTTCTAAGAAACACATGTTTAGTGGTGCCTATGTAGGTATTGTATTTAGCAGCTCCTTTAAATTTTATTATCAATTTTTTTTCATTGAATCGCCCCCCAGAAATAATTGGATTTGATGGCCGCAGTGCTTTCTAATTGAATTTGATTCGCTTTAAAATCAGTTTAATTTCGTTTTGGAACACTTAACGTATGCAAATCTAAACTTGACTTTCTTAAGGAGGGTTCCAGAAGGCTAGACAACATTGACGTGAACTGCATGTAAATAGCTCCAACTCTGATAGTGATCACTCGCACACTTTCCGTCCGTTCGTTCGGTAGGGGTAGGTATTAGTAGCTTAGGTAGATTAGAAAAAGTCTCAATTCTAAAAAGGCGGCGAACACGTGTTGTTCCACAGGAAATAAAACCGGGCTCGCAAAAGAACTGTTTATTTATGCGACCTCCAAGAATTAATGCGATCCAATTAGCGGGGCATTTCCAGTCAAGACTGCAACATTTCCGCGCCGATTAATAAGAAGTAATTGTTGTTTATGCTGTGCTGTTGTTGGAATTGCAGGTCCACGCCAATTAAGGACGGTCTCGTCGGAGTTGTTTACTACATTTTTACGTAAGACGTTCTGGACGTTTTTAGAAGTTCTACGGGGAGGTGCTAATAAGTATTTGGCACAGAGAAAAAAAAACAATCAAAGAACAAAATAGTATTTTCTTCAACGTAGTCAACTTAACCGATCAAAAAGGAAAATGAGTGATTTAAAGATAGACCAACGAAGTGTAATAAAATGTTTGCCCATGATACTTCCAAGTCAGATTTTGGTAGAAGCAGTTTCGTTGGGGTAGGACGATCCAAGAGGTGAAAGGCACTTAGAAGTTCGAAGTAAAGAATATAGTCCAGATCTGGTATCCTCCGACTATTACCTATTTTGATAATTTAAAAAGAGCCTGCGAGGAAGGCAATTTGCGCTTCGCTTCAGTTCAGGATCTAAAAGATGCTGTAGACAATTTTTTTGGGGAGCTTCCAAAAGAATTTTTTTTCAAGAGGGTTAGAAGAACTGGAAAAAAGTGACACAAGTTGATGGACTTAGATAGAGAATACAGTGAAAGCTCTCTTAGCCGGACACCGACCGTGACCAGCAAACTGTCCGTCCATTAGAGGTGACCGCCTAAGAGAGATGCAAATACATGTAAATTACATAAATGGGAGATTAAAAACTGTCCAGCTAAGAGAGGTATCCGCTTAAGAGAGCTGTCCGCTATGGGAGCTTTCACTGTATATTGAAAAATAAAAATGTTTAAATTATCCTCTCTCTCTTCTTCTTCTTCTTCATGAATTCGTTTAAATTTTATATTTGAATTGTCCTAAAAACAATATTTCGAAAATAATTCATGATGGAAGAAGCTCTTAGATTGAACTAGGCTACATATATCGTTTAGACGAACTCCCAAGATCATCTTTAATTTGACAGTGAAAAACCACCCTTGGCCGAGAAAAACAACACATTATTATAACTTAAGAGGGTCCTTTAGTTTCCTTTTTTCCTGTCGAGTCAGTCAATCAAAGCCTAATAGCACGCGGGGAAAAAACTCTCCGCCAAATATTTTCTCGCCTGCGCCCTCCGGCGAACGAAGGCCCGTAATTAATCTGTTTTTTCTCGGGCCATAATCGAGTGATTAATATTTTTTCGGCGGTTCGGTCGATGCTGTGGGCGTGTAAACAACGCAAACCCCTACGCCGGGAAAAACGCGCAAGAATTTGACGTGGTAGAATCTATTTGCTGCCCACAGCACAAATACGTGTGTTATTTCGCCAACAACTTTTGTACTTTACATTTTGACCCGCTTCTCTTGTGTTCGAACTAAAAATATGATGTTTATTTTGAAAGCATCGTTGACGTACGCACTTATTTTTTTTTAAATCCATTCAGACATCATCATATTTTTCTTTAATTTAGAAACGTGCAGTTTGTTTAGTTAAGAGTTTACCCCCGAGTTATTTTATTTAGCTTTTCGTCCTTACTCAATTCTTGGAGTAAATGTAAATATGAGATTCGAGAGGATTGTATCCTCCTCCTCCTCCTCCTCCTCCTCCTCCTGTTCCTCGGTGATCAATATTTCAAGTATGTGTATGCAGCGACACATGCATGACTAATTCATTTTTCCGGGATGTATGGGAGCGAAGCCACTGTGCAGTTAGCAAAAGGAAAATAAACAATTGCCGTTATTACAGAGACACCTACAATTTTATTTTTTGGTAGACACTCATCTATAGAGGGCAAATTTAATTGTTTATTAAAGATACAACTTGTGTCCAGTTGCAGTCTCAACAATTTTTTCAAGGCATTACAGCTGCAATTCAGAAATATTCAAGAATTTAAATTTCGGAATTACGTGCAACAAAATGTATGTAAAAAAAAACAACTGACTAAAAAAGTTGCAGGTATTGTTGGCAAATAAGAATTCGGATTTTTATGCTGGTTTGATTCGTCACTAAACCGGTCATAAAACCACTAAATTTTTGATGTGCTTGAACTCACTGGAAATTGTCTGAAATTTCTACAGAAAGTCACCAGAACTAGTTGCAAAATTACTAAATTGGCAACATTGGTTATCGTGTTATAATGAGCACAAATGTTCTTCCATTTTAGATACGTACATCGTTACATCCTGCATTATTGACAAACCTTTTTATAATTGTCACGCCAACTAGGAGCTTCCGAACGATTCTTGAAGGTGCAACGCACGTTCTTGATGGTAAGTGGGCGCGTTCGGCGTACGTTAACAATTACTATGTAAACAGCAGCTGTCAATCAGCTGAACATCTTACTGGCAAACATCATTATTAATAAAACCTTGAGTGGTTTGGTTAAAATTATTTTCGAATGAAATCACTAGAGATCTATATACCACCATTTTGCAGTAGTAATAATTATTGTGTGTTCACTAATTTTTTAATATCTTTGTCTTGTTTATATGGATCTGAAATGCTTCTTTTGGGAGACTTTAACATCCCTGAATTTGAGTCATGTTCCTCTGGTGAACCTAAAATAACGTCACTCTATAGTTGTATGAAAAATTTAATGAATTTCTATAGCTTAAAGCAATGTAATAATATTTTTAATCATAACAACAGACTTTTAGATCTAGTTTTCTTGAATAACTTCAGTCAATGCTGCGTATCTAAAGCAGAGGATCCCTTTGTACCTGAAAACGTTCACCATCTAGCTCTTGGTATTATTTATATTGTTTCTAAAACAAGACTACTTCCGATTTAGATTATAACTTCCGAAAATGCAATTTCAACCAACTCTATGAATCATTACTGAACGCCAATTGGTCCTTCCTGGAATCTTGTTCTACTGTTGATACAGCAATTACCGAATTTTATTCCGTACTAGACGACATTTTTAAAATTCATGTGCCAAGGAAAAAATCTCCTTTGTTGCGTACATATCCCACTTGGTTCACTATGGATATAATTAAAGGATTAAAAAAGAAAAATACTATTTGGAGAAGTCAATCGAAGACTATTATCTTTTTAAATCCTTGAGATCTTCAATGAAATGAAAACTGCTTATGCATCGTACTTACAACATATTAACAATACCTTAAAACGCAAAGCTAGAAGGTTTGGTCTTTTATACGGTCTAAGAGTGACTCTAATAATAATCCATCTGAAATGACTCACAATGATAAGAATCTGAATAATCCAGAAGAAATAGTTATTAATAATAATCATGTAAAGGTTAATCAAGACTCACCTAAAACAGAAACGTGGTGAATATAAACTCGATCACTGAAGACGATGTAATTAATAATAATAATATATTTATTCAAACCAACTAACAAGTGAAAAGAAAACATTGCACAATTAGGGCTATTAAGAGGCTGAAACCTAAAATGACAACTGGTCCGGATGGAATTCCTGCCTTTGTTGTCCGAGATTGCGTTTACGTCTTTGCCAAACCTCTAACTACGATATTCAATCTTATCCTTAGCTCTGGGCAGTTTCCATCACCGTGGAAAATTTCGAGAAACTGTCCTGTACATAAAAATGATAGTCGATATCAGATTTATATTGTAAATTACAGACCAATATCAATTATTTGTAATTTTGCCAAACTTTTGAATTGCTTCTTCATGTCTTCCTTTGTAATCATGTGTCACATATGTTAACCATAAACCAACATGGGTTCATAAATGGGCGATCAATAGAAACGAATTTGGTCTCTATTATCCAATTTCTATGTGAAGCCTTAGATGATCAAGGCCAGGTAGATGTTATCTACACAGATTTCTCTAAGGCTTTTGACAAGAAGATCGACCATGAGCTGTTATTACGTAAACTTGATTATTTTGGCTTTTCTGATAATTTGATTAAATTAGTAACATCCTTCCTGAAAGACCGTTACCCGTTTGTAAAACTCAATGGACACATTTCAACAGAACGTCACTAGAACTGGTGACAAATTCAAGTCAGGTGTTCAATTGAAAAGTGGCCTTTGAATTTTTCGTGACATTGTGAAGCAGATCTTGAATTGGATAAATTTTGATTAAAAAAGTCTTATGTTCCATAGCAAAAGCCACGGTTAAACAAAAGAAAGATGTTCTGTTTAGCTATGAAAACAGAAACTAATACTCTCACTGAAAGGGGAACTTAATACAAGAAATGAAGTCACACAACAAACCAAATACGTTAAACAACTGTTTGACAACTGTCATCCATCAAACGTCCATCGGTTTAGGAAGTCATCCCATTTTTACTCTTCTTCTTTCATCAAAAAATCAGAGCCAACTTGATGAACTTTTCAATTGAATACGGGTTATATTGTTACAGCCTGTATTACTGACGAACCTTTTTATAATTGTCACGCCAACTAGGAGCTTTCTAATGATTCTTGAAGGTGCGACGCCTGCTCTAGATAGTAATTGGGCGCGTTCAGCGGACATGATTACTATGTATTATAGCAGCTGTCAATCTGAACGTCTTGCTGAGTATCATTATAGGCTTTATTTGTAAATTACGTTTGTAACAAACATTAAATTATTTCATATCTATGAAGCATTTGTTTTAATTTTTGTATAATACCATTTCGGACAATTCTTATATTTTCTGGCAAAATTTATTCCGTTACGCCGCTGATTATCCTGTTATTGTAGTTGGGATATTTTATTTTAAGTATTGCCACAAGTGTGAACTTGCATGCTTAATTTGGACGATTACATTGGGTTTCGGAAATTGATGAAATCCCGGTGTATTACAAAAAAGACTTTATCTGTATTCATCGGCACACGAGTTTATGGGACTTGTGTGCAGTTGCAGTCTCAGCATTTCTTTCAGGGGTTTACAGCTGCAATTCAGAAATATTCAAAAAAATCAAATTTCTGAATTGCGTGCAACTAAATTTATGTAAAAAAACACCAACATATTTTGGCACACTTGTTACTACGAAAAAAAAAATACATAAACAACACTAGCGTAACGCCGTTGATGAAAAACAAGACGCACGCGATTTGTGGTTCTTTGCACTTTGAAATGCGCACAGCTGACGCCGTTTCCAAAAAAAGCAAAACGCGGGCTCGTCCCTTGGGCTCGCCCGCGGAACCAAAATAAAACCAACGTAAGACCAAACCAACAAATTGCATGCACAATTTTTTTGCTTATTATTGGACTTATGCAGGCGCGCGCGCTAAAAATAGCATTGGCTATCTACGTGGTAGAATTAAAACGACAACAACGTTCGTGTCTTGTGCTGGATCCTGCGGCATCGTCACACATAGACAGATAAGCTCAGGAATTTTAATTGACGGCAACGAAAAAATCACCAACAACAAAACCCGATAACTTTTATCAAGCTTTTGTTGCTCTCTGTACGATGAAACAGTTAAGTATTGCTTCTTAATGTAACATAATTTGTTATGTATTGTTTTAATCGTCAATTGAACATCTGGCCGCTAATTTATTGAATTTGTCATTCAATCGACATTGTTTCCAAACGGCGGCGCCATTCGCATCAATTGATCGCAAAACAAATCGTAATTTTACAATGGCTCGTTGAGATCTGCTAATTTGATGCCGATACACACACACACAGTTAAGAATCGATCAGGTGTTGATCTAAAAATAAACGTAGATTTGCTGCACAAAATTTATAAACGAAATAAACGCGAGTTTTATTTTTAAATCGAATCAAATCAAATCAACCGTTACGCAAATCGTTAGCAATAAAAAAATTGTATTAGCATATCACTTGTCTGTATTTACTTAATCTCTGCGTAAACGCACGTTACGTAAGAATAATAAAAAACGAATAAATAAAAGATTAAAGTACCTACAGATAATAAAATGTTGTAGTAAATAAATTGTATTAATTAAATTCCTGTTATAAAAAAACAAAACAAGATAATTCTGTGCTTATTGAAAATACAAAAATAAATTTGACATACATATTGTAGTGTTGTTGGTTCTTATTGGCCCCTTTTGTTCCTGTTCGTACTCATATGTGCCCAGAAACGCAATCGTTTTAATTAATAAGAAGTATTCTATCTTGTTTCGTTTATGTTTGTTCAATATTTCCTATTAATGTGGTATTTTTCCTGCTCGTACTCACATGCGCTATTCTGGCCCCTTTTATTTTGAGGGCTCTTTTATGTGGTATCTCTTGGTCTGGTGCTTGGCGTGTATTTCGCTTTTAGTGTTTTTATACTCTTTGCTGTTTAACTTGTTATTCTCAGGGCGATGAATTCGTCAGTGAAATCAGTATTAATTTGTGGTGGTTTGTTATATTTGTTTGTGTTGATATTATTTCTGATTAATATCATTTTGTTTCTGCTCGTACTCACATGCGCCCAGGAACGCAATCGTTTCAATTAAGAAGATATATTCTATCTTGTTTCGTTCGTGTTTGTCCAATATTTCTTATTAAAGTGGTCTTATTTCTGCTCGTACTCACATGTGCGCCCAAAAACCCGACCTTCTATAAATTATTAAGAAATATTTTATCGTGCTTTCGTGTGTATTTGTCCAATACTTTTTTTTATTAACGTTATCTTGTTCCTGCTCGTACTCACATGCGTCCCCTCTGTTCCTTGGAGTGGCTACCATCAGAACTGTTAATAGGTCGAAGCATTAGTTCTAAATTAGATTTGCCTGCAGATTGTGAAGCGGATAGTCGCTTAACATTCGCACTTGATCAATCATCCTTGGTGCAAACTGAGTATTTTCAAGAAGTGTTTATTTATTCGTCTCCTCTTCGCCTTATCACGTGCTTTTTGCGTTTTTTCTATAATACCTGTCAAACGTTTCTGACGTTGGCACCTCTTACCTGAACGTTAGAGTTTAATTTCAAAAATTTCTATTCTACATTTAGGCCCGATTTTACAATCGTCGGATACGCATTGTTTTTAGAATAACATGACGTAGGTGTGACGTAGATATGGAGAAATGTTAAAAGGATATTCAGCGAACAGTTATTCCGTTCTTATTCCACGATTGTAAAACTGGGACTTAGTGATAAAAGCAGTGGTCCAATACAAACCCTAGAATTTTGACACTGACAGGTATTATAGAAAAAAAAAGTATACCACTCTGCCTGTTTGTGGAATTCGTGGATCCACGTGACCTCCTCGTCTGGGATGTGGATTTCCATCGCTTCGCCGTATTTTTTTGTGAATATGATTGAATTTTGTAATTATGGTGAGTTTAAAACGTATTCTTTGATCGTTTTGATTCGATGCTGTTGTTGTAGTTACCTTGTAGTGTCTTGTGGCCCCAAATGTGTGTTGCAATCTTCTCTGGCATCCCACGGCGTTTTGGTGGAGTAATGATGTTTGAATGTTGAAGAATCTCCTGAGGTCCTACTTCATCGGTGTTGGTTTAAAATTGAGAACGGGGGATGCAATCTGTGCATTTAGTTGGTGAAAATTAGACTTTGAATTCTCATTCTGATAATATCACAGGAATATTGTAAAGTTTTTTTTTTTTAGTAATACACAAGTGATTATCTTCCATTGATGAAAGAAATCCTCTTATCTTGTGTGTGACAAGTTCCTGAGTTTACGAGATTCGTGTTTAACCCAAGGAATGTCCTCGTAAGATTTAAAAAAAAAACAAATTTTGAAATAAAATCAAAAAAATATAAAAAATTACAACTATTAACTCAAATTATTTACAAAACACGACAAAAACACAATATGTATATTCCTATCAATGAACAAAATTGCGTTTCTGCAGCTTTTGTAAGGATCGGCATTAAGAAGATTACACCTGCTGATACAAAACCATAAAATATTTCTATCAAGATTACAGCTATTGATACGAATTGTTTACGAAAACACAAAATGTTCCAATCAGTAAACAAAATTGCGTTTCTGCAAGATTCGTGAGAATCGGCATTAACAAGATCACATCTGTTGATACGAATTGTTTACAAAAACACAAAATACGTAGCCCTATTAGGCACCTTACACGATCAATATTATTGACGCTGTTACTTCAATTTCTGTTTCAATATTCTTAAACCTTACACGATCAATATTATTGACAATATTTCCTTCAGTGCTCACCTTGTCACGAACCGTTTAGGAAATTCGAATCTCCGTCAATTCAATCCATCAATACGTCAAACCTTACATGGTCAATATGATAAGGTATTGTCAATAATATTGATCGTGTAAGGTGCCTATACGTATCAATAAACAAGAACGCGTTTCTGTAGGATTTGTGAGAGTCTGCATTAACAAGATCACAACAATTGGTACGAATTATTTACAGCAACTAAAATATTCCTATTAATACACAAGATCGCGTTTCTGCAGGATTTGTGAGAGTTGGCAGGAACAAAATCAAAGAAAATTAAAGAAAAATTAAAGAAAAATTTAAGAAAGAGAGAGCAAGAGAAGATTCTGACAAAAAGGTTGAAAGATCTAATCGCCCTGAGAAATAAAAAATCAAAATAATGTATACAAATAAATCAAAATACTACCTAGAAAATTGAATTTACAAATGAAATTGAAAAACATATATCAATGGACAATTCAATTTTGAATTTGGAATACGAAGTTGAAAAATTCAAGAAAATTTCGTTGCCAACAGAGTTAAGTACAATTTTACCTTATTGATGGGAATTATGTAATCGCACAGATAAGATTTTATTCCTGAAAATATTACGTTATCATCATCGTACGACTTTATTTGCACGAGTTTTTATAGTATTCATGGAAAGTTACGAGCACGTTAATTCATTATTAAATACAAAACGTTATTTTGCACAGTATTAAGTACTAGCATTTCCACCCCATTAGGCTTGCCTTCTCCTGCCCGCGCCCCATTTACACAATCGTACATACCACGTGTAAATTTCGCTATCAGCAATGTCCGTATCAGCAAGGTTTCTCATCCGAGTAAACATGTCAGTACTTTCTCATTTGGGGTCTGAATTATTGTAGGTATAACTACTGATAGGATCTCCTTTGAGTGTACAGAAAGTATTAAATGCAATAAATATAAACACACGATTTTCATTCAAAAATTAGTATTGAATAATTATTTTTAATTATATACTTATTACTAAAGCACGGATTTAGGTAGGGTACATTTTTAAGTCACTCCACACCTAAATCCATGCTTTGTTTATTACAAAAGATTCCTATAAGGAGAAATAAAACTTTGTCTAGAATTAAATTTTACATATTTAAAAAAAAATACGAGATGGAGTCAAAATCAGATTGAGAGGGAATTCCACTGCCAAACTCTCACATTTAATGAACACAAAAAAGAAGTTCTTTGTTTCTTGCTTTTATTCTTACGTCGTATTAATCTAAAAATAAATTCAATAATTTCATGTCACCCCCGCGGCGCGCAGGGTTGAAAAAGTTGGCGAAAACTCGCGCAGTTTACGACGTATCTCGATCAGACGCGAAAAAAAGCTCGCCCGAAGTTTTGGGGCACAAGTAATTATGGGGCTAATACGCAAAAAGTCTTTATAAATAAATCGTTAAAGCACGCGAATTTCGAATTTTAATTACCGGAACTTTTCATGCACCGGACTGGGGTGGGTTGTTTGGGCTGCGCTTTTGCACAGAGAAGAGTGCTTTCAGGTTCGTTTTTTCTTTTTCTGGGAAAAATTCTCAAAGCTTTACCTGAAATTCCCTCGACACTATGTGTTACCAACATTAAAAAAAGTATTCCCGTAGTAATTTTAAATTAAACGGGTCTACAAAAAACAGCAATAAAAAATTTGTTATTTTAACCTGCCTGTTTTAATTTTTTCTTTTATTTAAAAAACGCCTTTGCTATTGGACTCAAAATGGGAAAAAAATTATAAGTGATTTATATACATAACGTGTTGAAAAACTCACACGTTTGGAGTTGGCGTTAGTTCGGTGCCTTGATCATAACACTCATCTAGCTGATCTCACTGTTGACGTTTTAAGGTTTAAAGTAATCTCTTGTATAAATTATTCGCTTATTTACTAAAAACTGTTATTTCTAAGTACAAATCGTAGCTCTCTGTTTGACATTCTTTAGGAAAAAAAGTTTTCATATTGAAATTTTTGAAAGTTCATTTCGCAACGGAACAAAAGTTAATGGAGTTCGGAACTTGCACTTTGTTTTTAAACGAGGAGTAACAGTTGCCGGCCTGTTGTTGGAGGTTTTCAAATTCTTCAAACAACCAGTTTTAGGCCTCAGATTTGCTTACAAGTTTAAAACTGACTGAAATTGTCACATAAGTTATGAAATATGTTAATTTATAGATTTAAATTGAAGGCTCGTGTAAAACCGGCTGTCCAAATAGCCAATAGCTTTGCGAGCTTTTGGGGGGAATATTCAAAATTTTCCTTTTAGTTTAAAAACAAACTAAAGTAGACAAATGCACTGACATTATCCAAATTACGATTTTGTGTTAACACTTTGTAGAAACTTTAAACCGATATGTAGCGAGGTTTCGTTAAAGCGGTAGTGTCATGTGCCATAATGAAAGGAGGTGGACAACCGAAAAAGTGTACAAGTGAAGCCATTGCGGACGTAACTTCTCTATGGGAACTTATCATATAATTTTATAAAAAGTTTACAATTTACTTTGCCATTTACTTTTATTCGTGTGTAAATAATAAGTAAAGACATACATGTTCCTTGTTATCTCATCAAGTGTCGTGGCCAACTCCAAACGTGGGAGTTTTTGAACGCACTTTATTATCCAAAATGAAACTGCGATGTCCTTCCTAGAATTTTTGTACACAACGGAGGCGAGGCTTTGGCGATTATTTTTTTTTGTTAACTAGCAACTTGTTTAACTAATTTTGTTCTACAAAAAAAAATTCTAATAAATATACCAACATACATATCTTATTCATATGTATATTATTTCATATTTCTTGAAGAAATTATACATCTATGGCCCGATATTTCAGTTACAGTTCAACTTTAATCTTTAGTTTATTCCCATAGGAACAATTGTTTTTATAATTGTTACTATGGGAATAAACTGAAGATTAAAGTTAATCCGTGAACGAAATACTGAGCCTATCAATCTATAGGTTTATGTTGTACTGCAGCACGTAAAAAATTTTATTATTTATTTATATAATTATAAGTAAAGCACGGATTTAAGTAGGTACATATTTAGGTCATAAGTCATCACTCCACAACGCGTACATCCGACGAAAAACTCATGTCCAACTCGAAACGTGGAAGTTTCTAAAGGCACTTTATTATGTCCTTCTACATTTTTTTTTAATTTTTGGACACAACGGGGGCTTTGGCATTTATTTTGGTTTTTTGTTAACTAGTAAATTAGTAAGTTACTGTCATTCTACAAAAAATATTATACGGTGTCATAATTTTAAAAGTTGCTGCAATCGACTAAATCTTCCAAACAAACATTAATAATCATTCAAAACCGTTTAGGCGGTTTGATGAAGCAACTAGAATAATCTAGGGAACTATACACCCCCACCTTACCCCTCAGATTTAACTAGCCCGAAATTGAAATTTCAAATGGCATCCCCATACTTGAGATACATTTATGGAAAGGTCTCGAAACAAGATTTCCAACGGTGCTAAAAAAAGAATAATTTGGATGAATGTAAAAGAATTACTAGAACGTTTAAATTCTTAATAAAAAATTGAAATTTCGAGGGACATGGTTCAAAAAGGTCGAGGTCAAACGAAATTTCAAGGTCAACCCAAGTCAACCTAACTATTAATTATGTATATTCAACCAAGATTGGAAAAAATGAAATCTTAAAAAAAAGTCAAAAATTCGAAGTCAACCAAACCTCTATCAGTCCAAGCAAAAAAATTAAGATTGAAAAAATGAAAACTTAAAGATCAAGGTGAGATGAAATTTCAAAGTCAAACCAACATAACTCTACTCAACCCGAGCAAGAAATTAAAATTGAAAAAAAAAAATAAAAAAATTTTAAGGTCAAGGTCAAAAGGACCCGAGCAAATATTAATGAAATCATTAAATCATTTTAATCAAACGATTTTTATTTTTAAAAAACAGGATTTTTAAAAATTTGTACAAAGTTATTAATGAAATACAAAATTTTAATGAAATTTGACATTTATACTTAAAATGAGGTTTTAATTTAAGAATATAAAAAGAATCAGCATTTTTTTTTTTCATTTATATTAGTGTGATTTTTTTTTAAATCGTGATTTCTATCAATACTGACCTTTGACAAGTGTGCAATTTGTGACATAAATAAAACAAGAGACGATCGACAAATAAAGAAAATTTATAAAATTTAAAAAAATTAAGATACATTTTAAAGCAAGGGTTGAGTTGATTTAGATCATTTGATTAAAGTCATTTAAAATCTTATTTCAATCAAGCAATTTTTTTTCTAAAATCATGATTTCTTTAAAAAATTTTCAAAGTTACTAATGAAATACAATATTTCGTTTTTATTTTAAAATAACAAAGAAATCAAAATGTCTTTAATTTAAATCAGTGACTTAAGGTTTTTTACTTTGAATCAGTGATTTTTGAATTTTTTTTAAATCGTAATTTTTATCAACACTGATATTAAAACAATTGACGACAATCACGCAACTTTTGACGTAAAATAAAACAAAAGACGATCGTAATGTAAATAAAGAAAATTTGCTATTAAAAATTTTCAAGCTGGGGTGGTCGTGTCTTGAAAGGGTGCGACATTTATTATGTCAGTTGGGTTTCGCTTCCAAGCCAGCCAAACGACTTTAACCCCCTTTCGGGTCGAATGGGTCATATGTGTCCCAGTGTTCGAGATGCTTCAGAAATACGACTTTTATTATTTTGAAATTACTGGAATTTTTTCATTTATTTTGATAATAGTTTATCAATGAAAGCTTTTTATCAGAATGAAATAATTTCTGGTTCCGTTTTATTTATATACAGGTTGTTCCAAAATTCAGTACGCAAGTAAAGTGCGTGAGTAAAGGATGTCAAAATTAATAAATTTTGTTAATGAACTTATGTCCAAAAATGCAAATTTACTGAGGTGCGGTACAATAACCGATAAGAACATGCAAGGAAAAGAAAATTAATAATTGTATTCAGAACGATATTTGTACTTATTTATTTATTTATGTACGAAGCCAGACATCTGACACCGAGTTTCCGGAACAATAAACGACGCACTAGACACTAGGCCAAGCACCTGACAATTTTGAACAATTTTTATAAATAAAATTGTAATAAATAACTACAAATATCGTTCTGAATACAATTATTAATTTTCTTTTCCTTGCATGTTCTCATCGGTTATTGTACTGCAACTAAGTAAGTTTGCATTTTAGGACATAAGTTCATTAACAAAATTTATTTATTTTGACATCCTTTACTCACGCACAAAATTTGCGCACTGAATTTTGGAACACCCTATATGTAGTTGGGACATATACATATGACCCATCTGTACTAACTTAAGGGATATATCGTCGGGTTACTGGAAAAACAAGCTAACTCCACATGTTGTCAATTAGATTAAAAAATGCTCAAAAAACATATTTACAAAATTTTTAAAATCATATACCGTTTGTCCATCTGACAATGAGACATGGGGATTTAACATGGGAAAACAGAAATTGCTTTATATTATCTACCCGAGTACATACATATGAAATTCTGGATTATAATTGGAAATAATATTGCATTCAAAGTGTTTTGATACTAAATTTGTGCAATTTTAGTTGTCAAATATTTAGAAATTAAGAAAAAAAGTTATTATTTTTTTCCGTACAAGATTAGTAGGTATTTAACGGAGAGTTTTTAAGCGGGTGTCGTGGCCGAGGTAGATTGTTCATTTTTCACAACCGTAAGGTCACGAGTTCAAATCCAAATGAAGACACTTTTTTCTTTTTTTTTTAATATTTTTTCAGATTTGAAATCACTTACCTAAACTCTTAAAGTAAGTTTATTATTTTATTTATAAGTTTGATTTTAATATTAATTATGTAACAGTAAAATTTTGCAAACGAAAAAATAAACATAAATGGAACATAATTAATATTAAAATGAAACTTATAAATAAAAAAATAATCTAGTTTAAAAAAAGTTTCAAATCTGAAAAAATATCTAAAAAAAAAAGAAAAAAAGTGTCCTCATTCGGATTTGAACTCGTGGCCTAAGGTTGTGAAAAATGAACAATCTACCTCGGCCACAACACCCATTTCAAAACTCTTCGTTAAATACCTACTAATCTTGTACGAAAAAAAATTATAATTTTTTTTCTTAATTTCTAAAGAATTAACAACTAAAATTGCGCAAATTTAGTATCAAAACACTTTGAATGCAATAATCTCTCCGATTATAACCCAGAATTTCATATATATGTACTCAGGTAGATAATATAAAGCAATTCTTGTTTTCCCATGTTAAATCCCCATGTCTCATTGTCAGATGGACATTGAACACACAAGTCTATGTACGTATTATTCAAATCAAATGAATTTCGCACCTTGTTACCAATAGACTTTTCTGAAATGTTGATGGGATTATTTAGCCCAATAGTAATATTGGTTCAAAAAATTCTTAAATAAAGTCGACGCGAAAGGTTTAAGTTATTGTTAACATTTCTTTTTTCACTTTTAAGATACAAATGAAAAAAATATTAACAATCACTTTAAGTGATTTTTATTTATTTATTTTTTGGGCAAGGCATTAATAAAACGTTTAACTTTAACTAAACTCTCTGAGGATGAGTTTCGTAACCCGCCCGCGCCGAGGTCGAAACTCGAAGCAAATATCACGCGCTTAATTTAATTTTTTTATGAGCCTCACGCCACCGTTCGTGGTTGACGCAGGACGAATGAAAACCGCGCATTTTTTTGCATTGTGTAACGCAGAAAGGTGACGATGAAAGTCGCATTAGCCTGTTACATATTCATTTGATTTAATTGTGTGCCACGGCAGGCAGGACCGGATCCGGGATGCCTAAGCACGCTACACATATTCCCAAAACGTTTAATTCAGTTTACGACTTTTTTATTTTACTTCTGCCATTTGCTTAATTTTCACAGTTCGATTCCTTTTAGGAAAACAGGCTTCCTAAAATTATTTTAAATATTTTTGACCCCGCTATAGGTCTAAAATATTTCAATGGGAAATAAAAAATTGGAATCCTAAAATATCTCAAAATTGTTGCATGGGTATTTTATTTAATAAGCTTTATCCTTATTGACACTTGAAGGTTTCTTCAAATTTTTCGTGAGAAAGTTATTTGACCAATCAATCAGACGGTCTTTCTCTTCGGAGTAAACCATACAAAAAAATTTATTTATGCAATTAATAAAAGTTCAGTAATTATGGATGTACGTACAAATGCTGATGTACAAGTAAAGCCGCATCCAGACGACATGGCCAACGTCAGCCAACGTTGATGAATGCATTGGCAACAAAATTTTTAACCAACGTTGGACAAGTTTACCATTTGCACATTGCCTGTCCACATGATTGGATTTGCTTGTCAAACTTCAAAGATAAAAATGTTCGGCCAATGTATAGCGAATAGCTACCAACATTTGTTAAATTAAAAAGATATGGAGAACGAAGAATATGATACGGTTGTTGCAAATGCTTGTGTAGTTCTTTCTTGTGCACAGTTGTTGTTGACAAGAAATAATTATAATAAATTATGATTGCTTTCTTTCGGATCCCAAATAACTGAATATTTTTCATAAAGACTGAGGAATTCCAAAATTAACTGGTTATTCCATTCGGTCTCTGATGACATATTTCTGATCAAATTAAAAAAAAAAAAAACAGTAAACCGAAAGCAGAAGATCCACTTTGCCACCAAGTTAGTACAACTCAACACGCACAATACACAAAAAGAAATAATATCCTAGAAATCTCGTGCGCAAACTGTTTAAATCGTTTGGACGTAAAAACAAACGTGATGGCATGTGAAGGCCAACGTTGGTTAAACTCTTTGATGTGTGTCGAAAAAACCGCCCTCATAGCGAATGCATTCCAATGCCAACATTGGCGTTCATTGGCCATGTGTATTTCGTCCACACGGCATGGCAAACTACCCAATAGCCAACACTGGCTAACGTTGGCCATGTCGTCTGGATGCGGCTTAACAATAGCAAATTACAACGGATTCTAAATAGATTATTTTGTTACACAAATGAGGATGACTCGTATTATGCAATGTTATTATCTAATTGTGTAATTTTGGAATTTGCAAATAAAGTGTTAAAAAAATCTCATGCAATGTATCTGCTAGATAAAGTACCGCAATTACCGCCGTTTTGAGTAAAAATTAACCTTACCTAGAGGTAAATCTATCTAGGGACTTTAATTACGTGCGTAAAGTCACTAAATACATAAAATACTACAATTCATTAAGCCAATGTAAATTTAATTTTTACTCAAAATGGCGGTAATTGCAGTACTTTATCTATCCAGCGACTTTAATGTCCGCAAGCGAGAAGTGACATCTGCTGCGTTTTATCTTTGCTTTTTCAGATCCGACAAATTTTTAAATACTGTTAAGGAATCTAAATTTGTTCACGAAATTCTCTGCGAGATGAGAGAGTGAAGCTCTTTTTAATTTTCAAAAGTAGGTACTTTAGTTTTAATGAATATTAGAGACCGCCATCTCTTGAACAGTACCTAGTGAATATTAACTGGATAAGAGTTTACGTGCATATTATATGAAAATTTACTAAATAATTTTTCCTTATCAAATAAATCCCACTAAAGTGGTGTAATTTTTTCAGACATATTATACTTCTTTGAAAACTATATTTTATATTCAGCTTAGTTGACAGGCAACGAGAAAGTTATACGACCTCAAATTCACAATCCATTGTATTACATTAAATTATATTCCATGCTGCATATATTGATTATTCTAATACGCCATAATTTAAATATATCGCCTATGTCGAGCATCGATTTATACCTACTAAAACATATAAAGGAGCGAACGGCGTTCCTTAAAGAAAAAAGAATATCGTTGCGCAAATATGTATGTGTGGCGTTAGCCGAACTTGCAAGATTTTTTTTATGTGAACGGAATATTTTGCTAGGTACGTTATTTACTGCTAAGCCTAATCGGCGTAAGGCCACTTTTATTAGTTAGTGACTTAAGCAGCGTCAAGGCCCGACACACCTTGAATTATTATTATCTAACACACACGAGATTTTTGCTTGTTTATTATGCTGAAATAAACTCAATTTAACTTGCATAAAAAAGTGGGATGAAGTAGGTGAGTGCTCGTTAACACACTCTATAATAAAAAGGAATAAACTAAATACAATACGTTCATAAATGCTTCTGGGTCAAGTTGGCTATGAAATCCAATTTTAATGTGCCGCCTTATTCACATTGTTTCAATAACTAGTAGGTAGTATGAGCTGCTTCCTGTCATCTGTCAATTGCAAATGTCATAGTTAACGGTTTCGCCTACTGCCTGAAATTTGTTGGGTTTTTGTATACTTTCATTCTGTTTGTGCTGCCGTAAGGAAAAGTGTTTTTCTTTTGAGACTATAGTGATTCAAGGGAGAGACTATTACATAAACCTTTTTTCAAGCATGCATGGCTTCATGTGCATGATATCATAGCACACTTGACCCACAAAGATGTATAAACACCTTCCATAAACAAAGCACAGTCGGAAAAAAAGAAAAACAAAAAACATACATAGAATGCGAAATGCTGAAACAAAATTCTGAACGGTACTAGCGCCATCTTTTGAATGTTTAAATTTAGACACGTAGAAATAACAACAAAAAAGAAGAAAAATAAACAAACGCTGCTTCGAATTTGATTGCCAAAATACAATATTTGAAATAAAAGGTAATAACAATGATAAAGCGGGACTAGGCCAGCAAAAGAATTAAATAAATTCCATTGTAACCAGCGCCATCTTAAGGAGTGCCGTCAGTATTAAATTGAAGATGTTTCCGATTTTAATAACTTTTTTTAACGAAAAAGCAGTTCTTTGTTTTTTCTGAGAAAAAAAATCATTTTGATTTCGTGTATTGATTGAACTGCAAGTATATAAGTACATGTAACTACCGCCATCTAAGAAGTGCCGTCAGTATTAAATTGAAAACGATTGAGATATTATTGAACAGCAATTTTTTTTAATCGAGAGAATTCTTTGTTTTTTCTGATTTTGAAGAGAAAAAAAATGTTGGTTTCATATATTGATTGATCTGAAAGCATATAAGTACATATATGTAACTAGCGCCATCTAAGGTGTGCCATCAATATTAATTTGAAAACGATTGAGATTTTTTGGGTGCTATTCTTACTCGTGAGATTGTATATGAAAAAGAAAAAGAGATATTAATCGAGTTATATGTATACAGGATGTCCCAACAGTGTGTTCTCGGGCAATATCTCGATAACTACTGAAGATGCAAAAAAAATATCAACACAATTTCTTTCTTAATTTTAAAGGTCTACTACGTAAAATTATTTTCATCTATATAGAGTGAATCAAAACAGTAGTGTCGGACACAGCTTTTTTATTTCATAAAAAAAAATAAAATAAAAAATATGAATAAATAAAATAGTGACTTCAAATGGCAGTTTTTAGACAAAATATTAAATACCTCAAGAACGGTTAGGTTTAGGTATAGACAATGGTATACTGAAAATGTGTAGAATTTTATGGGAAATCCAAATTTGGTTTCATATATAGGGCATGCCATTTGAAATAAAAAAGTTGTGTCCGGCACCACTGTTTTGATTCACTCTGTATAAATGAAAATAATTTCGTGTTGTGGACCACTTAAATTTAAAAAAAAATTGTGTTGAAAATTTTTTTGTATCTTCAGTAGTTAAGATATGGCCCGAGAACACACTGTTGGGACACCCCGTACATTTAATTTCACTGACGTTTCGCAAAATGATTATTTGCTTTGTCAAAGTGATTGAAACTTTAGCTGCGTTCGTTTATTCAACTCCATTCGTTCTATTTACTCTTTTCGCACTGTAAAGAGTGAAAGCGAATAGGTTTTAACACAAGTAAGAGTGAAACAAAAGTGCGGAAAGAGTAAATAGAGTGGACGGAGTTGAATAAACGAACGCAACTTTTTTTAAATGAAAAAACGGTTCTTTGTTTTTTCTGCTTTTGGAGAGAAAAAAAAATCATTTTGGTTTCATGCATTGGTTGATCTCAAAGATATAAGTATAATATATAACTAGCGCCATCTAAGGGGTGCCGTCAGGATTAAATTGAAAACATTTCCGATTTTATTAAACATTTTTTTTTTGAAACCACAAAACAGTTCTTTGTTTTTTCTTGCTTTTGGAGAAAACAAAATCGTTTTGGTTTCACGGTATGACGGTATGTATGTATATTAATTGATCTGAAAGTAAATTTTATAATTTCGTCTCACACTCAGGTAGGATTAATGAAATCATTTCTATAGACGTTTAAAGAGGCCTACGGGCTTCTTAATAATCAATTTAGTACGTAAAGCGATCTAATAAAATAAAATAAAACGAGCGCCATCTATTTACGGCTTTCGTATTAATTAACACACTTTAGTGAGTTCGAACAAAATAAAAATTTAACTAGCGCCATCTAAAGCGTGTTGCCAGTATTAAGCACATACATGTTGGATTTCCTCGCAACAAAAAAGAAGAAAACTAAACAAACGTTGCTTTGAAATTCATTACTGAAATATATTTGAAATAAAAGATAATAATAACAAAGCCAGACTATCCAACAAAAGAATTACATATGTAAATAACTTTCAAATTTAACTAGCGCCATCTAGGGAGTACCATCAGTATTAAATTGAAAACGGTTCCGATTTTATTGAACAGCAAATTTATTTATTCGAAAAACCATCATCGAAAAACAATTCATTTTGATTTCATGATTCTGATCTGAAAATAAATTTTATATTTTTCGTCTCACCCTCAGATATAAATGAAACTAATTCTATCGTTTTTCCGGAAAAGGTGCCTTCGAGTTTCTTAATAACCTATTTAGTGCGTAAAGCAATCTAATTAAAAAAAATTAAATTAAATGAGCGCCATCAGTTAATGGCACACATTGTTCGAACAAAATAAAAATTTAACTAGTACCATCTACAGTGTGTTATCAATATTAAGTAGAAATAAAGTGAACGGCAATTTTTTTATGGAAAAAACAATTCATTGCTTTTGCCCTTGTTTTTAGAAACCAAAAAAATTCATTGTGGTTATGATGAAAAAGTGTAAAAATAAATTCAACAATTTTGTTTCCCACCCCCTTCCCCCGCGCGCTAATAAAATTAAATTAGATGTTTTTTTTTAATGGAAGACACGTTTGAATTCATAATAAGCTGCTTTCTTCTACTCAGTATGTAAAAATATGTAAGAGAAAAGAGATCAGCGCCATCTATTAACGGCTTCCTCGTTAATTGCCGTTTTTCCAACAAAATAAAAAAAATTAAAAATTTATACGTATTCTTTTCTCGCCTTTCTTTATCTTTTATAACGGAGAAAGCAAGCGGAAAAATTGACATCTTTTCTTGTGCTTAGTAGTAAATGAAACGAGCGTCATCTATTAACATCTTTCTTGTTAACTTAAAATCAGTTTGCAGTTCCAATAAAATAAAAAATATGTAATAATTAAAAAAAATTCCTGTCTGGCTTTTCTATTATAAACAGTAGACAGGAAAATTTGACAACACCTTTTTTCTTAGTACGCAAAACGATTTATAAAAAACATGAAACCAGCGCCCTCTATTAACGAGTACTGTATTAACTACGTACTTGTTTCAACTCAAACAAAATAACATTCGTTTTTTTTCTTCCTTTTGTTCTTCTTCTACAACAGAAAAAGCAAAACGAAAATTGACACTCGCATAAAGATTTTTTAAAATTAATTTACACAAATCAATAAAAACAAATTAAAGTGAGCGCCATCTGTTAATGCTCGCCGTATTTAATGTTTTGGGGATTACATAAATTCAAACTTTCTTAAATTCTATTATCAAGAATAATTTCGTTTCCACTTGCAATTTGTTGGTGAGCTGATTAGAATATCCTCTGGTTCACACCAACCGAAGATTTCACGAAGTGTCTTTAATGGCAGGTTTCCAAGAGGCCAGTAAACAAGCCAGTAGCTGGAGTCCAGTCACAGGACTCCAGTAGCTGGCCTTGTCAGTTCAGAGAGGCGCGTTTCCACGAGGCCAGTAAACAGGCCAGTAGTTGGAGTCCAGTCACAGGACTCCAGTAGCTGGCCTTGCCAGTCCAGTGAATTCCTATTTCAACGTGGCCAGTTCACTGGAGCCAGTTAGACAGTCCATTCGGGCGGTAACCATGGATGTGTGCGCATGGGCAAACAAAATACGCACTGGCTACTCCTCAAGCAAGTCGACTGGAGGAGCATTTTTCAATTGGACTGGACCGTCACTGGCATCCAGTGGTGTTTACACGGAGCCAGTCACTGGAGTCCAGTCACAGGACTTCAGCTACTGGCCTATTTGCTGGCGTCGTGGAAATGCGCCTTCACTGGACTGGCAAGGCCAGCTACTGGAGTTCTGTGACTGGACTCCAGCTACTGGCCTGTTTACTGGCCTCGTGGAAACGCGACTTAACAGTGTACAGCATGTCTGTCGAAATAGGTATCTACAAGTGGTAAAAGATAACTTTTTGATTTTTCAAGAACAAGTGACTTTGAAATTACACGTCCATTTCGGCAATTTATGTATAGGTAGTTATCATCAAATTTTCTTGTCACTTTCAATATTGTTATTAAATAATTTTTTAACTTACCAACTTCGAGGTCGTATGTGGAAGGACACAATTTCCAACAAAACAGATTTGGAACTTCGTGTATTTGTAATCATTGGCGTAATTATGTGCTTTAGTTACAATATAATATTGTCAACAACGCGGTATAAAACTTTTCTAAGTCGTTAACGATGTCGACGGGATTATAGTATAAATTATGGAAATGTCGGGCGACATTGAAAGCAAAAATAAATGAAGCCCGTAATTAATACGGGCGATTAAAAACAATCTCGTGTTCGTATCACAACTGCAAATTGTATTTTAAATATAATCACCTTATCGATTAAATACCTAGATTAAAATCAATTATTAGTGAATAGAAGATTTTGTAATTATCACGTTCTCAACTCGCAAAAAAATATTTGCGTTTCATATTACGACTGCAAATAATATTGTTTTTGGTGGCTTTAAATAAAAGATAAGGCTTAAAAAAGGTTTGAAAAGCGATAAATTCGAAATTGATGCGCAAAGAAGTGTATTCTGTGCCAAAATCGGGCCATAAAATTTCCCGTTGTAAACATAATAAACCTACGAATGTGTGATAAATGGCTCGATTTGTCAATGTTTCGCTCGTGGGATTAAAATTAAAACGGATAACTAAAATTGTTTCTAGCTTTGATATGGATAGTTGTTGTTGTTGTTTGTTGCAGGTCACTTCCGGTCGCACAAAGTTACCAAATTATTTACACGATTTTTAAAAATTAAGCGCAGACTTTATGCTAAACGCAAATTTTTTTTAAATTTAATTTTTGATGTTATACAGTGCGTAATCAAATAAGTTTTACTTACTGTAACCATTATTAATATTAATAGATTAATACACAAGAAAAGAAACGAAGTTATCACATACGTATGGGCCATGGGGGCAGAGGTCAATAATAACTCTGGAAAAATATAAGTTTACTTTTTACAAAAAACGTTTGAGAAGCACTGGATGTGATTTAAATGACTCAGCTGAGCGTAGTTTACTATTATGTGCA
The DNA here is from genome assembly GCA_033060865.1 of Dorcus hopei. NCBI lineage: Eukaryota > Metazoa > Arthropoda > Insecta > Coleoptera > Lucanidae > Dorcus > Dorcus hopei. The sequence goes on along the minus strand of CM065421.1, from coordinate 24,024,146 downwards.
ATAAATGATAGAACAATAAACCCGCAGATGTAATACAATGAGGCAGGTCATTTATGACTTTCGTACAAAAGAATTCGGAGATTAGCAGTTAGTGATAACCAGGCTTACGATTTCGGCCCACGTCGCATTTAAACATACAGTCGCACCTCTATAACTCGAACCTCCACAACTCGAAACTCTCTGTAAGTCGAAATTTACTGATGTCCCTGCACATTGTGTATAATTGAAATCTCTTTCTTTAACTCGAAATTTCTATAACTCGAAGTAATTTTCCGTCCCTTGAGATTCGAGTTATGGAGGTTCCACCATACTTATTGAAAATTTGCTATGGGCCACGCAGTAAATAATTAAATAAACATAAATATAAATAAACATAAATCAAAAAAGTATATAAGACAATATTTTTCTAATCAGATGCTCCCCCACTATCTGCCGTGTTGTGCGAAGCCGGGGAATTTACAATCCTATATGTTCGAAGTGGGCCGAAATCGTAACCCTGGTGGTAAGCAATAAAAAGTAATGATGTAACTTTTACATTTTCTCTTCTCGGTATGCAAGTCACTCACTGTTATAATGCACACTAACGGTGCGGCCACATTAACGTTTAACGTCACGCCTAACGTGATTTTCAAAGTCTAATTTGACTAGTTTGGTGTAGTTTTTACTTGTGATATGATAATATGGAAAAGAAAACAAATTTATAACGAGTAATTTGATATTAAACTTAAGTGTAACCGCAGATTTGTGTCAAATTAGATGTTAAAAATCACGTTAGGCGTTACATTAAATGCATATGTGCCCGCGGCATAAGTAATAATAACATTCATTTATTTTTTCAATCATTTAACAATTTAAATCACATACCTAGTGTGTTATTTGTTTACAAAGTATGGAATGTCATGATTCATGATGTGATTATTGTCGATTATCTAATAAAACAGATAGTCGAAGATGACAATACTTTGTTTTATTGATGCAAATTGCTACACTTTTTTGAGTAAACTGTATTAAAAATACGTAAAAATTGGCTTATAATTAATTAATTCAGTAATCAACGGCGAGTGGATATTTAGAAGCTTCTTCCATTATGGAATTGCTTAAGGGCGACATTGACCGAGTCACCGTGAATTTTGCTGAAGCTTTATTGTTTTAGCATAGTTTGATATTTGCAAAATGAATTCTCTTATGTGATGAAGAGCTTACAGTTATTAATAAAGCCCGATCTTTCCATCTCTAGTTAACTTTATCTGACCGTTTATTCCCATAGTAACAATTGTGATCACAATCGTTACTGTGGGAATTAATCGCCAGATAAACTTAATTGGAGATGAAAAGTCTGGACCTTAGTGAAACTTAATCGATTACACCCTGTATAAACAACTGGCCAATCAAGCCTTCATGACCAAGTCTCTTAAAGTTGATATTATTTATTCATTGTGTTCACTGAATGGCCGAAATTAATTAAGTTTGTTAGTTGGTCATTTAGACTGGAGATTTTTAAAATTTTGATTTGTATTCTTAATTCCTTTGTCACCTCAGTTTAGTTGCAAGTATTACCATTTATTATCATTTATACATAATAATATTAAATAGTGTCAAGTGTCAGTTTGTCATTGGATTCACCTCTTGGTTGGCTATGTGCTAAATAAATAAGTAAATAAATAAATTCAAAAAAAATGTGTGTATATCTAAACTGTATTTGAGATTTTATTTCGTATCACAGGCGAATGTCATTTTTTGAATAACACCGAAATTTATTTACGAAATCATGCAAATTTTCAAAATTTAATGATTCTGTTGAAATTTAACAAAAAAATAAATATAACGATTATTCGTCAAACAGAATAAATAGTATTTTTTTTTAAATAAGTTCCACAATTTCCTTTCCAGCTGCACGTCACTGCTAATCAATTAAGTGTTGTACTATAATTTATCAATTAATTAAAAAATGAATGACGATGAAAATGAGTAGGTAGCTAATTACATAGTATTGTTTCCGGAAGTTTAAACGTTAACAAAAAAATATACTTCCGGTTTATTAATATCCTGCACGCTTCCTGTAACGTTAATATCTCTTAAACAGACGAGTAAAAATTCAAAAACCACACGGTGGCTGTATTTTCCAAAGTCACCACAATTTCTTTTGTTAATAAAGATTTTATTTAAAAAAATTCTTCGTAATTCTTAAAGCGTTTTCGATTCACACGCACCGGTTGCACTTAATGTATTTGCATCTTCTTTTAACCTAATGTAATAACACGAGATGAAGATACTCTGAGTGCGCACTAAGGCGGTCATTCGAAAACGCTGTTAATAAAGGTATTGGAGATTTTTTTAATTAAGTTACTTAAGCAGGACACTGATAATGACGTTCGGGATGCAAGACGTCATGCGTTCGTATAACTTCGTGACGATGTTTTATTATTTCGCATGCGCTTAGAGTGGGTTTGGTTAAATTCTGCCTACGATTTCAACCGAACGCATCACATCTTGCGTCCTGAACGTACCGTGAGTGTTCTGCTTTAGTATCAAGAAATAAATAACTAAAACTGAATCCTTTTTTTTTGTCTCGATATTCTGGTGCGTTCGTTTTGTTTTCTTTTTGTTGACAAAACAAATTTACTGTATTGTAAATTCTATTTTCCTAGAACAGTTAAAATTAAAAAAAAAATTAATGGAAATTATATGTGTGCATTTCTTTCGATAAATAGTTAGATAGGTATAATTTCATGAATTAATGAATTCTAAATAATAAATTCAATCAATTATTATTCAAGGTTAAAGTCAGTTCTACGCAAGTAAACAACTATGTATAATCAAACTAATATCTATTCAAACTCTAATGCAGTTCAACTTTAAATAGAATTTGAAAACAAAAGACAGGCGAATAGATTTCGAACATTACCATCGAACATGCCTGCGCGTGTGAAGTTGGTCTCGGTCTGAGAGCGAACAAGTTTATGCTTGTCTAAACCATGGATGGGCCCTTACTAGGGTACCTATATAAAGAGGGTAAAGACATACAACGCCATTAACAGGCCAAAGTCAAATAAAAATTATAAAAATAATGGGCTTTTTCCATCTTCCATTATTTTTTTCGATACTTAGAAATTAGGATACCTATATTAAGACGAAAGAAAATAAGAGCGGTCGGAAGAAGGCCCTTATTTTTACACTTTTTTATTTGAATTTGGCCTGTTAATGGGGATTGAGACACACTATGTCTTTACCTTCTTTAATATAGGTACCCTAGCCCTTACGATTTGTCACCAGTATTGCCAATGTTATTAATTACTTTTATTACTATTTACTGATTTCTATCGTGCGTTCAATAAAAAAAAACGGTCAAGTAGGCTATAACACGCTTTAATTTTTGTAAAACATTTTGTAAATTAGTAATAAACGTTTATTTTTGAATGTCTTCTTCTAACATCACTCCAACTCAAAAGAGACATTCCAGAAATAAATGTGTATTACTAATTTATTAAACATTTTACAAAAATTACAGCCTACTTGGCCGTTTTTTTTTATTGAACGCACGTTAGTTTCATGTTATGAAATTGTTAGAATCTATTACGTTTCGAGTTTTTAATTTTTTGAGTTAGGTACCCTTGTAAAGAACTTTACATCGATAAGTTTGGTTGATTTAGCGCCATCTATTATTCAAAATGACATGTAAAATCTAAAATGACACGACTGCAGTAAAATGTCAAAAATTTGGTTGGCGGAAGTTTAAACTGACGTGTTCAATAAGCGCAAACAGTGTGATATCCTACTGATAAGTGTGTAATACGATTTTACAACCATGAATGTGATAGCGACATTTATTAATATAATGTGCAAATCTATTACTAAAGTATTATGAAGTTTATGTTTCTTCCGGCAACACTGCTTGTGACTATGACTATGTAAATAGACTTGTAAACTCCGTTCACTTTTGTAATGAGTAACTAATTGCGACTTTTTTGTTCTTATTATTTGTTAATCAAATTATCGTTTGTCACAATTTAGTTGTCAATTGCAAAATGCAATTTTAAAAATGACTCAGAAATCCATTACGAAACAAATAAAGAACTACGTTTAAGTATAATGCATTCATTAAAATAATGTTGGAAAAGGTAATAGCAGCACAAAATTGAAACCAACGTAACCTAAAAATAAAAGTCCCATTTATAAGATACGGGGCATACAAGATACATGTCATTTGTATAATGTAAACCTCACTTTAATATTTTTGATGTTTAATACCAGTAATTCTGAAGTTTAATACAAATTTTATTTATTTAATTTGACAGAAATATAACTTCAATGAAAGCCTGCTTTACCAAATTTGTCGAAATACGCACAACGTCAAATTCTTGCCCGGATTTTATTGTCCGCTTCTGTACCTATTGTTACGTCGGTAGAAATGTTTATAAGAATTTAATCATCTAACATCTTACAACGTAAGTGTTTAAATTAAAAATTAAAAAAAGAAACTGAAGAAATCAATCCTAAACAACGAAAACATTTTCTTTAAAAATAATTAAGATATTAATACAATATATTTTTTTTTAATATTGTTAGAATAAATTCGGAAGAGCTTTAATTGCTAATTAATCAAATGATATTAATTTATTAATAAATATGCTAACGCTGTTGATTGTTGAATTGTTATAAAAAAATCTGAAGAAGTAAATTCTAAACAAAAAATTTATAATTTTTTTTAAATATTCAAGATATTAATAATAATGTGTAGATAGACGTAAAAAAAACAAATATTTTTTACACGATTTCCACTATATTTATATAATAATATAGTGGAAATCGTGTAAAAAATGTTTTGTTTTTTTTACGTCTATCTACATATTGAAATGGATCTCCACCACGTATCGGCCAAATCAGTCAAAATATTAATAATATTTTCTCTCTTTAATATTGTCACGATAAGTTCGATAGGGCGTCAATTGGTAATCAATTAAATGATATTAATATCTCAAAGTATCTTAAAATATGCTGTTGAGTGTTGAATAGATTAGGAAAGTAGGCGGCTTCAAAGTTGGCGCGAAATTTGAAACTGAGCCTATTGAACTGTAAAACTAAAACTGCGTGGGTTAGGTGAAATAAACCGAAAATAACTAAAACACCGACATTTTTTATGAAAAGCTTCAATAACGTGCCTATTTTGAACAACCAGTTAGTATTTTTGTTATTAAAAAATTGTACAAAATGGTGGTCTGTCTGAGCTACGCACAGCGGTACGTCAACAGACCATTCATGAACATAACCTAATTAAAGAAAATCCACATAAATGGGTGAACATGTGTGTGTGGGAAATCAAGCAAAACACTGCGAAGAGAACAAAAAAAAGAATCGTCAAAAACAAGATACCAAATAACAAAGGATTATCAGCTCGCTTTCGCTGTCTTAACGTTCTTCAAAGTGAGGTTATGTTTAAGTACGTAGCGTTTTACAAAGCGCATCAATTTACGACAAACGTCAATAACATGATTTCAATTGTGTCTACTTTGAATAATCGATTAGTTTTTTTGTTGTTAAAAAAATTGTACCAAATGGTTGTCTGATCTAAGTACAGCCGCACGTCAACAGACCGTTAATAAACATAACCTAATAAAACAAAATGCACATAAATGGGTGAACATGTATGGGTGTGGGAAATCAAGCAAAGGGAACAAAAAATAATCGTCTTACTTAACATTCTTCAAAATGAGGTTATGTTTAAGTACGCGGCGTTTTACAGAGCGCGTCAATTTACGACGTACGTCCAATATGTTAAACAAAAACAGTAAGCGACTCAGCCCCTTCTTCTATGACGTTTGCTTTCCTAATCTATTGCACACGACGCGACGGCGACGTTCCATACTGCCTGTTTGACTGCAACTCGAAAAACGACAGAGTTAGGAAAGGCTATATTATAAAATAATATCTGTCATGTCTACTCGGTGTGATTTTTGTTGTTGATTATTTAAAAAAAAATCGGAATTGGCCGGTGCTTTTTCGCAAAATCTAAATAATAAGAAAATTTTTGTAACATTTAATACCGGTATGAAGTTAGCAATAACTTTCAGCAATAAAAAAAAATTCTAAAATAATACCAAAACAGTTTCAGTATTTATATATTGGTACAAAAATCTACTAATTAAGTAAAATTCAATAACTTAAAATAAATATTTTTAGAAATTGATTCGAAATTGACCTATCAAGTATTGTTGCGCGAGGCGTACTCAACTTCTTCAAAAATGACAGCGTTGTCTTATTTTTAAATCAAATATTTTTAGACGAAAATAATCTATTAATAACGGGTTTTCAATAGTGTAAAAACAAAAAGGGACATATTTTTTGTTCGGCCACAATTAAATCTTAAACTTTAAGTTCCGCGTGCTTGGTTTTTCTCAAAAATGACAGCGTTGTCTTATTTTTAAATCGAATATTTTTAGAAGAAAATAATCTATTAATAACGGGTTTTCAATAGTGTAAAAACAAAAAGGGACATATTTTTTGTTCGGCCACAATTAAATCTTAAACCTTAAGTTCCGCGTGCTTCGTTTTTCTCAAAAATGACAGCGTTGTCTTATTTTTAAATCAAATGTTTTTAGACGAAAATAATCTATTAATAACGAATCTATTAATAAACGAAGCACGCGGAACTTAAAGTTTAAGATTTAATTGTGGCTGAACAAAAAATATGTCTCTTTTTGTTTTTACATTATGGAAAGCAAGTAATTAATAGATTATTTTCGTCCAAAAACATTTGATTTAAAAATAAGACAACGCTGTTATTTTTGAGAAAAACCAAGCACGCGGAACAAGAAACAAGAAGCGCGCGTCCTGCGGAACTAAAGTTTAAGATTTAATTGTGGCCGAACAAAAAATATGTCCCTTTTTGTTTTTACACTATTGAAAACCCATTATTAATAGATTATTTTCGTCTAAAAATATTCGATTTAAAAATAAGACAACGCTGTCATTTTTGAGAAGAAAGAAGCGCGTGTCCTGGGGAACTAAAGTTTAAGATTTAATTGTGGCTGAACAAAAAATATGTCCCTTTTTGTTTTTACACTATTGAAAACCCGTTATTAATAGATTATTTTCGTCTAAAAATATTTGATTTAAAAATAAGACAACGTTGTCATTTTTGAGAAAAAAGAAGCTCGCGTCCTGCGAAACTAAAGTTTAAGATTTAATTGTGGCCGAACAAAAAATATGTCCCTTTTTGTTTTTACACTATTGAAAACCCATTATTAATAGATTATTTTCGTCTAAAAACATTTGATTTAAAAATAAGACAACGCTGTCATTTTTGAGAAAAACGAAGCGCGCGTCGGAGTATGCGGAACTAAAGTTTAAGATTTAATTGTGACTGAACAAAAAATATGTCCCTTTTTGTTTTTGCACTATTGAAAACCCGTTATTAATAGATTATTTTCATCTAAAAATATTCGATTTAAAAATAAGACAACGCTGTCATTTTTGAGAAAAAAGAAGCGCGCGTCCTGGGGAACTAAAGTTTAAGATTTAATTGTGGCTGAACAAAAAATATGTCCCTTTTTGTTTTTACACTATTGAAAACCCGTTATTAATAGATTATTTTCGTCTAAAAACATTTGATTTAAAAATAAGACAACGTTGTCATTTTTGAGAAAAAAGAAGCTCGCGTCCTGCGAAACTAAAGTTTAAGATTTAATTGTGGCCGAACAAAAAATATGTCCCTTTTTGTTTTTACACTATTGAAAACCCGTTATTAATAGATTATTTTCGTCTAAAAACATTTGATTTAAAAATAAGACAACGCTGTCATTTTTGAGGAAGTTGAGTCCGCCTCGCGCAACAATACTTGATAGGTCAATTTCGAATCAATTTCTAAAAATATTTATTTTAAGTTATTGAATATTACTTAATTAGTAGATTTTTGTACCAATATATAAATACTGAAACTGTTTTGGTATTATTTTAGAATTTTTTTTTATTGCTGAAAGTTATTGCTAACTTCATACCGGTACATTTAATAACTTTTAAGTTTCAATGTTGAAACGTGAAAGGTTGTTTCTATGCTCTCTGCGATATAGTGTGTCTGTTAACGGTATCAACTAGTTTTTCTCGCCAATGTAAAAATAATTAATAATCAGACTTCGGACATTTCGGAGCGTTGCCATGGTTACGCAATACGGGGACCAATGAAACGTGCCCATTTAATGCGTAGCCATGGCAACGCTCCGAAATGTCCGAAGCACAGTATAAGTAATTACACGGTAGCAACACTTAAACGTCATTGTCAAAAAAAAGTCGCCATACTGTTTGATACCCATATGGAAATGTAATGTAATTTGCAAATCGGTAGGTATTAAACAAAATGGCAAATGTGACAGTTATACTCGAGTGACCCTACTGTGTGATTCTTATACTGTGTCCGAAGTCTGATTATTATTAATTGTTCTTCAAGTAGGTATTTTTATCTTGTAAATTGTAAACTGTTTCATACGAATTCATGTATTTTTAGTTGTGTTGAACATGTCAAATATTTCAGACGTAGACCTTCAATTATATGTAGTTGATTTGATCTGATCACAGTGTAGTAAAGTGTTCTTCTTATTAACCAAAATATTTACAGCAGTTTAGGTCGCGACATCTAGCGGCTGACTTTTGACCTAAAACTGTATTGCAATCAAAACCGAATTGCAACAAATTTCCAAGGCATTTACAGTTTTTCTCTAATTGCGATTCTTTTCGTGCAACTTGTTATATTTTAAGTTTTTATTATCCTCTTGTTAGTAAAAATATTTCGAAGTTCTTGTGGTTTTTTAATCACTTTGTCATATTTAACATAATTTTTAAAGCTTCAATAAAAATGTCAAAAATCACAGTCACAATTATGGTTGGTAATTGGTGACTCTTGTCAGCTAATTTAGTGACTTAAGTTTTGATGGTCTGGCAACACTGTATATTCTAGACACGAGGTTCATATAAAAGTCAAAAGGAACGCGCAAAATATTCTCGTACGTTTTCAAGTTGAAATGAAACATACAGTGTGTTGAGTAAGGCGAGTAAGCATTTTAGTGTATACGTCAATTTGAGTTTGACACTTGGCTAATTACTAAATAATTTTGACACGTGACGTGCGAATTTAATTTCACGGCCAACTTCGATCCAATTTTTTTTTTCGATCGCATTGAATATGACAACTGCCTGTCATACTATCATCAGCGTTAGGACGTAGAAAATGAGACATACACGTATAAATACGCGCACATTTTTAATTGTTAATTAATTAAGTACTTTAAAAACTTTCTTCGCAGATTATCACCGTTGTTAAATGTGCTCAGATTAAACAAATCAATAAATAAAAAAGAACATTATGTGTATGAAGCTCAACAAAAAAAGTTATTAAAATAAAGTTAAACTGACTCTATACACAAACGGATTGCTTAATTTACGTTGACGTATAATTTAGGAAAGGCGGGAAACTGTATGGTATATAAATTGTTTTAATCACCTCCTACTCGTTAAGGATAATTAAAAAAAAACTCTTGCTTTGCGTAGGGTAAGCCAAAATTATTTATATCCATCTATAAAATTGTCAAATATCCAGTTTGATCTGTCGATTGTTCTTCAATAGAGGTAGGTACAATATACGTATACAGCGGTTAATAAAAAAAATTATTTACTTACATGTTATTAACAGTGCAGAATAAATGGCAAAACTGCGTTTTATTTGTCCAACCACAGTAATCATACTAGGAATAAAGGGAAACTTGTTTCTTTTTGAAAATTTTCGAGCGTCGACACACCGGAAGAAACTTCGGCGGAACACGTGCACGGAAGATCAGAACGCAAAGCGACCTACTCCAACTCTGAACCGACGTCGACTGACGAAGTTGGCGGCTAACTAACTAACGAAAAGTGGTAACAGCACGACGCGAGTACCTACCTACGTGTTCGTTGAAAGTGGAGGCCTGCCAGTCCAAATTTTTAATCAACAGACAGAACCTGTTGTGTTTATCTCTTTCGAGCGGCAAGTTCTCGACGACCGGATCCGGTGAACGTACGTCCTCCAGGTTAATTCACAAAATCACGCCACTATGATATAATATTGGCGATAGGTTTAGAAGTTGGATGAATGCGTATGGAAAGGGTATGGTGTGATCGCACTTACATTACAAAAAAAACGAAAAAGTTTCGGGAACTAGGATGATTTCATTTCGGCTGATTCTAAATTCGTCTGACGTGGACATGGCAATTGTATATTATAGAACTGCCACCTTTTCTATTTACATAAAAAAATATTCAAAAAAACAAACAAATTTAAAGTCAAATTTTAATTAGGAAACTAAATTTTAGATGTCGGTATCATCTATCAAATGATAATCAAATGAAAATGATACAAAACGATTATTTTGATATTAAACCTTACTTATCTTTTGTCATGAAAAAACTGTCTCAAATAATTACCAACCTCGCAGATACAACTGGCAACACTGCCAAAAGTACATTGAGAATCAAAAGTTATATCTCCCCTATAAATATCAAATTGCGGCCTAATCTCTTCTGACCAGAGTTGCCAATATGATTCTCGGTGACTTTTTATACTTACCTAAAAGAGACAAAAGAATTTGTTTAATAAAAACGATCATTTTGAGGGAGTTTTGGAGGTTATGAAGCTTTGCATTTCTTTTTTTGTACTGCCAATGAGGCTGTTCTCAAAATCTGCTTTCGTTATTTGACTTTAGAAGAAAAAAAAATGGATTAACGGTAAAACGTCTACAGCGCATGCGTCTTATAAAAACTCGTTTGTGACAGTTTGTCATTTCTTACATTGCGACAGTATTGCCAACATCCAGAGAGAATTTAAATCAAACGGGAAAAAAGCAAAAATTGCAATACTTCAATAAAAACCTAAAAAGGCAATTTTTGAATAATACTAACAGCCTCTTAGTTGTTGAAATTTAAAAAAAAAAACATATTTTTTGTTTTGAAGTTGTTTATGTTGTCATATAAAGGGTAAACTTGCGGCCAAAAATGTTACCCGTCAAATTGAAATTTAATGACGTTTTGATTATAACATGTTGTCATAAAGTCCCGTCATCCCAGTAGGCTTTGGAAGTGTGAACGCATGTCTTTTCTCACAGTAATTGCTTAATCAGAATGACATTTCTATTTAATCAATCGACACATATCAAAACGCTACAGGATATTCATACAAGTTGTTGAAAATGGTGCCCATTTTGCTGACGGCAAAGATTTACACGTCGCTTCTAATTCTAATGTGACACATACAAATTATAAACGTCATTCAGTTTTCTAAGAAAAGACGTGCCCTTACACATCCTACTGGGGGACGGGACTTTATGATAACATGTTATTTACATAACTGTGTAGCAGTCTTGTAGTTTTGGAGGTTATACTAAATGTCGTGTTACATTTTTGTTCTAGTTTGCAGGTCCATAAGGAGCTGTGTCACAAATTATTCGTTTTGCGTAAAACGGAATTTAAGTTTAAAAACTAATTTTATTGAAAACGGTTTAGATTTTATGAACTCTATTCATTGAAGTATTTACTTAGGTATTAATTGAGAAAACTGTACTATAAATAAACTTATATTTTAAAAGCAAGAACACAAAATTAGGAAAAATGTTCTGAAACTACCAAAAATTTTTGACCAAAAAGAGCCAAGTCTAAAAATTTGAACGCAAACTATCGAAACTATAACACTTTACAATAATACATTGTCCTCAGTTCTTCGGAAGCTTATAAAAAAATGATTATGCTTCAACACTGCAGAATCTCCTCAAGTCTTGCAAGCACTGAAATTTTTTAGCTTTGACCCCTACTGGCGCTGTATTCGTTAACAGAAACTTATATTTCCTAGGAACTTAGCACTTTTTGGACCTGCAGGAATACTTGGCAGATTCTACATCAAAAATGCCACAAGATGGCACTAGGAGCTCAGTTTGACTAAAATTTGGGCTTGTCTCCTTTTAGACCTGTACCCTTCATATCAAACCACCAAAAGTCGCCAAAGGCAAAGTCGCACGTTGGCTACTTCTGATTCCTGACGAGTTCAGGGCCCAGGCCACCAACCTCATTTAATAAAATTGTTAAAAATAATAGATCTAAAATTTCAGAAGTGTTAAATTATTTTTGAGGATTTTACAGATCTTAAGTAGCGCCGGCAACCGAAATCGGTTTTTTGGATAATCGGTTAACCGCTTTTGGATATTCGAGGTTTTGAAGAAAACCGAAAACCGGCTATCCGGATAATCGGTTATTCGAATATCCAGTTATTCGGATAACCGGATATTCGAAAATTATCGGTTTTTTGGATAATCTGATATTCGATTAACCGGTTATTCGGATAACGGATATTCAGATATTGGAAATTCGAATAACCAGATATCAGAATGAGTTTTTTTTTAATTTAATGATCTAATACCTATTAGGGAAAAAGTACGCGTACATACTTATGTATTTATTTAGTTAATTGCTTTTATTATAAAGTATTTGCGTATTTAATCTCAGCGAATTCTATAATTACAATACTTGCAATTACCTAGATATGTTCTGTATTTTCTAAATATGTCGTCTCGTACCAGGAATGTACACAGCAGTTGAGATTAGTGCTGGCAACTGAAACCGGTTTTTTGGATAATCGGTTAACCGGTTTTGGATATTCGTGGTTTTGAAGAAAACCGAAAACCGGTTATCCGGATAATCGGTTTTTGAATGGTCTGTTTTTACCATTATTTGGATAACCAGTTATATCCGAAACCGGTTTTTAAAGAAATCGATTAACCGGTTTCAACTTTTTACGGTTTGTTGAGCTATTGCCTCACACACGTCAAACTCAAATGTTTTGTCTAATATAACTCTGACAAAGCAAGAAATCTTTTCTGCGAAACGTCAGTAAGTAATTAAATGTATTATTTACTCGATACAAACCTGTTTTCTTTTTCAAACAATATCACGAGTAAGAACTGTACCCAACTCATCTATTAAATAAAAAATTAAACAACTTTTTATTATCTATGGTATTGTTTCGCAGTTTGCATTAATATTGTATCGAAATGACATAAACGTTTAGAAACATTTTTTATTGTAATCATAGTTTTTTTTTAACTTTTGATTTTCCTGATTAATTTAAGGAATTCTAGGGAAACATCGTCTTCCGAAAAAGGAATTTTTAGTCGAGTTGGTTGGCAACACTGAATTTGTTTCACATTAGCAGTATTGCCAGATGGGTGAGTTTTACCATTTCTCGTTTTTTTTTTAGACAAAAAGAGTAAAGGACTTCTTTAAAAATTTACAGGTAGGTATGCTTTTAGGAGCAATTTATAATTAAATAATGAAATCAAAGGTCAAATGAATAGATGTATGTATAATGGTAGGTGCTTATCACAAAAGAAATTAATTTTCTTTTGTTTCGTAAAGAGTTTTAATTGATAATTTACCATTTGCTTCAATAAATGATTATTTTTACAGAGATTTTTTTTTCAATGTAGAATTAGGGGGAATTTTTCGATTTCACAGGTTGGCAACACAGCTTGTGACCACTATGCACTATAATAATAATAAGAAGAAGATGGACAAAACACGAAATAAAATTCATCACGTGCTTGTTTACCTTTTAAACCGCGACTTAAAATTGTATTTGGGAGACAATACTTTTAATTCTCGTGTACCTGCTAGTGACAAATTTCAAAAATGTCTGCGTTTTCTCGACAACCACTGTCTCAAAGTTTAGAAAAAAAAAAACGCCAACCTCGCAATTACTTCCTAGATACAACCGACAACGCTGCCGCAAGTACAGTGAGAATCAAAAGTTATATATCCCCAGATGCTCTTAGTCACATTTCCCCATTCCACAAATTTCCCCAAAATCAGCAAATTATTTTAAAATTTGCCCAATTCTAAAACTTTAATTTTAAAGTTTATATTTATTAAGATAAAGAGCAATTTTTTTACATTTCATATTTAATTAATCATTGGTTGAAACAGAGTAGAGCCGAAAGACATCAAGGCAGCACATACTTTTAAAATTCGGTTTCACTCAGGTTTCACGTTGAAATGTGTTCTGCCCAGTGTTGCCAGCAGAGTACTGAAAAAGGCCCCATCTTGGTTTTTTCCAAGTTTCATAGTTTATTACCACTCGTTTTTTTCCAACACTTGAAGTCCTCAATACCTCAATATAAAATGCGGTTTCACTCAGGTTTCACGTTGAAATGTGTTCTGCCCAGTGTTGCCAGCAGAGTACTTATAAACGTAATAGGTGGCGCTTTGAAATTGCAGTAGGTAATAGATTTGAATATTTCGTAATTAAAATCGATTTTTAAGCTTATTAAAGTAACAGTCTGGAGCCTAAAACTAACGAACATTTTAAGTAGCGACATCTTTCGATCGCTTTTTAACCTGATATTGCAGTACCATGGCCAACTCCATTAACATTCACTGACGTGTATGTATGGCCGTTTCAATTCGACTTTTAAAAATTTTGACGGTACTCCACTCAGCGCCTCTTGTGAGTTTTTAAGTAATTGCAGTTGCCATTAAGTTACTGTCAGTAGTTCTGTAGTATCTTTAATAGAGAGCGCTGAGGGGAGTACTCCACGGCATGCTTTCCGGAACCGATTTTTAGGCGAATTGACACGGCCATACATACACGTCAGTGAATGTTAATGTTGCTGGCCATGGCAGTACAGAGCCTGCTCGAGGAATCCGCTGTAATCAAAACCGATTTGCACAAAATTTTTTAAAATTTCCTAAAACTAACATTCGACGTAGCCTAAACTGAAAATTGCCAAAGTCGTAATTGCAACGCGAAACATTCCATCAACAATGTTGCCAACTCTTTAATGAATTTTCCCCTAGAAGTTGAAAAACTTTGTAAATTGATATTAAATATGTATCACTATTTTTTTTTTTCAAAAGAAAAAGATTTATACGAAAAAGTTTATGAAATAAAACCGAAGCTATGTATTTCAAAATTATTCAAGAGGAATTTAAGCGTTACAATCTTTTTCTAGTAAAAATATACAGGCTGGTCCCGAAAGAAGGTGCCAAAAGGCAATCAGTTATAGGAGATGAGTAAAACTCATATACAAAAAAATTTTCTAATAAAAGTCTTTTCGTTTTTGAGATAAAAAGTAATTGAAAATGTGTTGAAAATTTGCTGTACGCTAATGTTAATCGGGATTGAAAAGGTAATACTGGTTGTATGGCAACAATATTTGCATTTTTTTTAGCAACGGTACCTGTATCATCTAAACTCATTAGCATACAGCAAATTTTCAACAAATTTTCAATTATTTTTATCTCAAAAACGAAAAGAGTTTTATTAGGAAAATTTTTTGTATATGAGTTTTACTCATCACAAGCTATAACTGATTGCTTTTTGGCACATTCTTTCGGGACCACCCTGTATAGGTAACATTACGAAGAACATTACTAAGTTAGTGATACTGTCCATCAGCTCTTTATGTCACCAACGTCAAGAAAATGAAACTCCTTCTAGTTAAACAAATTTCTAATTTGTACAACTAAATAAATGATTTTTCAGATAATACAGGGTGGTCCCGAAAGAAGGTGCCAAAAGGCAATCAGTTATAGGAGATGATGAGTAAAACTCATATACAAAAAAAAAATTCCAATAAAAGTCTTTTCGTTTTTGAGATAAAAATAATTGAAAATGTGTCGAAAATTTGCTGTACGCTAATGTTAATCGGGATTGAAAAGGTAAGACTGGTTGTATGGCAACAATATTTGCATTTTTTTAGCAACATCCAAACTCATTAGCATACACCAAATTTTCAACAAATTTTCAATTATTTTTATCTCAAAAACGAAAAGAGTTTTATTAGGAAAATTTTTTGTATATGAGTTTTACTCATCATCTGCTATAACTGATTGCTTTTTGGCACCTTCTATCGGGACCACCCTGTATAAATCAAATAAATTAATGTTGGAAAACGTAATAGATTTACCATAGACGTAATAGCGTAATAACTAATTTTTGAAAGTAATAGATCTATTACCTACAATTGTAATAGCGCTGGCAACATTGGTTCTGCCCTGGCAAATGTCAATGTCAAATACTACCAAGCAGTGCTGCCAGCTCATTAGACTTTGAATTCCCTGACTTTAAATTAAAAAAAAAACATGTTTTGACCCTTTTCATTCATGATATGAATGCAAATTCATTATTTTCTTTTCAAAAGGCGTCATCTATGGACATTTTTAGAACCTCATAAAATGATACAATAGGCTTGTTCCAGCAACAGTTCGTAACTAGTTCGAAACCGTTAAAAGCATGTAGTCATCAAACATGTACATTTGACGGCGCCGTTAAAATCGGTCATTATTTCGGTGGGCAACTGTTTTTAACGGTTCCGAACTAGTCAGAAAATGCTGAGAGAACAAACCTCATAACTGCTAGATTTTCATTATGTTATCTCTAATTCGGTTTCTGTTCTCTTTCGTAGAATTATTGTAGTTCACTCTTAAACTACCTAAGCACAAATTGATGACTTTTTTTTATCAAAAGAAAATCACTCACAGTTATTGGAAATTTTTCAAGTAAGTTAAAAACTTTAATTAATTTTATCGCGCGAACAGAGTAATCGATGAGAAAAAAACTAAAAAATTTGCTTTGATTTTACCGAAGGTTATCCAAACACCATAACCATTGAATCAAAATTATTTTTACGGAATCTTGTACATCTATTTTATATTTACTTATCCACACTCATTTAACATCTTATGTGCTATTGCCATCCCTACATGCAATCGCTGCTATTATGGCCACTCAGAGTAACGAAATTAATAACAATTTTATACACGTGGTACAGTAAGTGTAGCACGTTAATTTAATTGCTCTTGTTATATCGATTTTAATACTCCTAATTGTACAAAAAAAAATTCAAAGAACTTTTATCCTCTCCGTATATTTTTTGCATTTTTTTATTTTTAAACTGCGCTCTCCTGTTACTGTCACCTGATTTTAAACACTACTTTGAATAGTTCTGTTTACATTTACAAGATTAAAGTAAAGGTTAATAAATTTCGTACGAATTCCTACTTTGACGCATGCAAATACTAGATCGATTGATTTTCTATTCAAATTAAATTTGACAGTCACCACACGGAATATTTGAATTGTTTTAAGAGAATCATTAACCCATCCTGACACCTGCTTGTGTTTACGATTTTGTGTTAATTTTATACGAATTGATACCATGTGTTCATTTAATATTCCGGTAGCATTGGCTATGGAAATATTTTGTTTCCGTAAAGGCATGTCTTAGCTTAAGCTCGCCGCGAACAGAATTGTCACTAGCGTCATTCGTCCTGTCAACTGTCGAGTAAGTGTTTTCGTGTTTGTTTGCGTTGTTTGTTGGTTTAAGTTATTTTCAGGACTCATTTACTTTACATTTATTGAATTACAAAATGGTGTTTAGTGTTTACATTAGAGCAGAAGACATTTATGCTTTCTGTGGGAACGTGCCACAAATTGTTACGTAAAGATGCTGAGTTCTATGCTTACCGCATGATATTGGTGCAAGAATTGGAGTATCTACAGCGTGAGGGAGCATTTCATTGTGATTAGATGTTTAAAGTGTAACCAATTCGGTCATTTTATCACCCAATGCAAAAACAAAATCACCAACTGCTGTGGCGAACATGCAGAAAAAGACTGTACAAAGTACAAACAAAACATTGAAATGTCCTACTTGCTCGGATGCTAAAGACAATCTGAGTTTACCGTTAGATATAAACCACTCTGGCAGAGATGCAAATTTCCCTACCTACCTCAGACAAGTTGATATCCTCCGCCAGAAAACCCAATTTAAATCCGGTGAGGACATGTAGCAACTATATTTAGAACGATGTCTACACACATTGAAACTACTGCACCTAAACGTCCAAATAAATAAAAAAGAGTCAATATCTCAATTAGCACAAATTGAAAATCTCGACATAATCTGCCTAATTGTAAGTGAACATTGACTTAATACAAACAATTTTAACTTGTATAATATTGATGACTGTAATTTAATAAGTATTTTTGTGCGAAAGACAAATCCTCGTGGTGGTGTTTGTATCTATGCTAAAAACCAAGTTCATGCTCAAGTAGAAGAAAATATGAATGGAATGTCTATCGAAAAACATTGCGAACTAGCTGCTGCTTTTGTCCCAGATTCTAATTTACTTATCATTTGTATATAGAGATCACCTGATGGAGACCTGGACACTTTTACATTGATTCTTGAAAACGCACTTCTATTTGCATTTACAACTTTCAAACCTACTGTGAATATTGCACTCGCCGGGGATTTTAACATAAATTTCAACATCAACACTTCTTCGGTGAGAAAGTTCCTAAACTTTTGCGAAAGCGCCGGTTTAAAACAAACTATTTTCAACACTACAAGATTTGGACCGACTTCTCGCAAATGCTTAGATAATACTTATACAAATATCAGGAATTGTAAAGCTTATAATGTAAGTCCTACAGTGTCTGACCACGAGGCACAAATTCTTGAACTTCCGATCAATGAACAAGGTCAACGAGGAACCCAAAACATCCAGATACTCTAGGAAACTTTTTTCTCAAAATAAACTGCAATTCGCGAATGCCCTACTAAGCGTGAATTGGGACTGCATACTTCAAGGTCAAGATCCGGACACAATGTTTGACGCTTTCCTAAAAAACACTATTGTTTCACTTTACTAACTGCTTCCCACTGGTAAAAACAACCTCGACCATACGGAAATACCCTCAAAACCCGCAGTTATCCCAAATTAAAGAAACGCTATCGCTTATATTCGAAACCTTCAAATCAACTGGTGACGAAGAATACTATCGTATTTATACCAACTACAAACAATTCTACAACTATATGATCGAGTATGAAAAGAAATCTGCCAACTGGCGTACTACAGAAAATGCAAACAACAAACAAAAAGTAATGTGGCAAGTCATCAACAATGAAACTGGCCGTCAAAAAAAATCGAGAACTAATACCAGCCTATCTAGTGACGATTTCAATATATTCTTCTCCACCGTTGCGGAAAGGATCGTTCAAAATTTGCCTCAACCAAGTACAGCCGCACAAAATAAAATCCCTGAGATTAAGAAAAATAATAACTCCATCTTCCTATGGCCTACTACACCCCACGAAATTGAAAACATAGTCTCTCAGATAAAACACAAATACACTGAAAATCACTACAACATTAATACCAGAATCCGCAAAGAAATAGCACCATTTATATCACATCCTGCTTCATAACCGGTATTTTTCCTAAAAACCTAAAAATTGCAAAAGTTTTTCCGCTCTGTCTAAAGATGTGGAAGAAGCAATCGCCAGAAGAGTTCTACATTTCGACAATAAACATAACCTCTTGCATGGTAGAAATTTGGTTTCAGGAAAGATCGATGCACAGCATCAGCAATCCAAAACGTCATCGGTTTCATTTTAAACGCCTTGGAAGAGCATGAACATTGCGAAGTTCTCTTGGTTGATTTAACGAAAGCTTTTGATTGTATGCCTCACGTTTTATTTCTTGCGAAAATGGAACAATATGGCTTTAGAGGGACAGCTTTGAGACTAATATCTTCCTACTTGAGCGATCGTAAACAATATGGAGAAAATCTCGTTGCTAAAAGCTCCTTGATGTCAGTCACGCGCGGTATAGCACAAGGTTCGATTCTGGGGCCTCTTTTCTTTATCCTTTTTATGAACGACCTTCCTTCGTACATGGAAAATTTTACGGTTCTGTATGCAGACGATACCACGGTATTAAACAGAAATAGAATACAATGGAAGAAATGTCTGCAACCTCGTTAACAAAATTAACGGACTGGTTCAACTCCAATGAGCTTTGCTCTAATAACGACAAAACCGATAAAATTTTGTTTACCTCATCAAGAAGAATGGACCCGTCGAAAATAAAATCCATTAGATATCTTGGAATCCATCTTGACTCACGGGTTTTATGGAAGCGCCATACCGAAGAACTTGGAATGCAATTGGCTAGAAGTATCTATGCAATAAGAAGGATTGCCCATATTGTGAACAAAACTGCAGCTATTAGCGCGTATTAGCTCTTTCTTACTCAAGAATGTCCTAGGGCATCCTTTTCTGGCGTAGATCTTCGAGCGGCTCAGACATCTTCCTGCTTCAGAAGAAAGCAATCAGAGCTATAGACCAACTTCCTCAAACATCCCATTCCAGAAGTACAAGTTACTAACTTTTCCAAGCGTCTATATTTACCATCAATTGCTCGCTACAAAACTTTCCAGACCTACCTGTACAACGAAGTCGACACTTATATCCTATCCGATAAGCCGACAACTTTCTGATATCATTGAACCGACTTGTTATCTCTGATATCAAATCTGATGGGCTTACGAAATTAAATAGACTCCCAGCAGATTGGAAATCGCTACAGTTTGAGAGCTTCAAGGAGAAAATTAAAGAATATCTTCTGCAGAAAGCCTTTTACTCGATTAATGAGTTTTTCTTCAATAATTTGTTTAATTAATTAATTAATTGTTTAATTTTGTTAACTCTCCAATTGTACTGTTTTCAGTACCTAAATAAATTTATTATTATTATTGCTGCCCGGTGATCTCATACATTGAATTCTGTGAATTTTATATAATAAGTTATTTAATTTTTGAGTAAGTAATAATTGCTATTTTTTTTTTTATATTTTATGATGTATGTCATGCTGACAGTGCATGACAGTGCGACATACGTTTTCCAAAATAAAATACATATTTCCACGGTTGATGCTAGCGGATTATTAAATGAACATATGTTACATTCACAAATACTTATATTTTAGGTAATTTTTAATATTTATTTCGTATTTAGAAAAAAAACTTTCCAGTTTTGTAAGCATTTACCGAGTACAATACGATTCCATTAAATCGTGTTTTACAAGTCAAATGCAACGCGCCGTTAACGTTATCACTAAAGCCCGGACTTTTAGGCACTTAGAAAGACTGAATTAGGCAGGCAAATAGGCAGTTAATGTCCAAGAAATAGGCACACTTTTAGGCAGCCTGAAAAAATATAATTTCCCCTTTTCCGTCGTTTCATAATAAAAAAAATATTAATATTTACTTACATGATAGACACTTCTGTTCACGGAAAGGGTTCGGTGAATCTTCTTATAAAAATTACACGAACGTGAATGCGAAAATTGATGATTGATTGATTATTTAATGTTTTGAATCTTCTTTCTCTACGGAAGCGTATTGTTTACATTTTCAAAAGCTGAGCCCCTTTTGTAATTTGTGACTGCGAGGTGGCGGCATCTGTGCGAGTCCCCTATTTGGTCCCGCTCATTTAGGTCACTGCCTACCCTCAAGAGATTGTCAGGTGTTTTTGGACCGGCTCCGCTACCTTGTGTGGGTGAGGTTCTCACGCGCTCAGGGTCTTTATCGCGTGGCTTATTTACTTTAACATATCTTAACAGTCACTTATCGTAAGTAGAGTAAGTTTGTCGCTCTCGCCCCTCACCGCCTGAATAACCCATGAACAAATTTAAAAATTTTGAATTTCAATTTTCGATTCTTTACAAAAGCGTTCCAGCGCTGAGTTTAGCTGAATACGTTTAAAATGTTTTGGCAAGCAAATACGTATTTTCATACTCAGGAAAAACAATTCACAAAAATTAATTATATACATCTCCTTCTAATTAAAATTGCGATCTAAATGTTTAAAACTTAAATGCCTACATTTTTTCTTAAATAAAATTTTAGGCAGTTGCCTAAAGATTTGGGCTTTAGTTATCAGTATCGCTGCAATTCGCAATACATTAGGTGATACACATATCGCTTAATTATGACTTTCTCGTGTGACTAATTTATTAATTGCCTTCGTAATTAGTCACACACTAGCGATAATTCGATGAACGGCTACGATACTTCGTTTTTTAGCCCTTTAATCCATTCCACTCCAAACGTTGCAATCACATCACAATCACGATCACATTGGCATATCGTGGCAAGGATTCATCATATTTTACTAATGAAACAGCTTTTCTTTTTTTCTTTTTTTTTGAAAAAGTGTAATCCGAACATGGTGAGGTAATTTTAGTTCGTATAACGCGTGGATTCTTCAATCGACAGGAGCTTCAGTATTTCCGGAATGCAATCAAACAATATTTTCCAAAATTTCTACGCAAGAGAAAAATTTTGTTCGTATGTATCTTTACATTTTGTTAAATTATTATTAAAAAAAATATAGCTTCACCAGTTTAATTTCTTTATTTATTGGAATGCGAATGATTTATGTGTTGGCATTTAAATCTTCCAACTTGTTAGCGTTGTTGTTTAGGCCTGACCTAAAAAACGAAACATTTCGAAATTAACGTTTCTTTTTTAAAGGCAACCGAAAGGTTGCATTTTACAAGCTGCATTGCATTAACATTTTGCGCGCATAATCTATAAATTAAACTATCAGTGAAGTTATTAATGAATTTTCCAATTTAATTCCGACTTTAACGTTCACAGAACTCCAACGATTTATGATTAGAAAGCAAAATCACCTGATTTAATATTATCTTTCACTCTGTGAATTTTGCAATAAAAATGCAAATGTAAGAAATTAATCAATTGCGTTAGACGTCTCAATGATTATGTTTTACGTCCTACACCTTGCTCACATACTTGCCTTGCATTTTATGAAAAACCTGGAACGCATAAAATACTAGTGGTAAAGAAAATGTCCGATTGTAGAATAATGCTCGTTTTTATTTCGTATATTATCTTTTCCTTGTTTCGTCTGTATTAAATAAAACCAATTACAGTGAAAGCTTGGAGGCGCGTAAATTATAAATATCGACTTATGGGTAACAGTTAAATTTAAACTTAACTTTAAATTAACTGTTACCCATAAGTCGGTATTTATAATTTACGCGCCTCCAAGCTTTCACTGTAATTGTTACCCTTAAGTTGGTACTGCTTAGGAACTTTTGTTCGCCATAATTTAAGTTCTCGCATTATTTGTCGTTCATTTTAAGTAAAAATGGCCACGTGCTGACGTGATTTAACCGCAGGTTTGTTTCAAATTTTCTTAATTAATTTCTTTTTAAGGCGCAAATTCATTAATTTTAGATTTGAGAATGGTTTGTTTGAAACCGAAACATGTCATCTAATCCAGAGTTCTTGTACTGATGAACAAAATATAGCTTAAGATCTTCGACGTAGTTTTTTTGTGACCTTCTGGCATTTCGTCTTCCAAATTATTTTAATTAGTCACAAATATCATGAATAACCCGTTATTAAAAATAAGACAATCGAAAAGACACATTTTTTATGTGATGTCATGATCAGATAATATATGACACTGAGGCCTGGTTTATCAATCACAAGTTAATTTTAAGTTAAAGGTAACCTTCAGTTAATTGCCATAACAACAATTGGCTTCGTAGTGTAGTAATTACTATGAGAACAAACTGAAAGTTAGAGTTAACTTGTGATTGATAAACCGGGCCTGAGAGTTACTGACAACCAGGGTTGCCAACTCTAAAAATCTAATTTACGGGAAACTGACAATTCATATACGAGAAAAAAACGAGAAAAGTAGGACCAAAAGTGGGACCCACTTGTGGGTCACTATAGTTACATGGTACATACTTAAGGCCGTTTTAGACACTACTGCCAACTCACCAATTTTCAAACTTCGTATTTTCTTAGAGAAAAGATTCATTTTTGACGTTAAAAATCGTGTCATCTCGATTTGACATTTAGGCCCGATTTTACAATCGTCGGATAAGCATTGTTCTTAGAATAACGTGACGTGGGTGCGACGTAGATATGGAGGAACGTTAAAGGATATTCGGTGAACAGTTATTCCGTCCTTATTCCACGATTGTAAAACTGGGCCTTAATAATATTAATAATATTGCTTATGGATTATTAGTTTATTCCCAAGGAGTACAGAAATCCGAGGTCTATCGACAAAGCGCTGTATCTGAAGTGCCTGGAGGACAGACTCCGGGCTCCTCCTGCCTCTGATAAAATCCAAACAATAATAGAGCTGCAAAAAGAAGTTGATTTTCTTGAAGACTCTATTACAAAATCTTATGAACAAATCTTATGTCCGGCAAAGACAGTCCATGCACGTCAGTCCACCATATGGTGGTGTAGACAGCTTGATAAACTGAAATCTACCCTGGGTAAACTGTTCAATAAAGCAAAGAAATACAGACGACTGGGTTGCGTACAAACGTCACCAAAGACTGTATAAAAAGAAGATTAGGGAAAGACATGGAGATCTTTCTGCAGTACAATTGAGACTACCAGAGATTCTGCTCGTCTCAACAAAATACTAGCCAAAGACCCACATCAGCAACCAGCCAGCCTAAAACGTGAGTTCCTTTATCACCAACGTTGAAGAAACAGCAAAGATACTGATGAATACACACTTCCCAGGTTGCAATATCAATCCCATACCTGCATGGGTGGAGGCGCCTGACGGAGGAGGATTGGGAGCTTGTCGGCCGGGTAGTAGGGAGAGAAAGAACAATCTGGGCAATTAAAACCTTTCACCCCTTTAAATCGCCAGGATTGGACAATATTTTTCCTGTTTTCCTCCAATGGGGGATAGAAGCAATTTTACCCTACCTGATACGCATTCTTAGAGGGTGTATCGCCTGGAGATACTGTAACAGAAGACAAAAACATGTTAAATCAGGCCCTGGTTCATCCGTACATCGCAAGCAAACCTTGGCCTATATTCATTTATCACCTACTTGGATTGCATCGTCGCGGAAGCCGGCAGCAGAGAAAAATGAGTCATCGAGATTTTCAAGAACAACCGACCTCCGCACAGACTACGTCAGTGGAAAGTAGGTCAAGTCAACTCATTTAAATAGATCGATTTCCCGATCAGAAATCAGTTCGGCAAGATCCTTATCAAAGTGCGTGAACTCATGTCGTCTAAGTAAAGTGCCATAACTATTGGTCTTGTAAGTGTATTTCTTGTATTTGCCACCCCAAATAAATGTACCTTATGTATTTTGTGCTACCTTAATTCTGACTACGCCCTACAACCCCTTAAGTATACGTTACTTCTTGGTACAAACTTGATCACCAAAAAGGCAACGTTAGATTACATCCCTAGGAATTGGAGGGAAATAAAAGTGGTATTTATACCTAAACCAGGACGAAAGGACTACTCTCTCGCCAAATCCTATCGCCCAATAATTAGTCTCACATCCTTCTTTTTGAAGACTTTCGAGAGACTATGCGCCAGGTTCATGAGAGAGGGGGCTTTGGTCAACAAACCATTACATTATAACCAACATGGCTACCTAGCAGGTAGATCCACAGAATCCGCCCTACATTCTGTAACAGGGCCGATAGAAAAAGCCATAAATAACAAAATGTTCGGTTTAGGAGTATTCATAGACATAGAGGGTGCCTTTGACAAAACCACCTTCAACAGTATCGAACGGGCACTACGTGAACATGAAGTAAACCACATTCTTCGAGAATGAGTTCTTGAAACATAGAGCAGTACACTTTACTGTCGGAAACGACCTATTAAAGAAATTTAAATAAATACAGCATACAAGTTATTCATCTTGTACAACGGTAATTTTCTCAGAAACGTACAAGCCATCCAAGAACTTACGGATGTCTTTATTTTTAACAGTGGTGGACTGTTGGATCAAAGCGGCCGATCGTGAAACATTCCAATGAATTACCTTCAATTACCAACTCGTCCTTCTGTTTAGCAGAGTTCGTAACGGTTACACCGGCAGCCATCTTTACCCTGCGTATGTATTTCTCCCCCAAGAAATTCCTTATTTCAATGACTGAGTTGTTTTCTGTCGTCGCACAGTTAATCGGCAAGTGAGCGTAAACGGCACGCATTTTGTATTGGTAGCCTTTCGTCACCCCCTTGAGCATGTTTTCCACTTGTGAACACACCGTTCTTACTGCGGCGAGTTCCTTTTTCGTGTCGAACCACTTTTCGACCTTTAACTTCCTAGAGTTCAGCATGCGGATCTCAAGAGTTAAGTGTTTAAATGAGCGCTTCAAGACACCCCTCGGTCCTTTCACTGTGACCAGCCGCGATTTCACTGTGATACCTTCTGGTATCTTAACTATTTGATTCGACACAAGTTGCTTCATCTTACTTGTTGCCGAACAACGGCGGAAGAGGAACGGTAAGTAGAGGCTCGCCATTACTCCCCCGTCTTTCCGGACTTGGACTTACCCAACCGCTGTTGGTGAACTGCGACGTGAGAAGTCGCTGGAAATTGCGATACGCCGTCTTGGCTTCAGTGGTCCTCACCCGGATTCGATACTCTACGGGCATTGACGACGATAGTTGCCGTTGGAGGAGCGAGGATGTAACCAAGGTTAGAGTGCCTTAAAAGAAGAGTGTGGCCAATCAGACGCCATATTTGTGCTAACTTAGGAGGCAAATTTGAAATTAGGTTGTCGTCCATTGATTTATCCTAATTTGCCATTTTCTTCCTTCGATTATTAGCATTTCAAGTAAGTATATAACTTTTAAGTATATTTAATTATAGAAGAGATTTACATAACTAAGAAGAGAAAATAAACAGATATTATAAAATAAAATTTATATTTATGCTAACATGTCCTGTGATGTAGATCTAAAACAATAACACATATAATAAATAAATAATAAATTTACAGCAAACATCATTTATATACAAATATAATAGCATTTACATTTTATTACAATTGTGATGCCATCATTGACTTGTTTACGTGGGTTTTTTTCCTTCAGGTGCAAAATGTACCTAAAAAATACACACTTTAGTTAGTTCGATATTTTTAATATGTTACTGTGCTTATCGTAAAGATTCAGGTATCACTTATTCCGCAGTGCAAAGGAGATAATGAAATTGTTGACGTTGCTACATTTACGCAAGTAAATCGGCACTTAGAACATCCTTGTTTTAAAAGTACTTTATGCTAAATACTGTTTGTTTACGTTTACATCAATTAATCAATAATGGTCTTTATTGCTTTGCTGCACATGTATCATCACTTTTTTTCATTCCTTTTATTACATTGGCAAAAATCTTACCTCACACAGCCGTGAATAATTTGTGGGCTCCCAGTCCCTTCGATTAACTTGGTCAGTCCATTGTTTCTTCCTTACAGGATTTCGAGGAAAAGCTTTCAGCAAAAATCCCTGCGATGCGTGATTAGAACAACTAATTGCAGCACACCCAACCATAGTACTGCAAAGAATTGTTTTGTAAATACCATATATACTATTAACGAAAATAATTAACTGATTAATCAACAGCACTATTAAACAATCACAACAGTCACAAGTAGGTTAGGTTAATGGATAACATTTCTCTGGCCGCGTCAAACACACATTTAGCACAAACATGGCTACCGACCTTGGTATATAAAGTCGAAAATCGCTCGCGACCAATAGAAATCGACTTCACGTTGGCCACACTCTTCTTTTAAGGCACTCTAACTAGGGACGTTCAGAATCGAATCGATTTATAATTGAATCGATTCTTTGCAAGCGATGCATCGAAAGAATCGAATCGATTCTACATGTTCAAATGGAATCGATTCAATTGAATCGTTTGTATGGAATCGATTCAGATTAATCGATTCCATTTAAACACGTAGAATCGATTCGATTCTTTCGATGCATCGCTTGCAAAGAATCGATTCAATTATAAATCGATTCGATTCTGAACATCCCTAACTCTAACCAAGGTCTGATTATTTTGATTTAAATTGCGGTAACGCACGCTTCTAAATTCTTTTGTAAATTAAGCAACCGTTTGTTGCCGAGGTTAGTAAATTTTGTTTTGACTTTTGTAACGTAAAGTCGGTACCGAGTTTTCGGGTTTAGATTTTTGACAACCTCGTTGCGTTTTATTGGCAACATTATTGAAAACTATCTTCTCACTCTTGTCACAATATAAATATCTACACAGTAGCGACACTCGAGTATAACTGTCACATTTGCCATTTTGTTTGATACCTATTGCAAATTGCAAATTATACAGGGTGTCCCAACAGTGTATTCTCGGGCCATATCTCCATAACTATTGGAGATACAAAAAAATTTTCAACACAATTTCTTTTTTAATTTAAGAGATCTACAACACAAAATTATTTTCATCTATACAGAGTGAATCAAAACAGTGGTGCCGGACAAAACTTTTTTATTTCAAATGGCATGCCCTATATATGAAATCAAATTTGAATTGCCCATAAAATTCTACACATTTTCTGTATACCATTGCCTATACCTAAACCTAACCGTTCTTGAGATATTTAACATTTTGTCTAAAAACCGCCATTTGCAGCCACTATTTTATTTATTTTTATTTTATTTATTTTTAACCCTAAGAAAAAGATTTTTGGTACAGATGTAGTTGATACATAAGCTTATCATAAGCCATTATTAAATATACTTTTATCGCTACAGGGTGGTCATGGTAATAAACGAAATCTCAGAAATTTCAAAATGACAGAACTCAATTTTCTTAAATAGCATGCCCTATATTTTTCTATCCTATATTCTTCGTTTAATAAAGTACTTTCATTTTTGTTAAGTATGTCTTATACCTATCTGAGATATTTTCTGAGATTTTTAGATTTATTTGAATTATTTCTTTTAAAACGAGTTATTGTCTAAGGTGGTCGTGGAAAACGGCAAACAAATGAACCTGTTGACTTTAATAATTAATTTTCAAGCGACAATAATGTACAGGCATTAGTTAGTTCTAGTACGTGACTCCTTTAAACAGTTATACATTTTTTTTTGTACTTACGTCATACATGCCCCAAGCTCTCTATGAGCTTATCAGGAATGCGTTAAGCTGGTTATTATAATATTGCCCGCTGCGGCTGCGACCGACCTACTAGGTATTTTCCATCGGCATTCGTCTTACAAACCGGGAAAACGCAGAAAACCTAGTTCGAAGGGGCCGAAATGAATCCTGAACACAATCCGACCCACAAATGTTCCATTTGTCACATAGGACCCATACGTACCAGGAGGGGATTCGAACACACACCTATAATTGTCCGACCAAGCGTCAAGCCCGTTGCCAGCGGATCCAACCAACTTTCGCGATGCAACCATTTAGTAAAGAAATAATTCAATAAATCTAATAATTCATGTCTTAACAAGTACCCAACAGTCTAACACTTTGAAAAATAATTATTAATGTCAACCGGTTCATTGTTTGCCGGTTTTCCACAGCCAGTGTTCGATATAATTCAAATAGATCTGAAAATCTCAAAAAATATCGCAGATAGGTATAAGACATACTTAAGAAAAATGAAAGTACTTTATTAAACGAAGAATTTAGGATAGAAAAATATAGGGCATGCTATTTAAGAAAATTGTGTTTTGCCATTTTGAAATTTCTAAGATTTCGTTTATTACCATGACCACCCTGTAGCGATAAAAGTACTTTTAATAACGGCTTATGATAAGCTTATGTATCAACTACATCTGTATCAAAAATCTTTTTCTTAGAGTTAAAATTAAATGAAATATCAATAAATAAAACAGTGGTTGCAAATGGCAGTTTTTAGACAAAATGTTAAATATCTCAAGAACAGTTAGGTTTAGGTATAGGCAATAGTATACAGAAAATGTTTACAATTTTATGGGCAATCCAAATTTGGTTTCATATATAGGGCATGCCATTTGAAATAAAAAAGTTGTGTCCGGCATTACTGTTTTGATTCGCTCTGCATAGATGAAAATAATTTCGTGTTGTAGATCTCTTAAATTAAAAAAGAAATTGTATTGAAAATTTTTTTCTATCTTCAGTACTTATGGAGATATGGCCCGAGAACACACTGTTGGGACACCTGTATATGTACATTACATTTCCGTAAGGGTATCAAACAGTATGGCGGTTTTTTTTTACACTGACGTTTAAATGTCGCTACTGGGTAATTACTTAGGCCCAATTGTACAATCATGATTTAACTTTAAACTTCGTTTTATTCTCATAGCATCAATTGTAAAGACAATTGTTACATAGAAATAAAACGAAGTTTACAGTTAAACCATGATTGTACAATCGGGCCTTATACTGTGCTCTTATTTGCGTGTTGCCAACTTTACAAAAAAAATCAGTTTGCTTTAAGAGATTAAAATGAGATTGAATATATAAATGTGCAGTAGTGCAGCCAATGGAAAACGCAAACGAAAATGTTGTAACGAGTATTTTTTTTAATTTGGCGTCGCAGTTGGCCGTGACAAGCTTATTGTGAACGCACCACAAATTTGATTGTGTGTCGTAAATATTATTTTCTTATTGTTTTGTTTTTCGTTTATTACAACAGATCTCATTCTATTGCCTTTTTTCGTTTATTACAATAAATCACATTATTGTGTTGAACTATCGTCCTGTTGAGCTCGAAACCTCGAAAGCAAGGTTGGGAATGGCAAGTTCAAACGTCAAATTAACAACTGTCATGATGATGGTCAGTGTTGTCAACTCTTCAATGATTTCCCCCCCTATATGTTAGTTCAACCCGTTGGGCAACCACCACAGATAAAAAAAAAGAAGTCAAACTTACAACTCACGATTAATTACAATGATAAAAAGAGAAACAAAATTTGTTATTAAAATACAAATAAAAAAATCTGCAAAAATGTAAATACACTTTTATAATTTTTAGTTTTAGTTATTCAGAAGTTGGAATTACATTGTAAATACTTTTCTTGGTATTCATTTACATGTTATGCTTTAATGGAAACAAACTCTTTCAAATTACAGTCAACAGTCGTGAGTCATGACGCTGCTGTCAACTGTCAATAACCAGCTGGTTAGCTGTCAGAGGTAAGGCAAGGAACTGCGCATATCAAAATGATTAAAGAGGAATTTAAAAGTTACAGAAAAACCTTTATTACAAATAAATACTGGATTATATTAATTTTTAATTTTGATTTCCTTTCCCCCTAAAAATAACCCTAAAAGAAATTTTCCCGTGAACGAATTCTTTCATAAAAATTTACCCCTAAATTTAGGGAGAAAATCCCCAAGTTGATGATGATGATTCACAATCAAATGTTCATGGCCAACTTCGACGCAAGATTTAAAGAAACACTCTTTATTTATCGTGTATAAAAAATGCACATTACCCTTCTGTTTCGTTTCCACTTTATTTTCCTGTAGCATTTTTGCATTGTAATCGCCTTCACATTAAATTAGAATTAATATCTGCGCAAAGCGCCAATATATCGCGCAACTTGTTTCAACCCCATCGGCATGTAAATGCCCCTTAATGTTCATATTTATGCCGTACGTTTGATCTTGCTCGGCTGATAGTTTCCAACGACAAATTATTATCGGAGTTTCCTTCTGCAATTTACTGGAAAATTTTGGATCGTAATGTGCGGAATCGAAATGCACGTCGTTCCTAATTGCCGATGTGAATGCAAAGAGGAGCTTTATAATTTGTTCTGTATCTGTTTTGCAGAGCTTATTGCAAGCGTGAGTGAAGCGAAGCTTCATTTGCTCGGATGTTTAAGGGGGTTTGTGGTAAATATGTAACAGGACGTTTCCGGTGCTTGTGTTTAAGTGAATATGAAAGAGATGCTTTTCAAATTTATTTTGTTTCTACTATCGAAGAACCCCTTAATTATAAGTTCCTGAAAATCCAATTCTTAATAATCTTTTCATTA
Source organism: Dorcus hopei (assembly GCA_033060865.1). Lineage (NCBI taxonomy): Eukaryota > Metazoa > Arthropoda > Insecta > Coleoptera > Lucanidae > Dorcus > Dorcus hopei. The sequence continues at coordinate 23,992,464 of CM065421.1, read as the reverse complement.
TTACACTTGTCTTGATCTTTGAAAAGCGACCAACGAATGATAATCACTGTTTGTTAGCGTGATAATTTTTTTAAATTAGGATCCTTAATAGTAATCATTGTCTCATGATTTTATCAGGAAGAAACTTGTGATTTTTAAAAAAATCAATTATGTAAAAATCATTTCTTTTCCGTAAATTATTATCTGAATGAGACATCTCTATTAGTGAATCTCCTCGCGCAAGATAAAATCGTGTCACTTAAGTCCCTCGACATTCTGCGCTGCACTTTTTTTATTTATGTTCATCAAAATATTAATCTAATTGTTTCCTGTTGTCACGTTCTCAATTTTTAGTAAATACTTTTAGAGTTGATACAGATCTTATTAATTTTATCATTGCAAATGTTGCCACTTCATTTTAAATATCAATTTCGTTTTGTTATTTCTTTTTTTATTTTAGTTGTAATTTCTTGATTTTAATTTCACGTAATAGTTCAGCCTCAATTTAATTTTCTTACCACAATAATATTCATAGTTACGTATTTCGACAGCTAAGCCGCCATCTTCGGTATGCACTTCCACTAAAAATTTGGCGTGAAGAATAAATTTCGATTTGTATCAAACCCAAAATTTATGAGGCCTTTTTTGTATATATGTATTGAAGGTGAGGGTTTAACTCTCGTAATATGTACCAATGGGATAAATTGTTACGTTTCAAAATCTTGCACGAAATAAGTTGACAACATTTGGGAATTTCGGCCAATTTAAAGTTTATTGTGGCAATCCTGACTCCCCAAGCACTGCGGCGCAAGCTAGAAATTACTGATCGCCAGAATCGACACGTCTGCGTCCGTCGACTCCTTATATGGGCATGTGGGAAATTAACGATTCCTATTGGTCGGCGCTGACCTCATTTGCGATTACCCCGCGTCAACCCGTTTCGTTTTGTTTCACGGCGTTACTTCTCGCCTAATTGTGCAGGTGCACATATCGCGTGTGTGAACTATCGAGATTATTGTTGGGAAACTTCAGGAAAGCTTAAATTGACGTAGTCGGAACATCACAAGACGCATCGCCAAGGTTTAGGAAAGGCTTCCTTTACCCTGTCCAAGCTTGGTCTTTCATTAAAACCCAGGTAAATTCTAAGCAAACGGCTGACGCCATTTTTATTTCTAATTGCGCGTTTCTTCTTTAATTCAGGCTCTTATTGACGGGCACGCTGTTCATGTACTCTTCGTGTACATCTTCCTGTACGATTTTATACTTTCATATGTGAAATACCCTTTTCGCTCTTGGTTAATTAATCAGCCCTTGGAAGCAGTTACGAGGACTGGCCAAAAGGAGGCGCTGCCACACTTTCGCTCCAGTCAACGTTTGACAAGCACACCGGAAAATGACAAGCGACTTTCAACCTTCTGAACACACTTTAGAGTTTGTATCGCTTTAATTTTATTTTACTGTTCCGACGCGTTGCACTTTACCAAAGAGCGAATTTCGACTAATCTTGCGTTTAATTAAACAATGTAATTTCATTTGTAATGTAAGTGGAGTAATTTAGAATTTGACGCGTTTTGTTGTGTGTTTAGAAAAACTGTTTTAGTCGAAGTGCATGCGACGTCCATTTTCGTATATGTGACGTTATGTAATTTCACTGTGTATTTTCTTTTAATTAAAGCATTAGTTAATTTAGCTATTGTGTTTTGTGCGTATAACTTCAGCGTACAAGTGAGTAAGAAAAAATCTCCTGGTTGTTGCGAATAATCACATGCAAAACCGAGGCGATTTGGGAACGCTGCCAAGGTTATTACGGATCAGCTGGGTGCCTTGTTCACCCTGGCGCCATTATCGACATTAAATCACCCACCCCCATTCTTCAGTATTGCTAGTCGAGGGGAAAGCTGGTGCAAGAAACACTGCAGACTTCTACCGATCAGAGAAAGTACACAAGAGTATTTCATTTTAGAGTTTTGTGGTAACAAAATATTATTATGACAAGAACCATTTTGAAAATTTTCAAATCATTTGTTTCTTTTTATCGCATTCATTTTGTCGTGTTAGAATTGACGCCTCATAGAATTTTATTTTCTGACACTGTTGAAGAAACGTCGATCTCCTTTTGTTTCGTTCACCTTAATTTTCGTGTATCCAATTGTAAACTCTAATACTCCTGAGCACTTGAAAATACCTGGTGACAAGTAGGCGTTGCTTTCCAACAACTTTTTCCCAAAACTAGCTCAGTGAAGAAGGGAGGGGTACTAAATAAAATAAACCAGGGCGCCAGGGAATAAACCCCACCTGAAGGATCCACTTCGAAACCGTTCCCAAGGTCTCCTCGTGTTCGCTCTAGGTAAAAACTAACCTTCAGGAGATTTGTCTTACTAGATACGTTCAGCGTAAGGTCAGACACACACAGTGTATAATAAATATATTTGTGCACAACAAAAGAAATAATTACTGTTGTCTCAACTCGATTGACTTCAAATGCACTCAGTTAAAAGTATGATTCACACGGTACGCGGTTAATCAGAACTGATTGCACAAAAGTCGATTGGCAATGTCGATTATCCGGTTATTTAAATATGAATTTAATTAAAGTATTGGCTCCGTAATGGGCCGCGATAAACAGAGAAGTCCGAGAACGGTAAATAAATAAATGAATGAAATTCGATCACTTGACGTTCGTTTTGCCTGGTCCACTCCGTTTCGCAGATGGCGTACTTGTTCACTGCAACTGCAAACGGCGCCTCGTGGACTCACGATGGGCGATGCGTAGGGCTAATGCGAATTTCTTCGGTAGATTTCCCCAAACAAGAGGAAAACCAGCAAATAGTCTGCAAAACGGTTAGCCCATACCAGAAAGGGTAGTTAAAGCCCCCAAAAGAAATAGACGATCCTAATAGAACAAGAAGAACGGCCATTAATTACTGCGACGCCTTTAAAGAAAATATTAGAACATCCCTGCGAATTAACGAGGTCGTTGGACTAAAACGCGGCTCGCGTTTCACAGAGCCGTGTGAGATACTTGAGTCTTCCAGTAAAACTGTATTTAGATTGAATTTTGCACTAATTTAGCAACAATTCACGAGAGCGATTCGATACGTGGTATCTCACAAGACGGCAGAGACAAGAGTGGCGAGTTCGAGGAAAGCATCGAACACTTCCTGTAACTCTAACGGGACAAAATGGCGTGACCAATGGGAAAATTATGACGTAAAGATATTCAAATAAAGAACCAATACGGAGACAGAATCTTAAAACAAACATTTCCGGCGAAAGATACAGTGTTGTCCAGAACAAGGTGAACAAACAAGCGGCGTTGCAAGCTCGCTACAAGTGCGTTGCGATGAAATTAAACTGTAACAGTTTCTCTTCTTGTTTTCTTGTCATTGTCAAGAGCAACCAAAAGCCTCTTGTGCAGTCATTGTGAAAAGCATCACCACTACCACAAAGCCTCTTATGCAGCCATTGTCAAGAGCATTCACCATTACCAGAAAGCTTCTTATGCAGCCATTGTCAAGAGCATTCATCACTACCAAAAAGTCTCTTGTGCAGCCATTGTAAGAGCATTTACCATTACCACCACATCTCTTGTGCAGCCATTGTCAAGAGATCACTCACATTCCATACACATCACAAACACTTATCAACGTCGTCGAAGCCAGTCGTTGAAGAGAGGAGAATAGGAACACCACAGGAATCAAATCGTCCTGAAAGAGTTCCCACTTACTCCACATACTCTACCAACACCATCATGATTTAAAAGATGCTGCAGACAATTGTTTGCAGAGTTTCCAAAATAAGTTTTTCAAGTGGGTTAGAACAACTGGACAAAAAATGGCCTAAGTGTATGGACTTTGTAACGTTCACATTTTTCGCTGTTCGTTACATTATTTTTTTTGACGTATTTTCTCGTTATTTTGCTGTTGAAATTCAAGTAAACACCGTTTTGTTCGTTCGTTTAATTTCGTATTTATGACTTTCACGCCTCTATCTCTCAGGATTTGTGTTTTAATTTCAGTTTGTAATGCGGATTTCGATTTTCTTCTTAAAGCTATTTGTTTTGTTTCGGAAATTAATCTGTAGATGTCGTACATGGTTCTGGGTCGATTTTATTGATCGATGTGACGTATGCGGAAATGCGTGTAAAATCTTTGACGAGTTTCCGTCCTCCTGCTTGATAAACGTGCGACTTGGGTGTGTGCTCGTACACCATTAAGACGCGTGTCTTGCGTCTTCAAATTTTTGTGGTTTTGTGAAGCTGAACGGCTTTGAGATATTCCAGTTTGGCAAATATTACGTCACTACTCTCGTACTGCCCTACTGTGTCAATTTTGTCGTCTGTTTTTTGCCACAAACGCTACCGTTTTCGTTCAAGCACGTATCCGAGCACGTGTTCCGTTAAAGTTCTCGCTCAGGAAAAAAACTAACAGAAGATTGTAAGTACCCTTAGTTGTTTAGGAGAATATTTTCTAAGATTCCTTTTCTCTTTATGTAGAGTTTTTTTTTGACTACCGAAATTGTGTTGAGTTTCCGAGGGCGAAGATTTCCTCCTACCGCACGAGTTTTTATTGGAAAATTCCTTGCTGTTTACTGCATTGTCGTTTGAAGATACTACCGAACAGGAGTTCCTCTTTTTATTTGACGTGGTTGTTTTTGGAAACAAATTCAGTATTACGGAGTCGTTTGATGAAATAATTCAACGTTGTCGTAAATGGAACCAAGGTCAAGTTATTACGGAGTCGTTTGAAGATAAGTTCAACGGAGTCGTAATTGGAACTCAGGTTAAGCTATCGTCAGGATTGAGTAAGCAACACTCATCATTATTACCGTATCGTATCGTTTTGAGAAAAATATCGTATCGTATCGTATTGAGGAAATTATCGTATCGTACCGTATCGTGCCGTATCGTACCGTATCGTTTAGGAAATATTACCGTACCGTCTGGATTTATTCTTTTGAATTTTATTTTGATTGTCGCGGATTTGTTTAATTGTATATTGGGTCACTTTCGATTTAATTTAGCGCTTTTTGTTGGGTCACTTAGCATAGTTGCGTCATATTATTTTTATTTAAGTTACTGTACATCGTTAATTCTATGTATATATTTTGTTTCTCGAATCACCATTTATGTTTAATCATTACACCAATTTTTTTTATCAATTATATTAATTTTTCATTCTCAATTTTCTTTTAATTTTCTGCTGCAATTAAAGACTAATTTCTTAAAAATTAATTTGCGTAACCTAAAATTCTGTTTCGAGTTCATTAGTTTTGTTCCGGACTGTTTTAGTAATTACAGTTTAAAGAGATTACTTGGCGCTCAACAGCTTTCGTTTTTGTCACCTAACGTTTATTTTATTTTTTTATGAATTACGCAAGTTATTTTTTTAAGAATATAGTTCACAGAATTATCCTTCCGAATCCACCTCAGCCTCCGACTAAACTGAGCTATGGCAACCAAACAGGTGAGAATCTACTTACAAAAAAGTATGTCACAACTTAAATTGAGAACATATTGAAAAATAAAAATGTTTAAATTACCCCCTCGTTTATTAACAATGTCTATTTGCAGTTACATCTTCAAGCTGATATTTTTATTCTTAAACGATTTGGTCGAAGTTTTTCCGTTAATCTTTTAAACAATTAACATTACAGACGATAAACAAAATTAAAAAAGACGCACTAACGGTTTTAACTAAAAAAGAAACACGACGAAACTCTCTCCTTCACATCACCGCGTTAATTAATTTAGCACGAGCAAACATTGCGCCGTAATTTTTACGTTCTTACGTTCTTTCCGCCGGGCTGTTTACTCCGCGCTTGTTTCTAATAACGTCGAAAAAAAAAAGAAAATAGTAAAACTCATGATGGTGTTTGTTCTGTTTTAACAGGAATTTAATAATTTACTCAGCCGAAGTCGTTGCTGCCAAAGAGCGTTGAATAATTTCCGCCAACTCCGTGGAGGATTTTCTAATAAACAATGGGGGTTAATTCACAAGCAAACTCGTGCTGAATTTAATGGGTGAAGTATCACATTGGATAGAATTTGGTTCACCCCCACCGGTTGAAAACTTTTTTTTTTAGGAGATTAACGATGCAGCATGCTTGAAATAGTGTTATTAATTGAAACGGGAAGAAAAAGTTGCCTATAAATTTGTGCCATTATACCTACAGTGTATAAGTGAGTGTAGATAAAATCTCCTGTAATTGTAGCGAACGATCAAGTGCAGGCCAAGATAGGTACATTGGGAACATTTTCGGATCAGCTGGGTATTTTGTTCACCCTGGCGCCTACTTTAACATCTATTTACCCACATCCATTCTTCACTGTTGCTAGTCGAGGAAAAGGTAATGAAAGATACAGCGCAAGCTTGTTACCGATCTAAGTATGTAATTAAGACAGGAGTAATTCATATTAGAGTTTCGAGGTAGAACATTGTTTGCTAGTGTATTACTATTTCGATTCTCTTAAAAAAAGTTTTCTTCTTCTCCTTAGCGACTTTGACGAATCCGAACACGTCTGAACAGCCGGAAATCAGACTAAGTTGGGGCCCAACGAGGTCGCAGCCTTTTTACAAATCACAGGGCCGCCTCGCCGCTTGAATGTTGAATTCTCGGAGTTCATCGCGCGCTAGTTTGCCATTTAAATTTCAGCCGAAATCAAATTGATCGCTAAACGCTAGCTGCAAAGCATCCGGCATTAAAATTCTCGTAGGTGTGCCCCACGGGGAATAACGAACGAACGGCCGCTTTTATGAAGTACAAAATTCGGTTCCGCCGGAGCTAAATAATTCACGAAGGTGCATTAAAACGGGATAACATCGAACGCAAACGTTAATCCACGGCGTTGTATTTATGTATGGCGTGTAACCGCATTCTATATATTATTAAAAACGCCCGAGTAATTTAAACGTTAAATAAATTAATCCTCCATTATGAAAACCCGCGGGTGTTTCTGCATATAATCGGGGGGTATTTATGCGCGTCGTACTAATAACATTAAATTTCCGCCCCGCTTTTGATTAGACCTCGAACGCAACGATCCGATTAAATATTTGTTTCGTAAATTGTACGCAGTTTATCAGAATTTTATTCGGATGTAATTGATCGGCACGCCTCCGATTCGAAATTAATTGAAAATTATTGAACAGAAACAGATAGGTACGCGCTTTTATGCCGCAGTTTGTTGCAGTTAATTAATTCATTAATACACTGATTTTGCACAATTCATTTCTATAAATATTTATGTGACCTTTCCTACTAAATTCACTATTTAACATAAAAAAATATTATTTTTTTAACCTTTTGGGAACATCTTCTAATGACATTTAGAATTTTTGATTAATTCTTTGCTCTAGAGCAGTGTTTTCAAAATGTAGGTTGCGACTTCCTGGGGGGGTTGCGAAATGAAATAAAAACGTCTCAATGAAACATTTATTTCTATGTTTCCTCAAGTAAATAAAAACATATTGCTAAGTTATTTTGATATTTTAAAATTTTCACCCTGTATATAATTAGTTTAGGTTTATTATTTTTGAGATTATAATTTAAGTGAATTGTTAAATAACTGTACTTTACCTTAGTGTGTTCCAGAACACTGGTGAAATTTTTATTTTACACAAATAACTAAAACACTTTTCTGTCCGATTTAGAAAATGTCAATTGGCATACTTGACGTTACGCTTTCGCCGAGTTTCGCCAACAACGAAAAGCTGGTTCAACCAGAGATTCCACGAAGTACTCCAGGATGATCAGGAACATTGGGACGACAATCTCACACAGAATGAGTCGAGTTCCAAGACATCCGAGGATGAAGTGCCGTCTGCCGAAGTTGAAACTCCTGGACGAGCCGATCATGTCATCGTGGAAGACGTTTCAAGATTATCTAAGACGTTTCAAGATTATTCAGGCGTGGCAAGTTCATCCAACACGCTAGAAGAGGAAATCCGAAGCAAACCTCGAGCCTACTTCTACAAGAAGAACGGAGGAAGACGTCGTATTCTTGTAACAGTCAAGAACCAAGAGAGAATCCGTCTTTCGAAGTTAGTTCAAACAAATTTGTTTTGCAATACAATTTGGTACCCTGAGATATTATCAATAAACAATTTAATAACGAAAAGAGTCTTATGTTAAATTTTATGCATGACTTTGTCATTTGAGTTAATTAATTTCTAATCCTAAAATTTAACAAACAAATTTCATTTAACTCGCAAAAACATCGCAATATGTATACAGTGCACTCGCGCTAACGTGAACTAATTAAAACCGACTCTGTTCATGTTTGCGCGATTGATCATGTTTCCGAGATTTAGGAGCAAATTCAGAAACACCACTCATACTCCACTCACACTCAAACTTGACCTACGTAGTTATTTGAAATTGAAATATGCTTTTATATTTACTCGTTTAATCAAGTTTATGGTCAGCATAGGTACTTTGATCATCAGTGCTTTACGATAGAAAGTTAAAAAAAAACATTAAAAGGAAAATTAAAGCTTCTTTGAATTTCAAAAAGTGTGAGTGGAGTGCTCTGTAAACTTACGGGAGGTTTCTGAATTTGGACCGTAGTCTTCATCTCTTAAAAACAATTAAAAACATGATACATCACTTTCAACCTTTATTATGTACTACATATTAAGGTGCATCTAAACATGTATCATATCCGCGTATCCGATCGTGATCGTGTATCATAATCAGCCAAGTGTGGACGCGTTGCTGTGACGCATCCCCGTATCGTTTCTTTGTATCATTTGGAACGCAGATACGATACAACTACGTCACACTTTGAGTCGAAATTTCGCCGAAACATCAAACACTAGATGGATAGGTAGCAGCAGCTAATTTTACAATGACAAACGTGCAACGTCGAACAGTCGATACAGTTGCATCAAGTCAGAAAGTAAACGCACACACGGATATAACAAAACGGATACGAGACGCAGTTAAGTGTGAGTGCATCATTCTTGCGTATCATATCCGATCTTCCGATCATGATCGGATACGCGGATACGTCACATGTTTGGACGCACCCTTATGTATTTTTGGAAAAAAATGAAGTAAGAAGTCATTGTTTGGAGTAATATTGTAAATTTCTGTAGTACATAAAGTAGCTGTTCATGTTAGCGAGATGCACTGTTCACGTTAGACAGTGGCCAATGTTAAAATTTAGATGTTCACGTTATACAGGAGTTCATGTTAAGCAGTGTTCACGTTAGCGCGAGTGCGCTGTATCAAACAAAAATAATGCCTTAATGCTTAACTTATACACGGTGGTAATAAAGTTCCGCAACAAGCTCGTAATTCGTTTATTTTATGTTTCCTTGCAAAATCCTGACACAAGTAAATTTTTAATTTTAAAAGACACATTTTAGTGTAAAAATCTTTTCTTTATCACCCTTGACGTAAGAGTGAAATACATTTTTTGGTGTGAACCAAATTGATTGACGTTTCAGATCGACAAAAATTGCGTTCATAAATTACACTCTAGGGTCACTCTCGGGTAATATTGTGATCTCTTTCGCATAAATGAGTTTATATATTTTGTTTCTCATATATAAGTATCATGAGGAACTAATGCCCGGTTGCACCAAGTTTTTAAGCAGAGCTTAAATTTAAGTTATGTTTAGAATGTGACATTTACGTATGGTCAGTAAAATGTCAAACACATTCATGCTAGGTTTCATAAAAGTCGATTAAATTTAATCATTGATTAAGAATAATCATTCCTATACCTTCAGCACATGTAACCATAGCAACGTTTACTTTTAACGCTTGATTAAATTTAAGTAACGTTTGTGAAATCGACCATCTGACTGACATTTAAACTTCAGCTTAAGTATCAATTAGAATGTGACTAACATTTTGTTGTATCTATAAATAATGTCATAGTCTAAACACCACTTAAATTTAAGCTTTGCTTAAAAAGTTGGTGCAACCGGGCATAAATCAGGCGTGTGATTCCATAGCAACAAACACATTTTCTACACCCTACTTAAAAGTGGTACGTGAAAAGTTCGCTCGTTATCATGGAAATCGTGTAAACACTAAACTTCTTAAAACTGATGAGCGAGACGCAAAATAAGTGAAAAATTGTGAGTGAGAAAGATGCGATTACATACCCAGGATGCACTCGAAGGAATAGTTTATGAACACAACCCTGTTATCACATGCATTTACATATTGAGGCTACATTTACATTCAATTTCGTACCAGCACGATTCGTAACACGAAAGTTTGACGTGTGGTTTCTTATGATACCATTTACATTGGCCAATGTAAATGGTATCATAAGAAAGCACACGTCAAACTTTCATTTTACGAATTAATGCTGGCACGAAATTGAATGTAAATGTAGCTTGATTTGTATTGATAGGTACACTGGCGTGCAATAAAATCGCGTACACCTTCAAAATCAAGTAACAGAGTTTTTACGTATTTTCGGCTTTGTAAATCGGTATTTTGTGAATTTTGACATACTCTCAAAAATGTAGGTTATAAACTGAGAATTTAAGATCCTTGTTAGGATTTATTTAAGTATGAATTTGTTATTAAAGTATCAGGAAACAAACGTAACAAAGATGCATTTATTTTTATAAAATAGAATTTATGAATAAAGGAAATATAAAATTCAATATTTTATCACTTCTCCGTCATCTTCTAATACTCGATTCAATCTTCCAGGCATAATATGAAATAAGATTTCACCAATAATTTTCATCCTGCCTTAATTCTACCTTATCATGATTCAAGTAAAATAGAAAGCGTAACAGCTTCTGTTCTTCCATCAATACTATTTTTTGGCACTTGTCGAATTCTTTGAATCAGAATTTATAATCCTTCGACCAGTAGTTGACCATAATGTCGGAAGGTTTGTCACAAATAACGAGATCTCCTATTGTTTGAGATAGATTTTACCTCAAATGATTAAAGAGGGCTTCATCTTGCTCACGAGTTGAATTTTTTTAACGTCCCAAAGCTGCTTTTCTACTTACACTTTCTTTCTCTATCTACATCTTCTCTGTTCGTGTAAGAGAGCTTTTATTTAGAACATAATTATCCGCCACTGCTTTTATTCGTCATGTATTTTCTAAGAGAGTATTAAAATTGATTCTGTTTGTGTCAGTTCGGCATTTTTATTGCTTGACACTGTCAGATATAAATTAAGACCGACTTAATACAACAAAAATTGGGTGTACACGATTTTTTTGCACGCCACCGTATGTCTGTTTCAAAATCAAAAAACCACCAACCTCGCAATTTACCCCGTGGATACAACTGGCAACGCTGCTGTATGTACCTGCTAGTGACAAATTTAGGGGGAAGATGATTTCAACTGCACAATTTAAAAGATTTCTGTGTTTCCACGACTTCATAAGATTTAGGGCTAATTAAGTGTTATATGACATTTCAAATTTTGACGCAAAATTATTGACGCGCATAAACTACAGTTGCGGACAGAAAATTTCGGATGTCAGTGTCATTCCAGTGACGTAAAAGTTAAGAAATTTCTATATTATACGTCAGATGAGTGACACTGACATCCGAAATTTTTTGTCCGCGACCGTACAACGACAATGTGAAGTACCAACTAAAATATATCTGGGAATTTTGTTTTTTGGCAACATAATTCAACAGGTTGTGGTTTTTTAATTTTGAAACAGACCTATGAGTGAATATGACTGAAGCCAAAAGTGAGGTTATTTATTTATAAGGACTGCTTCACATTGTTATGTTGATGAAATAGCAGTGGTGTCTAACATAGTACCTACAATATGAATTTTTTAATATTATTTTTATTGAACTTGTTAGAAGCTTGATTATTTTAAGTTCATCGACATTAGCATTTAAAACCCTTCTCCTTTCAATCAAGGCCTCAGTTCCACTATTTTACCCATTCATCATCATATCGTTTAATTTTGTAATGCTAGGGGGATTAATTCTATCAACCCTTCTGTAACCAAGGATGTAGGTTAAATAAACCCGTGGAAGGGAAGGTATCCTTCTAAGTAGACGTCCGTGGATAGATTTCACTCTAGAGTAGGAAGGGCTCATTCCGGCTGATGGCCTCTATCGATCTGGACTTCCAATCTCATCAACCACCCCATCCCACAAAATGCAGCACGATGATTTTGGTCCTGCGTCACCTAAAGTATCAATATCAAAGGCTTCTTCCATGTTTATAGAAGTCCTCAGAGGGATTTCTTTGTCGATTAGTGCCATTTACAACCTCCCAGTGAGGTGAGCATGAAATAGAGGTCTAAGCTCCCGTACGTGCGTATCTAGCAGTTTCTTTTGCCTGGAAGGTATCAATCCGGGCTACTCTTAGATATAACACAAATCCTGATCGGTCTCCATATTCCCCCTAGGTACACCTAGTTGAAGGTGTTAGAACCATAAGGAGCTAAGTGGAAATTTCTTGTGAATTGACTTAAGTGGTAAAAGGGGAGATGAAATACTGTAACGAGGAAATTGGAACGCTGTCAACGCAAGACCTCCGAGCTTATAACTGCACGAAGCAGTCCACCACAGCTTCCTGGAAAAATATAAATAAATACATCACTGAACAAGCACGATTCATCTACGATTTTCCGAGGACTCATATGTCACGACATGATCTCATAAAGTCTTCCTAGCAAAACCTTCTAAAAAAGGAACCCTTTAAATACTGGCGAAAGTCATTTTGTAGTGCATTAGAGTGTTATTCTAGTAGGAGGAAAGTTTCCTCCTCATGTAGTGTTGTGCAAACCACGTAAGTCTACTGTTATTATCTTTCATAAATATATTGTTTAAGTGAGCTGCGTCCGTCCCTTATTTTAGTTATGTAATTTGATGGCATAACGAAACAATTGCTATTACAACATGTAAGTAGACATGTAAATAAACTGTCAAATATACTATCTGAACAATTTGCATAAGTGTTTTAGCTTCAAGAAGGGTTCAATTATAATGTTCATTCCCAACATTTCCGATAGATTTTTTAAAACAATATTTTAGTTTATTTTCCTTCCAAGAAGGACAGTTTTGGTTTTTTACATGACTTTTTTGCTTCCTTCGTTTTGTTCTTTTTGTTCTTTTTGATCGTAATCCATCTACCCTTCCTTTTTTTAATGTTCCCACAAGACCAGGTCATTGCTGACTTTTTTGGGCAAACGCCCATCACTACTTTCTAAAGTAAAGAAAAGGAAATTCTTCCTTACCGATAGCCTTCAGCTTCACAAGCTGCGAGGATCTCATCAAACACGTGCGACATAAACTACTTTAGCCTAGAGTCTTGGCGATACTTTAAGGGATGTTTTCAGAGACTTCTGGGTCTAGAAAGGTCCTGGAAGAATGTTCTTGTTGCTTAGTTATCTTTCCATCCTCTTAGTGGTCACGACTCTAGTAAATCATCCCCAATGTATGTTTTTTCTTCATCTGATATAAGAATGATTGGCCTACAATATTTTTACAGGACTGAAGTGGATTTCTTGTAACTGTAACTGTCAATTAAAGCTGGATACCATCTAGGAAAAAATAGTGTCTGATTTTCTGTGATCGCCACTCTACATACGTCACGTCAGTATACATGGTCCTCTATATTGTAATGGTACAGCAGCGGACAATAAAATCCGGGCAAGAATTTTACATGTCGTGCATATTTCGACAAATTTGGTAAATCAGGCTTTTATTGAGGTTATATTTCTGTCAAAATAAATAAATAAAATTTGAATTAAACGTCAGAATTACTAGTGACATGCATTAAACGTCAAAAATATTAAAGTAAGATTTACATTGTGCAAATGGCTTGCCCGGATTTCATTGTCAGTTACTGTACAGAAAATTGCAGGAAAAAAATTTATATCTATGTACGCTTCCGAATTTGGGAAGATTGTAGAACCGCCGAATTCTTTAGATCACCTTTGGTTAATTTTTTGGCAACTTTCGATTACATTGCATTTTCAAGTGGGGGTAGAACGAACAGACTCAAATCACTCAGAAACATTGCCCATAAACTTACATATAACATTGCATTTTTTTTCTTTTTGCTACTATTTTTATATAATAATTAACTTCCTTATGCTACATATATTTTTCAAAATTTGAACTAAAGTTAATTTTTTTATTATGTATATGCCGATCGTATAGATTTGAATTAAGAAAATATGATAAAACGACATGACATCACAAGAGCCGCAAGGCTGCTCACGAAAGTAAGAAGGAGATAGCTATACATATAAAAGTTCTTTGACTTATCGCTAGATCGATCGGCATATAATAGAAAAATGAAGTGCAGTTAAATGAAAAGGTTAGAATCGTTTTAATGCTCTGACCTAGGCGAAGCTAAATTTTAAATATTAAGAGAAGTTGAAATAAATAGAAATTCAAACACTAAAATGTGTCTTTTTAAAATTAAAAATTGACTTGTTTCAAGATTTTGCAAGAAAACATAAAATAAATAAATTATGAGCTTGTTTCGGGACTTTATCACCACCGTGTATATTAAACGTTTTACTTTATTTGTTTTGGTAAACATTGGACTAAAATCAACTTACTGCATATCAAAAAATTCTTTATCAAATATAAAAAAAATTGAAAAATTTCGTTTAAAATATTTTCCATGAAGTTCCAAAAAAAAAAAAAATTACGTTTTGTGGAGAAATTTAATACCGAAGCCACATTTTATTTTATCCCTTTCAGTTGTACGTCACTCTGTGTTACGTAAACAAACAAATCAATAAAGAAGCCATAGCAAATAACATACATATGCACTCTTCGTTTCACGAAAGAATACAAGCACGTCTGCTTCAAATAACTGCACTATGTTAATTTTATTAACACAACACCATTGTTAATAACTTCACATTGGAACTTGACTTAATGACGTATTTCCGGCACATAAAAATTCACACAAACGTCAATCAGCTGTCTCTTGTCAATTCTGTCACTTTATAAATGTTGTGCCAAATTTACGTTTATGGTGATTTTTACATAGAAATGAGACATTTTCTTAAAAGTATAAAATGCTGATGTATTTCCTGGCGGCAGTTTTAATTGTGTCATACAATGCATACATACAGATAACCTACAAATGACAGGCACAGTGTTACCAACGTGCAGAAATCCCTCAAGTGTTACCAAAAAATCCCTTTTCAAGAAGGAAAATCCCTAACATAACATAACAGAAACGGTCGATTTTAAAGCGCAATTCAGTAGATTAATAATAAATTTTAAAACAAAACAATTTGAAAAGAATGGTGACGAAACAATAAAGCAAAATATGTAATAATAAAAAACAAAAGACAATCGATTTTATTTAATACATCAATACATTAAAAAATAAATAAAGAGAGCTATGAGAAAATGTAATAATAAACTTTTTTTCTAACGCGAAATAATAAAATTTTAAAAATTAAGATTAATAAATTTTAAAAAGTGCTAGGAGGAAAAGGTGACGGAAGAAAGAAAGCAAATGAACAAAATTTTAAAAAATTATGAAAATGATATTTAAAAAAATGATAAGAGCAAAAGACACACAACAAAGCAGAATTCAGTAGATTCATAAATTAAAACAATAATAATAATAATAAATCTTTATTCCATTATGACTACAAGAGTAGCATGAGGTCATCAAGTGTTAGTAAATATATAAATACATAGGTAATGTAATTACAGTTATAACAGTAGGATAACAATAGTCTAATTATTATCTTCTAAACTATCCTGAAGAAATTCTTGCGTACTGTAATAGCACTTATTTATTAATAATTTTTTTATTTGCTTTTTAAATCCTAATAAAGGCAATTCCCTTATATGTCTAGGTAATTTATTTAAAAAAAATTTCCCAGCATATTCAGGGTTTTTTTCATATTTTGACGTCCTGTGGATCTCAAGTACAAGTACCATCATTGTGGCATTCCTAGTATGATAGTTATGAAAGTCACCACTAACAGAAAGCGTATTAATATTTCTTTTAATTAAAAGTAACAGTCGATATATGTATATTGAAGGAAGTATCATAATGTTGTATTTTACAAATAGAGATCGACAAGAGTCTGTATTTTTAATTTTAAACATTATTCTGATCGCTCTTTTCTGATAGACAAATAATCTGGCGCTATTAGTTGCTCCTCCCCACAGAACTATATTTTAGTTTAGATGACAATATATCAAACTATAATAGATGTTTATAATATTCTCAAGAGCCATATATTCCCTTAACCGTCGTAATGCAAAACATCCCTTGTTTATCAGTTTGCCAACAGCTTCAATGTGTTGCTCCCAGCTGAGTTTCTCATCTAAATATGTGCCTAACGTTTTACAGTATTGGGTAGCATTTACCTCCACTCCTTTGAAGTTGAAAACAAATTGATTATCTAATACACTATTTTTAAAGTGAATACATTGAGTTTTTATCTGCATGCAGAATTAACTGATTTTTGTCGCACCATTTAAGAAATTCTTGAGCAGTTAAGTGAGCTAATTCAATCAGTTCATTGCATGTTTGTGCAGATATACAAATTGATGTGTCGTCAGCAAAGCTAATGACTGTTCCTTTTTTAATATACTTTGGGATATCACTTACAAATAGATTAAAAATTAAAGGCCCCAGTACGGACCCTTGGAGTACGCCAGTACTGGAATCGTAAGTAGTCGACAGAGTGTTTTTAATTTTAACACACAATTTTCTATTGCTCAAGTATGACCTGAAGAAGTCTAGGGCAGCACCCCTAAAACCCATTTCTGACAATTTATCTAATACAAATGTAGTATTTAATAAGTCAAACGCCCGCAACAGGTCAAAAAACAAAACAGCCACGTGTTCACCTTTATTCAGTTTTTCATGGACAAATTCTATTAAGACACACGTCACAGTTTCAGTTGACCTGCCTTCACAAAAACCATGTTGGTTATTAGGCAATAGTTTGTGTCATGGCCTTCTAAATGAAAAGCGAGTTCTATCTGGCCTGCGCAAAAGTGCAGTTCAGGCGTGCTCCGCCAAGCACTACTTATGGGGCGCTTTTTTAACCTAAAATCTTGACAGTTCTGTCACGTGTGAATGGTGAATGAGTTCGTGTAAGAACAATTAATGTTATTATTGTAAAAATTTGAGCATACTGGATATTATTTACGTTGGAATAAAGTGGAGTATTTATGTCCAATTTCGACAACTTAATTTAGCATTAAACTATTACGATTTTAGATTGAAATCTTACCTGCACATACTCAAAATTTCTGTGGTAAGTTACAACATGTATAATAAAGCTTTTTTTCTTACTGTGCGTAATTATCATCGCCTTTTTTAACACGTTTTATTTATAACACGAAAGCTTTTTAAAATGACAGTTTTTCTTTATTGCGCAAGCATACTTCACTCCGACGTGATCAAATGATTTGTGCATGAATCTATAAAGTTTATACCATATAAATTATGTTGCATTACAGTAATTACAATATTAATTAATTTTGAGTGAACTCACTTTGATTGACAGTAATGACAGTGCATTTCACTCAGTGCCGTCAGTGCCCCATAACCAGCGCCAAAGTGGCGACTTTTGGCGTTTTCTCGAGCACAAAAACTCAATGTAAATTTTTCGAAACGCCCAGGCCAGTTAGAACTCGCTTTTCATTTAGAAGGCCATGGTTTGTGTTTTTTAACAAAAGTCATCATGCTGTCATATACTGCTTTCTCAATAATTTTGCCTATAACGCTGACAACAGTTTGCTATTGGTCGGTAATTCTCAATATCAGATAAATCTCCCTTTTTGTGTGTGGGTGTAATTCTATCTACTTTTAAACTAGATGGGAATTGAACTAACTTAAAGCACATATTTATTCAACAATATTCTCAGCGATCACTCTCATTATATTGGGAGGTACGTTATCAATACCCGAACAGCTGTTATTTTTCATTCTGTTGATGATTTCAATTATTTCTTGTTTACAGACCGGTTCCAGAAAAAAACTATTGTTATTTTTGGGCGGTAATGTACTTTTAGTTGAAATGTTTGAACCGAAGTGATCTATTAAACTTTTTTTTGCAACTGTAGAAAAATGCAGAGCAAATGTGTTTGCCACTTGAGCTGGCTCCGATATTTCCTCACCGTTGTATTTAGGCGTTTTCGGAAATTAAACCTGGGTCTCTAACCAGGTTACTTGCGTGATGTCAGCAATTATCAGAGGTTATTCGGTGATTTTACGAACGCATTTTGCAATGAATTTGGTAAAATAACCTTTTTCAGTTAGCAGTCTATTCTATTTATACATTCAATATGAATGAAAATCTAAAATAAATAAAAACTAAATAGATCTTCACTTTCTTTACCTTTTAGTGAAGTTATATTATTATAACATTATCAAAATTAAATTTATTTATTAACACTGAACGAGATTCATAACCTCAATTCTTTGTAACCCTACCAGGGTTAGTATTTGATAACCGGGTTAGTTAACCTGGTTACTTTTTTGCAATTTTTCGAACACGGAACTACGACAAGGTTTAATAAAAGAACAGTATTTTGTAACCAGATACATAACCCGGTTAAACCGAGCGATTTTCCGAAAACGCCTTTTGATAACAAAATCTTTAAAGGTTTTACCCGTACCAAGACTGTCATTTACAAGCTTCCATATAGCTTTTTGTTTGTTTTCAGCGTTATTAATTATTCTACTGTAGTACTATTTTTTTTCTTTAATTAGCTTTCTATATTCCTACTTTTTGTTGCTATACGCGTTCTGCAAAGTTAGATCATTTGTTTCTTTCATTAACCAGAACATGTTTTTAAGATCCTTACTTGTGATATCCACCCCTTACTACTTAGATTTTTACTGTAGCATTTTTGCAAGGGACAGTTTTTTTTTCAATGGCCAGACTTAAAATACTAATTAGGTTATCAAAAGACCTGTCCACATTCATTTCGCCCCCTAGAACATCAGCAAAGTTGTGATTACTTAATGATATCTTCAATTTTTCTAAATTATAAATAGAGGTATCCCTATAATAGTATTCTTCCCTTCTAATTTTTTTATTATATTACTTTTTAGTTTGTGAATTAAAGCTAAGTGGTCGCCCATGTTTGGCTGCTGTACCAGCGTTGCACTATGAGAGTACTGTTGATGTTTTTAATAATGTAATCTATTTTGGTAGCTGTTATGCTACCATCCTAATTACTAACTATTCTAGTTGGCTTTAAAGACGTACAATGCATATTAAAGCTTAATAATAAATCGTCTAGTAAACGTTTGTCCATATTGTCACTTAGATGATTTATGATTAGGTCCGCACATAAATAAACATTTTCACTGACTATATAACAATAAGACAATAAATCACTTAATTTATCAATCAGCAAGTAGATGTCTCTTCCTTGTGGGACAGCAGGTGTTGTGCTATAAGCACTGAGTATACAGCACTTGAAATTCCCAATTTCAACTAAGGTTGCACAGCATTCCAGAACAAATTCCTGTTCACAGTGTATCACTGAGGTTTTGAACTTTCTTTGCTTGATAAGAATAAGTATTCCCCCTCGTGAGTAATTTTTACGGCAATAACTTGTGAGCAAGTTGTAGCGACCACAGCGCCACCTGCGGCACATCTCTACACCATTGCCACGCACCAAGCTCTAACTCCCTTCCACATCACACTCAGCCCCTCTACAAGATGGATGCCGGGGCTATATAAACGCATGCAGAGCAGCTCGAAGATCATTCCTTCCCCAGCCAGCTGCAAAGTTGGAACCTCCTAACCAAACCCAGCTGCAAAGTTGGACCTCCTCTCCAAAAGCCAGCCGCGAGGTTGGACTCCTAACCAAAGCCAGCCGAAAGGCCGGGATATCCTGGTTTCCACGTCCGTCAAACACCTACGACCACCCAACTTCGTCGGGCACTGAAACGCGTCAGCAGAATACGCCGTGCCGTTTCACCGCTTCCCCCGACGCCATAAAAGAAGCCCGTCCGGTCAGAAGACGTCGCCCAGCACACGGCTTATCAACGACCACTCCGCCGAGGAATCCGGTTCAGCACGTTCTCCACCTGCAACCCTTGCACCAGGACAACTGCGAACGCATCCCCGTGGACATACCGTGCACATAACCACCAGGAGTTCTGACATATTAACATCCTTGTATTATTATTATTAATAAAGACATTTTGTTTGTGTTTGTGACAATCGATTGTTTGGCTAAAGAATACGACAACGCCCAGCCCCCCAAAAAGTCATAGCCCATGGTTGCAATGTTTGAGTCCTTACACCAGTGTTCACCAATACACATTATGTCAGGCTCATTGTCTCTTATGAATACTTCCAATTCATTTAATTTGTTTGTTAGACACTGAACATTCATGTATACAATTTTCACGTCCGTTACTTCGATATTTTCATTCTGTTGTTGGCTGCATTCCTGGTGTTCTTGCTCGAAAAAACCTATTCACCAATACACCATTTGGCCAATAGCTGGGGTTCAATGCAGTATTCTCGTTAGTGTAATTAATTGTTACCTTAAATGATGCGTACGAATTCGGGAACTTTGTTAACTGATTCACACTTTGCTTCGGGAAACTTTTGACTGAGATATTTTTCTAGATCTTCCGGTTTGGTAGACGGATCAAACCTTGAGACAAAAAGCAAACTTTTTTTGGAGCTGACTTTAGCAACACTTTGCCTTCCGAGCATGCAGTGCCTACAAAAAAGTTTTTGCTATGCTTCTTGTTTCTTTTCGTTACTGTAGTCCAGGTAGAGTTATTCTGTTCAGGCTGATCACTTCCGCATACGTCCTTCTTGATGTCTTTTTCTATATTAATCAGTTTTAATAAAACGGCTTCTGATCGCGACTGCGAACTTAAGGAAAAGTTGAGAGATCTAGCAGGATAGCAGTCAAAAGGGGGCAATTAAAAGTTTACTCTTGTTTGATTGCCAAGCTTTCGGAAAGTATTTATTTCCTTCATCAGGGCGGCTATAATATTAATATGAAAGTGTTACACAATTGAAATTTATGAGTTTTAAAATTTTACTTACAGCTGAATTCAAAAAAATCGGGAAATGAAATTTTTTCAATTGTAAATTTGGTTCTATTTGTCAATTAATTGTCTACTTGACAATACATACATGCCTTTCAAAAAATTAACCTGTTTACTTATAAAGTGACGTACCGTCAAATAATTCTAACCTATTTCTAATAAATCCGTGAGTGAGGTTATAAAAGCTAAAGTTGCACATTTTGAACAAGCAGGATTAATTTCTTACGTAGTAACCATGATTAACAATTAATAACGTTGTATTGTAAAACAGATTAAAATTTACAAGTCACAATTTAAAATGATGGACAAAACATTTGAAACGACAACGTGCAAAATGGCGCCTAACTTGTAACGCTTGTAGGTTAGTTTAAACTCAATTGGAGGGAAAAGATCCCGGCGGGAAATTTGAAAAACAGACTGTAATCCTGATAGAGTTAAAGAGAAAAAGAAAATCTTAAACTTATTAATCAGTTTTGATACAACTTGATGGGTTTTGGCCTCTTCACAGGCCAGGTTAACCTCTTTCCTGGATATTGTACTTTTCCTACGTGCTGTTTATTCTCTTTTTTATTTTTTGTTTTTTCACTGTGGGATAATAGTTTCCTTGGACTCCTTTGTCGGTAGTAGAGCATTCTTCCTTGTTTTTTTTAAGTTGGAATTCAGGAGAGATTTTCTTTTTCTTTTTACTCTGCACTTCGTCCTTTTCGTAATTTATGACTTTTTTATTTACAGAATTAAAGTTATTTTCTAGTATTTGTCTTAACAGCAAATTCTTTTCTTTTAGTTCCTTAATTAGTTGGTTTTTGTTATGAATTATTACCTTTAAATATTTTATTTCCGAGTCTAACGGAAAGTTCGTTTCGGTGCAATCAGATGTTGACAAAAAGGATTCTTCACCGGTTTCTTGCCCAGCCTCGTAGTTGTTTACGTCCAATGAGTTTTCACCGCGCCTGTGCGAATCTCCTCATTATTATGCTTGCAGCAATTAATTTTGTCGTAACTATCAATTGTATACTTTTTCAACTTTGAAACACAGCTATTATGATAGAACATTTGACAATGATTACATTGTACTCTTTTTACGGCCGTTTTTGATTTACAAACACCGCAAATATTAATGAAATTGAGAGAGTCTTGCCCAGTATGCTGTTCACTTTCCGCCATCACACAAACAAAAAAGAAAAACTTTCGGCATGTTTCAACAGATGGCGCTGTTGAGTGTCTTATAACGAAACAAAGAAATCAAAATTATAAAAATTCAAAAATAGTCAAATTAATGAAAGTAATAATAAAAACAAAGGACAATCGATTTTACTAACTGTCAACACGAATACAGGAAGTCAAGATCTACCATATCAACCGTACACCAAGCCAAGCTAGGAATTACGAAAGCACTCAATGATAAGGATAAAGCCGTCGATCTCTTTTTCCATCCAAAATAAAAAATCTAACATCCAAAATATTGAGAGAGGCGTACCGCAAGGAACAATCTTAGGCCCGACACTTTTTTGCTTATCAATTAATGACCTTCCAATAGTACGTCCATCAGCTGATTACATTAACATCTACACCGATGACACAAGCATGATAATAACGGGAAAAAATTCGAAAGATATCGTTGACAAATGCGGTTCCGCAATTAAAGAATTACAAGACTAGTGCAGCAATGCATTCTGAACAGCCAAAAAACGCAAATGATTCAATTTCACCCTGTTAACAAAAAGGTAGAAAACAGTTTGAATATTCGCATGGACGGTAAATCAGTAGCAGAAGTTAGTGTACTAAAATTTCTGGGTGTAGCAATAGATAAAAAATTGATATGGAAGGAGCATACAAATCTAATAACATCTAAATTAAGCACTCTGATATTCATGTTTAGAAATTTAAAAAACAGTGCAACAACGCAAAAACTTATTTTGGACTAGTGCAACCTATTTTGTCATATGTAGTTATCTTCTGGGGCGCCAGCAGCAATTTAAACAGTATTCTTTTAAAACAGGAATAAAATACTACGAAAATTGTAAAGACTTTTTTATTAAATACAAAATAATCACAATCTATTCATTATACATATATCAACTGGTCATGTGTATTTATTTTCCAAAGTGACAAAAAGACAAATAATGACTTTCATCAACATCTCACTCGTGATATAAGACCAAATTTCCAGCGTTTGAATGTGAGCCAAAACAACGTCGATTACATCGGGGCAAGATGTTATAACCACGGTTAGGTGGATCGGATTCCGCTCGCGCTGGCAAGAACGTCACATCTAAGTGCACTCGATACAGGAATAGCAAATAATCGCATGCATAATTTGCAGTAGCAAAGAACGTTTGGTGTTTAGTTTAATTTATTTAATTTTTAATTCGAAAATACGAAATTTTGTTTAAATTTAACAATTTCTTACGCGATGAAATTAAAATTTCGTCCGACGCTTATGGAGAAACGAGACAGCGCAATGATCGTACATAAACATGCAGTAAACATGCACAGTATAAGCGGCGACCCAGGCGGAGTGTTGCAAGCGGAATCTCATCCACCTAACGCTGGTTATAACGAACTACCTACAGATATAAAAACAGGAAAAAACTTTAGTTCATTCAAAAATAAATGCTATACATACTTTATCTCTAGGCCACTATACGCGGTAGAAGAATTCCTTACCTGTGTCAGGTGATGTCTTCTTTCAACAATACTTGTGTGAGAAAAAAGTTCTATGTTCTTCGACAATTACAAAAATATATTGTTTGTTTGATGTTTATGTTATACGAGTACTTTGTGATGTATACATATTGTAATGATAAAAGGGTTCGGGGGAGTTTTACTTTACTTTTTGATTTTTATATTTTCCTTTTGTGATCCCCACGTGGTTTCAATATGTAATGTACTGGGTTGGTTGTACGTACTGTTTTTGTGTATCTCTGTGTTTCTCTACTGCTCAGGGTGGATTCTTCAAAACAAATTTTAATGAACTTCGCTTTCAGTCAGATTGAAGAAACGAAAAAGGAATGGATGAAATGGTGTGTGTGGGGGTGTGAGTGTGTGTGTGTGGGGGAAATAATCACAGATGGGATCGTATTCACCAGACCTAGCATTCAATGCTGAACAATAATCCCTCTACGATACTTGAAATATTCGTAGTGTGCGTGGATGGTCAAATCTTCGTATCAAAGGTCAGATCGTATTCAGCAGACCTAGCGCTCAATGCTGAACAATAATCTTCCTCAGATACGATGATCTTGTGATTAGTGTAAATGTGTGTGCGTATGTGTATGATGGTATGGAATTTGACTTACTTTGCCTCCTCCTCCATTTCTGTTATTTTTACCCTTTTTAGTTTTTTAAAGCGGGATTTATAAACTTGACGTTGCAGTTCCCGTTAGCTGTTGCCGCTGCCATTCAAAGTTAAACATATGGAGAGGTTAAATTTCATTTATAAAAGTAATTCCCGTTGGCGTTGGCAGTTTACATTACGTTACATTACGTTCGTGTGACGTTCGCCACCGTTCATACATAACCAAGTTTTAACTTTCGCGGTTGCTGTTCGGCATTCAACCAATCAAACGCCAGGTAAAAGTGTTACGAGTAATGAACGTTCGGTTATGGTTCGGTATACAAAACAAATTTGAGTTTCGTGCGTTCAGCGATCAGTTTTATTAAAATTGTCCTTTTAAACACAGGTTTCGAATAATAAAATTCGTTAATTACTGGTCCAACAACTTTTGTACAATCTGAACAGCGATACGTCGATCAGTGTATTTTGTCCGACGAGTAATTAACGAATTTTGTTATTTTCATTAAGCAGGACTCTATTTCATAAATTTGGAATAGGAACAGTGTATTTAGTGCTGCAGAGAATACATACCGCGATTTTTTGCAAGGAAATGCCTGAGGAAGAACATAATTCAGGTAATTTTTAATTTTTTGGATAATCTTCTCTAGCTTACCAAAGTAAAATTATTTTCAGAAGACAGCCTTTGCTTGTTAATCGAAGTTATTCAAAACTATGAATTTTTGTATGATTTAAAACACAAGGACTACAAAAATAATCAAAAAAAAGAGCTAGCCTGGAAAGACATTTCTGAATTAGTAAATATGAATGGTAATTGTTTCATTTTTTGTTGTTATTGTGAAGTCATGACTTAATTTTTAGTGGAAGACTGTATAAGACATTGGAAAAACTTGAGGGACTTTACTCGGGAAAAGAGACAACAGCCAAGTGGTTCCCAAGCATCCGAATCACAGTGGTTATATTTTGAGAAAATGTTATTTTAAAATCAGAATGTCCCATCAAGAAAAGGTATATTTTTCATGTTATTCAGCACTATAACTGTAAGTTTGTTTTTTAGAGGCTGCCAAAAACTCTTGCAGCAAAAGAAAAAAAGTTGATGAAGAAATGAAGGAGGTTGTATAATATAAGGAACCACTTTTAGCAGGTGCTTGGATATAAACATGTTTACCATCAAGGGTTCCTAAGCAATGGGGAAAATTCCAACGCTCATTGAAACTAGTCACAATATTAATCCATTCGTCTTCAGTAGACGGTGATTTTAGATATATAGGACTAACGCTGGATTTCACGAACGTCACTTAACTTTAATCATCGATTAAGATAATCATTCCTATACCTTCAACACATGTAACCATAGCAACGTTTACTTTTAACGGATGATTAAATTTAAGTAACGTTTGTGAAATCCACCATAGGTGTATCACAAATAGCTTCACATGTTTCATGAACAATCTTATGGACAGTAGTCAAACCCACATGAAAAGTCCAGGCGAGGGCTTGCATGCTCGTTCCTTGTGACAAGTAGGTACCTGAAGTAATAAGAAAATTAATCATACATAATACTTGAAATATTCTATAAATTGTCTCTTTGAAATACTTTTACTTACTGTAATGTAATAACTAGCCTTTTCTCTACGGAAATACCATCAGATCTAATCTGTTTTCTTATTTTCGGCTTTATTATATTCAGTAACTTTTCAAAGACTGGTGTTCTCATTCTTGTATATTTAAAAAATTGAGGAACATCTAAATTCTTCATTTTTTTATAATACTGGTAGTTTCCAGATACTCTTCTTGTCCTAATGATAGGCCTCACTTTAAATCTACATCGTAAACGACTGTTTCGTTTTCTTTTCAGCACTGCATAAGTACACAAAAGAACACCCGGTGCTGATAAATATATAGAAATTTCTTCTAACGAATTCATTTTTAAATTAGTAATAACGGTTCACGTGCTTTCACAATTGTCCACCAACGGCAACGTCTGTAAGTATATAAATCAGCATCACTGCATTTCAAACAGTGAACTGCGAACTCAACTTCAGTTGCGCGAACGGCAACGGCGACGGTAACCGACGTCAAGTTTATAAATCCAGCTTAAGGACCACAGGAAAATCTAGGAGGGTTGTTTTGGAAAAGGCTTTTGCTTGTGTTTGATTTTCTTTTAATTAAAATAAAAAAAAATTTAACAATCCAGCTTTATTTCCACCTTAAAGTATATCATATCATTGTATATCATATCATTGTATATCATAGAGCATAAAGCAAAATAAAAAATTATCGCGGAATTTTTTATACGGTCGATAACTTAGGCGGAATTTTCTTTTAAATTACCAGTTCAAGGATCAAGGCGGAATTAATTTTTAAGTTACCCGTTCGAAGATCAACGCGGAATTAATTTAAATTACCAGTTCGAAGATCTACGCGAAATTAATTTTAAAACGACGCGCTCGCCCTTTTATAGGTGTTGGTTTGTTGACAGTGACCGTTGTCATGGTAACCATCAAAACTCTGGCCTGTTAGACCAGGCGCACACCGCAGACTTTTTGTCTGCAGACAGTTTTGTCTGGTCTGGCGGATACGTTGAATGAATGAAAGTGCGCACACTGCCAGTCAAGACAGGTGCAAGACAAAACAGTCTACGAGCTGTTTCTTGAACCGCCGACAATTTTGTCTGCAGGCTGTCGGGTAGCTCTGTTTATTCAATTGTACCGCGCACACCGAGACAAAACTGTCTCACGTCTACTTACCCTCACATACCGCGAAGGCAAAAAATAACCAATTACTCCTTTTCGCGCGCATCGAATATTTTAATGCAGAGTGTTTTTTGATTGACCTATGCAAGTGACTGATTAGCAAGTGTAACGTTAGTACAACATTAGCGCTGGATTTCACAAACGTCACTTAACTTTAATCATCGATTAAGAATAATTATTCCTATACCTTCAACACATGTAACCATGGCAACGTTTACTTTTAACGGATGATTAAATTTAAGTAACGTTTGTGAAATCCGCCATTAGTCTGTTTGATATCCTGCACTGGTGTACACTAATGCATACTTTTTCGCAAAATACTCTTTAATGCAACCTGAAAAGCTTGAGTGGTATGTCACTATGAATGAATGTGATTCGTATCAACACATTAATAATGAATTTAGGCTTCATTAAAGCATAATTCGTAAAAAAAAGTGTACACTAATGTACACCAGTGCAGGATAACAAACAGACCTATTATTCTTTTATTCTTTCACAACTAAAAAAACCGTTTCATATTATTGTTTTTGAATCATTGTAAAGAGTATAAAATTTTCCTTTAATCAATCTAGAACTGTAAATGGGATGTACCCAATACTCTCTATTTTGTTTTGCTCTTATCCTTCTTCTTCTTCTTCTTCTGACTAACAACGCACAAAGAGCAGCCGTTTCAATTGGAAAGTTGTGAACGCAATGAAATCTCAAGTAGTTTGAATTTCTGGTGTACAGTGCTATTATAACTACACTGAGAAAAATGTATATTAAACACCGTGTTGTAAAAAAAGTATCATTAATAATAAAATAAATTGTTTTAAAAGTAGCAAAATTGTTTAAGTAAAGCAAGTAAATTTTTCTCTTAAAAGAAATGACAATGCGATTATATTACATTAAGCATATGATTTTGTAACATTTATGAGTTCGTCCTGCAGATATGATGTTTACAACATAAGATTTGTAGGTCAAAAAGCGATCGAAAGATGTCACTACTTAAATTGTTCATTACTTTCACATCGCAATGGCATATAACCTAGGAGAAATCGGTTTGGTTTGCAGTGGAGTTCATAGACAACACAACATAATATATTTATGTTTTCTATGGTGGAGTTCTGGAGCTACGGTTCTGTTGATGAAGGCCCAATGAGGCCTTAAACAGCTGTACAGAGCAAGCTCGAGGAATCCGCTGTAATCAAAACCGATTTGCACAATTTTTTTTTTATAAAATTTGTAATTTAATATACGTTTTTTCTTAAATCGAGTACTTATTTTTTTGGTGCAGCTGCAAAGGCTGGTGATCGTGTGAATCCCGTAGCTTCTTATCTGTGCGTAGATATAAATGTTAAAATATAAATATATTAAACGATATTATATTTTATATTTTAGTCATTTTAGAATATCTTTTTATAAATTTAAATATATAACAGTTAATATAAATATGTTTTTAAGTTAATAAAATGATTTTGCTGTCACATATAGTAATATAAATTTTTGTAAAAATTACTATATTTATATTTACTTTTACAACGTAATTCTCTCCGTGTAAAACCGTAATGTCCGAACCTATAGTTGACGGGGCTCGTATACAATAAAATGGTTGCAATTAATATTTACAACATATTTGAATGATTTCACGTCTAGTAAGTAATATTTCTTTTCAATAATTAATGATATTTACAAAATATACACATATAACACATAGACATGAAACCTAACCTCAAATAACAAAAACTTATTTACAGGAAACTTCAAATAATTACCAAAATAAAACGAAAAATATCACCAAATGAAAGTCTAGCACTGGTTCACCGTAAATGTTCATTGCACAACCGTTGATGGTTCAATAAGTCCTCAGGATCTCGTCCAAGTGGCTACGAATACGTGGACCCCAAACCTATGTCGATGGCTTGCATGGAAATCAGCACCACTCTCTTGCTGTTCACCCAAAAGAAGTGGATTTTATTTGTTGTGGTAATGGAGTGTTGTATTGTTGCATTCCGATTCGTTTACTGTGGCTTTTCTTTGTAGAATGAAGAGAACTTGCTCGATGTGACGTTTTTGCTTACGATGTACACTTATAGCTGCGTACGATGATCTCTTTCACTCCGGTATGCTGAATACTCTTCCAAGGAACTTTTTCATGTAAACGTAGAGGTGCTTTCTCCGCTCATGGTGGTCCTTCGCTCGACATGGATCGTCTTCTAGGTACACTTGACGTTAAACTTGGTGCTTTTCTGATTTTAATAATTACAGTGATTGTTTTTTGTACCGTACAGTACGCAGGTAATTATCACTACAATATGTATGTTATATGTGTATTTTCTGACGTGTCTCCGATAAGTTTGTAACTTTAATCCCAGACCAATAAACTATTATTATTATTATTAATGCAATTATTATTTTCACGTGAATGGGTTTTATAATGTAAATAATCTATGTTTCGTCTGTTACCTATTAACAGCCTTATTAAATTCTTATCATTGACAGGTATTAAAGTCATTTGATAAATGCCAACATTAGCACTTTTACTTCATCAACTTCCGACGAACCGAAATAAACGTCACAACTCACAATTAAAACTGTTATTCTACGCTCTGCTTAGAATCGAAAAATTGTCGAGGTTTTTGGGTGGTCTTTGATAGCAACCACGCTATATCATTAGTTGAAAACATGTAACTATAAAGTACAACAACCTGGATCTTATATTTTTGCATTGTAGTGTACGTATCGTAGATTGAATTGATTATAACATGCAAAATGTTGAACTAGTTACATTGTGTTGTGGTGGTGATATCGCCCCACATATTTTGGTTGGTGCAGTGTGTTTATTAATTTGTTTGTTAACGTAACAGCATGCATTATTTTCAGTTCTCGCAAATAGGTTTTGAATTATGGCTAAAGTTCATTTTTTTATTATATGCCGATCGTACAGATCTGAGTTAAGAAAATATACGACGAAGTGACATAACATGACAAAAGCCGCAAGGATGGTTCACGAGAGTTAAAAGGAGATAACTATATAAAAGTTCTTTGACTTATCGATCGATCGATCGGCATATGAACTGTATGTCATATTTTTTTTGATATGAGGTAATTGTAACCAAAAAAATGCTTGTTGGTAGTTGCACTCTATGTAATGTAGACACTTGTATTCAAATTTAAGGTTGGCTAATGGAGTTATTAATTATTTCGAGACTTGGCTCTTGCTTACTTAAACAACGTAATCTACGATTCCATCAAGAAATAAATCGCAGCGTACACCTCTAGCTAATACAAGAGTACATGCTGGTCGCTCAGGGCGAAAAACAAATTGCACGACGCAGAAGTGAAACACAATAAAGAAAAATTATGCATTAACATACAGACGGCGCGAGAGCGGCGAGCAACGAACGAATGTAATTTCGGTTTGAAGTGCGACTTACATGAATACAGATTACATGCATACTATTAAGTTTTGTCGTAAACTTTTCGCGCCGCGGCGCCCTCGAAAAACGCGATGATTATTGGACGCGCGTCTGCCGACCGGCCGCCGACGACGTCAAATCAAATTGCGAATCCATTTGCATTTATATGACATCACAAGTTCATCTATATTACTTCGAATTTGATTCGGAAAGATAGAAAAAAATAAAATTACGTAGTACATTTGCATCGAATTCGCGAGTCTACTAAAATAAGTCGTCTTCTTTTGCACCATTGGGTTATTGGTTTTTACAATTTACATTCTGTTACGTCGGATTAAGGTTAAGGGTATATTATCGATAAAAATCTTTTTTTTTCTTTACAGTTCTTTCTTTTGTCACAGTTCGGTGACTACTACTTTATTTGCATCCCTCGTATTTTTACTTTAAAAAAATACAGGGTATTCCAAGTTGAGTGAACCTATTACATAAAAGTTTTCGGGGAAGAGAATATACAAAAATTCTGAAAATTGGTAGACTGTCGCAAGGAAAAGTGATCTTCAGATTAAAATATTTTCACTTTTATATCACTTTCGGTTATATCGGAGGTCACCGTTAACTTTTTTATTTTAAATGGAACGCTGTACTTTTGTAGAATTTGATTCTGTAACTCATGATGTAAAATTGAGTTTTGGACAGTTAAACACAATGAGTTTCGACACTACATTGTGGCCAGCCTGTGAATCTTTTAGGGATAATTAGGGTATGATTTAAAAGCTTGAACATTACACTTTCAAACGACATGCCACTTGAATCTTGAAATTTGAAAGTGTTGTTAATACATTGGGCGTGTTCAGCGGACACAACAGTTAAAACCAGAAACGTGTTTCATTTATGTTGCGTTTAAAGAAGAGAAAACTGAGAAATCCAGCAATTCAAAAGAGGTTAGAATCTATGGCCAGAATAAACAAATGACTCACTGGCACCGCACTCACCGTAAATTATTTCTGGTGAGTAAATTCGGCAACTATTGGCAGTAACCATAAACCGTTCAGCGTACCAAACAAGTCAACATACTCAACAGTTGTGTCCGCTGAACGCGGCCATTCTCTTAAATGAAAGGTCACCAAAACAATTTTTTAAATAAATTTGAAGATATCTCCAAATCGGTTACATTTAGGTATAGGGAAGCCCTAACACTTTTTATTTAGAATAATGTGTAGAATCAAAATTTGTGTGGCGACTATGACTTTATTATATATTATAAAGAGTCCAGTAGGTGGAGAAAACAAGTTTAGTTTTGGGTTGACACTTTAAAATAAAAATGTAGTTTAATGTTTAATAAAAGTTCATATACAAATATAACTACAAATGGTGACCCCTGGTGAACGCGCACAGTTAGCTGCTCTGCAACAACAAGTAGCCGCTCTAACTGCAATGGTAGAGAAACTGGCGAATGACCGAGGACGTAATTGGCAGCGTTCACGCTCGAGAAGCAAGAGTCAAGCACGCGAGAGAAGCAACCTTTGTTTCTATCATCAAAGATACAAAGAAAAAGCAAAGTGCTTGTCACCATGCACTTTCTCCAGCAAATCGGAAAACTGAGAGCACCGCCGGCGCAAGAGGCAGCGTGCGACGGTCCATTTACTGCTCAACATCGCCTCTTTATCACAGACCCACAATCTGGTATTCGGTATCTCATTGATACAGGAGCTGAGATATCAGTTCTGTCCAAAAGTTACGTACACAACTCCTCCATTCACCCAGGAAAACAACATTATTCGCAGCTAATGGTACTGCCATACAAACTTATGGCGAAAAACTTCTTTGCCTTGATCTCAGATTGAGAAACAATTCAAGTGGTTCTTCTTAGTAGCCGATGTTTCTCGACCAATCATAGGAGCCGATTTCATTAGTAGCAGGTATAATTTATTAGTCGACCTTGCTAATAGAAAGCTTATCGACAGGCAGACCAACCTTACCACAACAGCATCAGTGGAAGCATGCGACGTTAGGTATCACCACCATTCTTCGGACGACAAGATACCACGACCTTCTGGCTAAGTACGCTGACATAACACGTCCAGCACTTCTAGCCAAATCATCTGGGACCACTGTACACTACATACAGACAACAGGACCTCCAGTATCGCAGAATTGTCGACGACTCCTCCTGAGAAATTAAAATCGCCAAGGCTGAATTCCAGTATATGCTAGAACAGGGAATTTGCAGACCGTCGAAGAGTCCATGGGCAAGTCCTTTGCATCTCGTACCCAAAAAGACTCCTGGTGAGTGGCGTCCGTGCGGCGATTATCGTAAGCTAAACAGTGTAACAATACCCGATCGATACCCAATTCCGCACATCCAAGACTTTTCATTAAGGTTGCAGGGGAAAAGTGTATTCGGGACAATAGACCTTGTGCGTGCATACCATCAAATCCTAGCCGAGGAAGACATTCCCAAGACCGCGATCATTACTCCTTTCGGACTTTTTGAGTTTAATGTGATGACGTTCGGCCTTCGAAATGCCGCCCAAACTTTTCAAAGACACTTGAATTCCGTGATTTCTGGTCTGGTCTTTTGTTTTGTTATATAGACGATATTCTTATCGCATCTACTTCCCCAGAGGAACATTTAGAACACCTTGAACTGGTTTTCGAACGGTTGCGCGAGTTTGGAATCGTTGTGAATCCGGCAAAGTGTGTTTTCGACGCCACTCAAGTAGACTATCTTGGACACCAAATTTCAGCAGAAGGTATAAAGCCGTTACCCAACAAAGTAGCTGTAATCACTGATTTTCCTAAGCCTACGACAATAAAACAGTTGCGACGTTTTCTCGGAATGTTAAATTTTTATCGTAGGTTTGTTAAAAACTCAGCTGAGTTCCAAACACCGTTGAATGATTTTTTAAAAAGTAGCAAAAAGAATGACAAAATAGTTTGGACTCCTGAGACAGACGCAGCATTTGCCCGGTGTAAAGAAAAATTAGCTAACTCAACCCTTTTGGCCCATCCCTATGACAGCGCGCCACTACTTCTGACGACTGATGCTTCAGAGGTAGCCGTAGGTGCAGTGTTAGAACAAAAAGTTGACGGAATTTGGGAACCATTAGCATTTTTCTCCAAGAAGTTGAACACCGCTCAAACTAAATACAGCACGTATGACCGAGAGCTGCTAGCTATTTATGAGGCTATCAAGTACTTCCGCTACATGGTTGAGGGCAGGAATTTCAGCGTACGAACGGATCACAAGCCACTGACATACGCTTTCCTGCAGAAGACGGATAAAGCGTCACCTCGACAACTGCGTTACTTAGACTTCATAGGACAATTCACTACGACCGTCATATTTGTACCCGGCGAAAGCAACGTTGTCGCCGACGCTTTGTCACGAATTGAAGAGATTTCGAATCCCACAGCGATTGAACCGGAGGAACTAGCAAAGGAACAGAAGAACGATCCCGAACTGAAGGAACTTCTGCAATCCATAAATACTTCTTTAATCCTCAGAAAGTTCCTCCAAACAATTCTGCAGTCACTATTGTGTGTGAAACCTCAACTGACACCATCCGTCCTTACGTCCCGAAAAGTCTGCGCGAAGAATTTTCCTACTGTTCCATCAGTTATCACATCCTAGTGGTCGAGCAACCAGCCGAGCTATCAAACAAAAAATTTGTTTGGCCATGCATGAGCAGGACATCATTGAATGGTGTCGCAAGTGTA
Organism: Dorcus hopei; assembly: GCA_033060865.1. Taxonomy (NCBI): domain Eukaryota; kingdom Metazoa; phylum Arthropoda; class Insecta; order Coleoptera; family Lucanidae; genus Dorcus; species Dorcus hopei. The sequence continues at coordinate 23,958,324 of CM065421.1, read as the reverse complement.
TACCCTGCCAGAGATCAAAATTTCTCGTCATACTCACAGTCCTCTAAAGAATTTTAACATGACTGATTGCAGGTTTGAACATGTGCACATAGATATTATTGGCCCATTACCGCCCTCCCAGGGTAATCGGTATTGTTTGACGATGATAGACCGTTTCACTAGGGTGGCCAGGAGGTAACGCCGATGGTGGACATGACGGCTGACACCGAAGCTAGAGCTTTTACGCTACTTGGGTTTCTCGTTTTGGTTGCCCACATCGCCTCACCACCGACCAAGGAAGACAATTTGAAGCCTCTCTTACAACTGCCCTAACGAACCTCTTAGGGGATCGCTGATGTCGCACCACAGCATACAGACCGCAAGCGAATGGCCTCCATCGAACGTTGTCATCGGACCATTAAGGCAGCTATTATGTGCCACGAAGACAAAGAATGGACAAATCTTTTGCCCACAGTTCTTTTAGGGCTGCGCACCAGCTACAAGGCGAGGATCTCCAATGTTCAGCAGCAGAGCTCACGTATGGTACGCAACTGCGTATCCCTGGAGAATTTTTCTTCAATGGCGCGGTTCCCCAGATGCTGCAACATTCGCAAGAGAAACTGTGTCAACAGATGCGTGAGATTCGACAACACCTGCAGCTCGTCATGGTAACAAGCCTGTTTTCGTTCATCCTGCCTTGGAAACATGCACACATGTTTTCTTACGAGACGATGCAGTCCGACGACCATTACAACAACCTTATACTGGACCACATAAAGTTACTAAACGGGACGCCAAGACAATCACCATTTTCTTCAATGGAAGACAGTTAACCGTTTCCATCGATAGGGTCAAACCTGCATTTTTGGTGAAGGAACTGAACACATTTCCATCCTCAACACCTGTACAGCCGCCAGCACTCAGTAGCAACGAAAACTCTACTCAAATCAAGGAATCAGTGACACGTGTAAGGCGCAAGGTGAAACCACCAGTTCGTTTCCGTGACTACGAATCGTAGACACTAGAGGGGGAGTAACTGTGGCGACTATGACTTTATTATATATTATAAAGAGTCCAGTAGGTGGAGAAAACAAGTTTAGTTTTGGGTTGACACTTTAAAATAAAAATGTAGTTTAATGTTTAATAAAAGTTCATATACAAATATAACTACATTTGCAATAAAAAGTATAGCATTCCAATTAAAATAACAAAGTAAACGGCCACTTCCGGTATAAGCGGAAGTGTGCTGTTGTCGTTGTATATTTTATCAAGTTTAGAATTTAAGAATGTTTACGCATTTTCAATGCATCCGTAAAACACGAGCACGTTGGTTTATTTTATATTATGGTTTGGAATATGATACGGGGTGCGTCTCAGGTAGAGGAATGGAACGAAAGCACTTCAGTCTCCGGCAGCGTCCTTGTAGGGCGAACGTCTTGGTAAAGTTGCGCTAATTACGCAATGGGCTTATTACAAACGGGCTCACGAGTGTTGTAATAAATTGCAAGGACATGTGATGAAGTAATTGTGCAAGAGTAAAAGGCTTGTTGGTGGTAGATGATATCCTGAGGTAGAGTAAGGTGCCAATCACGTGATGTCCGCTAATGGCTCGGGCAGAGAGTAAGAGATTGGACATTCTATCATGAAGGGTGATCGCTCTTTATTCGCCCATAAATGGGAGAGAGTAGGGGATCATTCCACCTGCACACGACATTTGACCGTATCCGCTAACTGCAGAGGCGTGAGTAGTAAATGCCGGAAAAACAACTAGTTGTATACCTGACCAGGTGATTGCATTGTGCTTTTCAAGAAAGGTCATGACTTGGTGTTGACTGGGCTGTGACCAGTGCAGCAAACACTGTGGAAGTCAGTTAGCACCAATGATTCTGAGAACGTATGCTCGGAAGGCAAGGAATGCTAATATCCACCTGGGGTTCGTCGTTATGCATGCGAAGTACGAAGATGGACATTCGAGGATACCTTCTCCGTGAATTCGCATCCCAGAAGGGAGCTTCTGCATCTAGAGTCGCCGCTGGAAAGGGGCGGGGCCGGGAGAGGGTCCCGGTGAGTAAATAAGTCCTATAGTCTTGAGTAGATACTCGTAAATGGTTATTTGTAATTTTGCATGACGTCCTTGTCGAATCGAAAAGCGAAGCCCAGATGTTAAGACGTTTACCCTCAGCTCCGCAGTGGTCGAGAAAGAGAGAAAGAAAGCAGGGAAAGAGAGATCTAACCAAAGGGTGAGTGAATGTTTATTGTAACTCGGTCCTCTGACATTGTTATTAGTCGAAAATGTTTAACACAAAAAAGAACTATCCTACAGTACCAATTGTATCTTCCCTTCCCCGAAAATTTTTAATAGGACACTCAACTCTACAATATTAAAATAAATTAAAACGGTAAGATATAATATTGGACTGTTATTTTATTCAGGATTAGTTAGTTGTTCATATAACGAGGTGGTTTATTTAAAATTTTTTGTCAGGTGCCAAATCAAAATTTCGTTATGTAAATCAAAGATAATCGAATTACCGCATAAAATATTCACCAATGAAAATCTGCATCATTCTATTCAATTAAAGTCTGTTTTAAAAATTGCACGCGTTGTCATCAGCATGCCATCATCCAATATCGCGCTACGTTTTTATTAATAAATAAATAAATAAATTCATAGGCGACGGCCGATAGTGCAGCAGCAGCAGCAACAGCGGCGTGTGTGCATTAGCATATTTTAAAACTTAATTAAATAATGTGCATACATTTCAATTACGCTAATGCAGCCCGCTGCGAATAAAAACATTAATAATAAACAGTGTCGGCGATGTGTTTTGCATCCGGACGGTGTGCGCCCGGAATTTCGCGAAATCGGACAAAAAACGATAAAGAGGGGGCGGACGTCGCGATAATAAATAGTATTTTTATGCAAAATTTCGCTCACAATCATTCACCGGTCGGACGGGGGCACGCAAACCCCCGGTGCATGCAACTGCACGTAATCTTCTTAACTCCACGTAATGAATGTGTTTTGCTTTCTTTTGGCAATCTCCTAGTGCCGCTGCTGAAGTTTTGCTTTAATTAATTATGAACTTCGTTGTTTTCCTACTTTCATAATCTAATCTTTCCGTTTCATCTTCTTAATCTATTTCGAACATACGCCGCTTTAATTAAGGCAAAATAAATAAATACTTGAAGCGAAAAAGTTATCGAGAAAGTTTGGAAAACTTATAATTATTTAGGAAGTGCACTTAAGACAGTTGGATTTACGCAATAGAATATTAAGATGCAGTAATTTAATTTTTCGACGTTCACGTTTTTTAACATACTTTTTTTTATAAATGTCCGCAGTGGCCAAGAGATTCCTTTTTTTATTTTGTTCGTATTTTCTTTAATTTGTTTTTACCATTTCTTGTTGTTTGATGGCTACAATCATGGCCTTCTAAATCAAAAGCGAGTTCTAACTGGCCTGGGCGTTTTGAAAAATTTACATTGAATTTTTGTGCTCGAGAAAACGCCAAAAGTCGACACTTTGGCGCTGGTTACGGGGCACTGACAGCAATGAGTGAAGTGCACTGTCTTTACTGTCAATCAAAGTGAATTCACGCAAAATTAATTAATATTGTAATTACCGTAATACAACATAATTTATGTGGTATAAACTTTATAGATTCATGCACAAATCATTTGATCTCGTCGGAGTGAAGTACGCTTGCGCAATAAAGAAAGACTGGCACTTTCGTGTTATGAATAATTACAACAAGTTATATAAAAGAGTTTCGACTTGTAATAATGTAAAACGTGTTAAAAAGGGCGTTGATAATTACGCACAATGAGAAAAGAAGCTTTATTATACATGTTGTAACTTACCACAGAAATTCTGAGTATATGCAGATAAGATTTTAATCTAAAACCGTAATTGTTTAATGCTAAATTAAGTTGTCGAAATTGGACATAAATACTCCACCTTATTCCAACGTAAATAATATCCAGTATGCTCAAATTTTTACAACAATAACATTAATTGTTCTTACACGAACTCATTCACCATTCATATGTGACAGAACTGTCAAGATTTTAGGTTAAGAAAGCGCCCTGTAAGCAGTGCTTGGCGAAGCACGCCTGAACTGCACTTTTGCGCAGGCCAGATAGAACTCGCTTTTCATTTAGAAGGCCATGGCTACAACAAATCGATAGTTTCTTGTTTTTGTTATCATTATTATTATGTTTGCAGTATATTCGAAAAATTTTTTTAAATTGTATGTACAGGGTTACTTTTATTAATGTTAACCCCCTTTATTATTTTAATTATTAAGCGATTCAAAAAATTTTCTTATTTGGATTTTTACGTAGATTTCACTTATACCATCAGTTTTGCGGTAGCGTTGTATACAGGTGTCCCGTGACGTAATGTCACCACGTCACCTACATGAGAATCAATTCAAACTAAGTAAAAAATTCTAATAAAGTTTTGTTCTAAAGTAAACCGTTTCAAAAATACTGGGTGTTTAATGTTTAATTTTTTATTTTTTATAATTTTATCCGTTCACCTAATAATCGACAAGCGACAAAAATTTTAAACAAATTATTGCTGAACTTTTAATTAATAAATACTATTACACATTTGATGAATTTGTACAGGATATATGGCTTTAACTTCAATTAACTGTTTGTATGTTTTTTATACACATATGTACATTTATTTATTTTGTTCTCTTCATTGTCTATACATATACACTGTTAGTATTATATTATATTAAACAATTTGATTAATCCAATACTTCAATTCAAACTTAAAAAAAGGCTAATGAATCCAACCGTTTTTCAAGAATACGACATGTTTTGTAATTTTCAGAATTCTTAAACTTTATCTCAAAAGGTGTTCAAATGCAACTAGATCTCTTTTGAAGAGCGCTAGAATGTGTTCAACAAACACTGTGTGGTCCAGCAGTGCTGCCAACCGAATTGTAAAATTTCCCTAAATCTTCCTCCAATCTAAGCTGCATTGACGTTGGCGCGTTGCGTAGACCGTCAACTGCCGCTATTCCAATTTCAGTAGGGGGGCGAGTTGGCTACACTAAGAGCTAATAATGTTGATTCGCTTTTTCATTTTTTATTTCTGACTTAATTTGTTTTTACTTTTTATTATTTTTCTTGTAATTTCTTATATCTAGATTTGAATAATTTTCTCCACGGTTTATGTCCGCTAGTATTAATTTAAGTAAATCGTAATCGAGACGTTTTCGAAATTTAAATTAAAGTGTCCTCTCGAAATTTTGGATTACGAGAAGAATTAACAGATTCAACGTTTGGCGAGCTAAAACCAATTTGTTCGCCTAAAAATTATTAGAGAATAACATACGCTTTAAATGTACAGAATACCGTTTCTTCTCTCTTCGAATGAATTTGAGATTGTATTGTTTGTATTTTCATTATTGAATTTTGTATTATTTTCGGCGTTAACTGTTTGAATTTTTCATTTTAAATTGTTTTTAATTCTGTGGGGGCTCATACGTTGCTTAGCGGTCAACAAAAACATGTCACGATGACAGACGTCAAGAAACGTTAGAATAACAAACGTCAAGCAATGTCACGTTGACAGATATGGGCGAAACGTCATGCTAACACCTACGTAACGGGGTCACGATGACAACCGTCAAAACAAACAAAATTAAGGCCGTCCCTAAACGAATTAAAGTGCAACCGCATTCGTTTCTGACTGACCAACAAATACAGGGTGTTCTTCAAGTTCATGCAAAAAGATTTATGGCGTATTTGGTAGTAGATATTCTCACGAATGCACCAAAATTTAAAAAAATCAAAAAAATTCATACCGACATCCGGAAATTCCTTGTGAAATCGTTGTGTAGAATCGCAACGAACGGTGACCTTCACCCACAATAAGTGTTCGAAGTTCCCCCCCTGCGCGAGACGTAAACATACCGATTAAAGTGCCGTTTAACATACCTGCCCACACATGCATGTTGTGAAAATTAAACATACCATTGATTCGTCGTTAAACATAACACTGATTCGTCGGTGAAGAGAATGTTATTAACAAAGTTCGAATTGTCCGTCTGTTCCCGGAGTAACCACTGACAAAATCGCATGCGTTGGAGGCATCAGAGCTTGCACTCTATGAAAATGGAATGGGTAATTGTTCCTCACGAATAATTCACCAAACAACAAACTGACACAAAGGATCTGCTATTTGGCAAAGAGCGATTTCGATTACGTTGTGCATACAAACGTCTTGCCGCCAACGCATTTTCACCACATTCGCCGTAAATTAAAATCATGTCCACAATAACACTATTGGAAAATTCGATCATGTTTTCAAGACTGTTATCTGCGACGTGTACTTGAGAACTGATCCACAGCCGATGCTGACACACCAGCATACTTCTCCGATTACGTAATTACGTAATAAAAATAAACCAGGGACTATCAAACTGTTTCAACGTCCGCCGAAAACATTTATTATCTTTAATATTTATTAATCAATTGTTATATAAAAACTGCTTCATTCTATCACTTTTAATGTCAACTTTCACTGGTTTCACTTTTTGCATGTAGTTACAAAACAACATGTAGGATCACAAACCTCATTTTGGTGGCTAAGACCACCGAACAAAACAAATAGGATCCAGCTCTGCTCATCACTGATTCGAACAAGCAAACAAACCAATGATGCAGAGTTACCTAATCTCCACCACAAAATAAGGACATAAAAGGCAGACAGCGTATCAATGTAAGCTAGTATTCGTTAATGCTGAATAGTCTAGCTGGTGCTGGTTAGTGATGTAAACATTTCATAAAACAAATTTTTTTGAAATTTTCACTGTCAATGAAATATATTGTAATCTCATTTTTTTATCATTAATTTTCAAAATTTCAAAATTGACATTCTACATTTTTATCAGTGGGTCAGATCGAGTTTAATGCTCCGTGCATGGTGAGAGCAGAAATGTAAGTGAGAGCGAATGTGTTTTAGTGCATGCAAGAGTGAGAAAGAGAATTAAAAAGAGTAGGCCGAGTATCAACTCAACGAAACCTGTAAGAGTAACAAGTGCATCGAGTCACCTTTAAAAAAATTGAACATAGATATGGAGATATCTTCGTCTAGCTAAAAGTTAAAGGCGACTAGATGCACTTTTCAAATGAGCGCATGATGTATTATAGGGTAATTAAATTATTCAAATGTCCTACTGAATATGTATTATATGTAAGTAAAGTATCTGTATAACCTTATGCGTATGTGTAACGGTTAGTTTACTTTTAACGCGATCGTTGCGTTGTTATGTTACCATCCAAATCCAAACCATGCGCAGGTACTTTTTGCGCGGCAAATTTAAAATAAGTTTCATGAAATTTCTGAATGCTACGAAATATTTCAATGAAATGAAAGTTGTGTGGAATATTTCACCTGAAATGTTTCGGCTTTACAACACTAGTGCTGGTGCTGGTGCTGCATAGTCCGACAAACCATATACATCACCTGCTGGTGCTGTATAGCCCGGAAAACCATATACCTCACACGCTAGTGGTGTACAGTCCGGCAAATCATATACCTTACTCGCTGGTGCTGTGTAGTCCGGCAACCGTATGTCAATTACACCCTACTTCGTCAGCGCCAAGTCGTTTCATTGATGGAACGTAGAGCCGCAATTCTATAAATGCATGGAATTATTTTTTATCATCCAGTATATGCACAGTATGTTTTAAAAACGAGATTTAACAAAATAGAATCCATAGTCGAATTGTTTTTTTTATTTTAATTAAAATCTTGTTATAGGAAAATTAGATATGCAGTTAAGTTTGGACGAAAAATTTTGCAATTTGAGCAACAAACAACTGAAGTTCCTTGTTTGAAGGGTTCGTAAAACCCGGAGGATAATATAACTGGAAATCTAAAAGGATACAGCTGAAACTGTTGTGGCATTAAACGAAAGACGTGGAGACGCGACGGAAAAGAATAAAATCCTCGCAGCGGATTCGAGTTTTTTACGAAGAGATTATTCAATTTAATTCTAAAACCGTTCGATCACGACCGGTTTCCGCACTCTAAAATTTCTCTAAAGACAGAGATAATCTCGAACGAAGGAAAATCATCCTCGTCGACAAGCCGCTAATTTCCTTCTACAAAGTTTTTTAACACATTTTTTTTTTAAATTAAGCTCGACGATAGAGGAAACTGAATAGGCCGTCGCGTCGCCGTTATCATTTAAGGGAATCCGAAATGTAATCAACAAATCCGTCGTCGTGTTTATCAACCGGTCGAAATGAATTGATTCGAACCGAGAAAAGAATAACGGCGTGTCGGTTTTCGCCGCCGATATATCGAACGACAATGTTCTTTATTTACTTTTGGAAGCAATAAAACTTTGTATTAAGGGCGAAAGAAGTTCGTTCGTTCGCCGATTCTTGGTTTTGCCAGACGCGAATGGAAACGCGATGGAATTTCGTTCCTTTCCTTTTTTGCACTTTGTTTTCCATGTTTCCCCGGAAAACGATGTGTATGTATTTTGTACGCGTTTGTCGACGTGTGCGCTCGTCAGAAATAAAATGAGAAGAAAACTTGAGCTGAAAACTCGCGTTATTGAAAACCGTTTGCCATTGTAATGTGAATTCAGTTATAATTGTTAGGTTTCAAGAAAATTCTTATGATATAACTACTTTTATTGTAAATTTGCATTTAACTTTTTAACACACTTTGATGAATCATGCTAAATAAACTTACTACTCATTACCTAACTCATACAGTCGCACAACTCGCACATAGTCGAGGAAAGTCCGAAGGAAGTGAAATGAGGGCTCGGTGAAGTATTTTGTGCTGTTTTCAATGTGTTGTTGTGAATTTTGGTTGACGAGGTGCTTCTGGAGGTAGCAGACAGCAGTCATTCAGCCACAACGAGGTATCAACCGAAGAAACCTTAACGGAATCCGGAGGAAGTGAAATGAGTGCTCAGTGAAAATGCTATGTGGTGAAGTTTTATATGTGTTATCGTTTAAACAATCTAAAAATGACAAGACAAAAGTTAAGAAGTGTCGATTCAGTTAGTTTATAGTAGATTTTTTTTAGTTTTGTTAATCGGCATAATTTTAGAAAAGTAAATAATGAAATAGCATTAAGAGTTAACAAAAACACAGAAGAAATTTCTAGTTAGGACAAGATTTAATTTAATTCAGCAATTTCTTTAGAAAACGGGATAATTAATAAGTTAATTTTGAAGATACGAAGTTATAAAGTTAGGTTATGCGAAGAAAGATTTGATTTTATGAAACAAATTAATTCGCCCATCAACTAGATAGTATTTCCAAATTACTTACATGCAAGTTTGGTAGACGGAATTCCGAAAATTTGAAAAGATTGTGGAAATGTTTGTTCAAGTAAACGAGCTACTGACCAGGACCCACGCCAGGTCCTAGAGAGTTAAATGAAAAGTAAAAATCCGAGTTGTAGGTAGTGGCGGCATTTGATAGTCACCCCATAGAAGTTACATTTACTTTCCGACAATCAGATGGCAACATCAAAATTAGAATTTAGTTGGAAAATGAAGACATTTAATTTCTTTAAGCGACATCATTTTAAGAAATTAGATAATGAATAAGAAATCTTTAGTTAGGACAAAATTTAATTTAGTTTAACAATTTCTCGAGAAAGCGGGATAATTTAAGTTAATTTTGAAGATACGAAATTAGAAAGTTAGGTTATGCGAAGAAAGATTTGGTTTTATGAAACAAATTATTTCACTTACCAACTACACCATTTCCAAGTGTAATTCAGAAAAGATCAAATTTATTTCAGAAATTGTCAAATGTAATTCAGAATTGTTAATTTAATTTCAGAATGTATCATTTGTAATTCAGATTTGTTAATTCAGTTTCAGATTGCATCAATTGTAATTCAGGTAAATCAATACAATTTCAGAATTCGTTATTTGTAATTCAGATTAGTCAGTTTAATTTCAGAAAACATCAATTGTAATTCAGAAAGCTTTCTCTCTATTAAAAGTGACGATTTCTGAATTACAATTGATATAATCTGAAATTCATTTAAAGCTTTCTGAAATTAAACTGATTAATCTGAATTACATTTGACGAATTCTGAAATTAAACTGATTAATCTGAATTACATTTGACGAATTCTGAAATTACATTGATAAATCTGAATTTCAAATGATGCAATCTGAAACTGAATTGATAAATCTGAATTGCAACTGACGAATTCTGAATTACAGTTGGAAATGGTGTAGTTGTAGCAAAAATATTGTAAAACAATTATTTCCAAATTACTTACAATGGCGAGCACAGAAAACGAGCCATGCCTTAAAACTAAAATGCTCAAAATCTAGCTATGTGGTCGTACTTTTCGATTACAGAAAACTGTAGCTACAGTTGAAATGTCAGTTTGTAATCGATGGCAATTTAAGTGCAAATGTATCTGCGTTATATTTATTTTCAAACCTTGTAACGAAGTGACCACTCCGTTACAAAAAATACTTGTCATTTGCCATATTTGTACATATTTAGTTAGAAGTTGTATATATTAATTAGCCTGTATATTTAGGATGTATTTCCGCAGAGTTATAAAGCATATTTTAGGAGGAAGTTCCAAAAGAGTGGGGCTCCCCACCACACGCAAGCCTTTATTAAGCGTGCTGAGAGCACACTTTAGTCAGTCATCCGCCGGTCGTGACTCCAAGGGAGTCACCCGCCGCGCTATCAAGCCATCGGACGTGGCTCGAAGGCAGTGACTCGCCTGACATTCCGAGCCGCCGGTCGTGGATCTAATGCAGTTTTTCGCGGAGTCATTCGTCCGTCGATGTTTTGACTCAAACGCGTTTAACAACCTGTGCTACGTTCGCGTTACCTGTAACCGCTCCTCCTTTTGTTTAACCTTTCTTACCTGGTGCGGGCGTTTCGCACATCCTGATCCTAGAGTGGGAGTTTCACTCTTTCTAACCTGGTGCGGGCGTTTCGCACATCCTGATCCTAGAGTGGGAGCACAGTATACTTATCAATCAATAGGGACAGCTCGTGTCGGCACCTTTGATGTTCATACTACCGTTTTCAGAGCCAATATGGCTGTTACTGGCGGGCTTTCATTTTATTGCTACTAGATGTCACTGGTTGAAAACATGGCATGGATAGAAATGATTGCAATCAAATCATAGAATGTGATGTTGTTCTACACAACTTCAGGCTTTCTACACAACATAAATTCATTATAATCTGACAAAGATGGTTTTCTGTTCAATCTTTCTCATTTCTCCGCATCCATCACACAAAATGCTGATTTAAAAACGTCCGCTTAAAAGCAATTTATGAATTCTCCGGTGCGCCACACGCGGCTGTTTGTGAAAAGTCCGCCAGTTTTCGCACATGCGCACTCAGAAAGTGTAGCAACGGAAACCCCAAGCTGTCCCTACTGATTGATGAATATATTGTGGTGGGAGTTTCACTGTTTCTTACCTGATGCGGGCCTTTCGCACATCCTGATCCTAGAGTGGGAGTTTCACTCTTTCTTACCTGATGCGGGCATTTCGCAGATCCTGATCCTAGAGTGGGAGTTTCATTCTTTCTTACCTGGTGCGGGCGTTTCGCACATCCTGACCCTAGAGTGGGAGTTTCACCCTTTCTTACCGTACCTCTGATCCGATTCCTGGAGCCTGTACCGGAACGTATGCACAGTGCGTTGTCATTTAGTTGACGTTAGTGTCCATGAGACACACCGTATATCACCGTCTCCGAAACTACCGTCCTGTGTTTAGTGTCCGTAAGACACACCGTATATTACCGTTCCCGAAACTACCGTCCGGAAGTTTAACTTTCGTTTACCGTCCTGTGATTTTCGTTTGCCGGAATATAAACATTCCATTTTGTAAACACCTGTAAATATAGACTAAGTTTGTAAATAAAGTTGTGTTGCTAAGTGATCGACGCTTTTATTTCCCCTGAACCCGGAGACCGACGAGCAAACCCGTACTGCCAATCCGACGTCAAGCAGAGCAACGATCAGCAACACTAGACAACCACGTAAAATGACGAACCGTTAGAACCTTTATTGAAATTCTTAAATCTATTAAATACAGCTGTATGTACGTTATGATTTTTTTTTTGTAATTGAAATTGGAAGTTTCATTATTATGACCTTATAACCTAAACTTAGAACTACCAATTAAAGGTGCTAACTATCTAGGAGAAAATAAAGCTCCGTTTTCTATGCTCGCCACTGTACATGCAATAGTAGACGGAATTCCGAAAATTTGTAAAAATTGTGGAAATACTTATTCAAGTAAATAAGCTGCTGACGGCAGGCGTGGATAAAGCCGCCTCGTTATTCCAGTCTGCTGCAATTTCGTTCAAGTTGTCCCACATACTAGAGCCTGTGAGCTAGCGAGCGCGCGCAAAATCAAATGGATATTCAATTGTTTTTCAAAATAAATACCGGTGCAAAGCGCGTTCGCGATATTCGTACTTCGGCCTTAAACGTAGAAAATTCTTTTTTAGATCTTAAACGCGGAAATTTCTTAGATACGCAAAATCAAATGGATATTCAATTGCTTTTCAGTATAAATATCGATGTATAGCGCGTCTACGATATTGTCACTTCGGCCTTGAATGCGGAAAATTATTTTTTAATAAAAGATTAAACGCGGAAAATACTTAGTTCGACTTTAAACGTACGAAATCAAATGGATATACAATTGTTTCGCAGTATAAATATCGGTGTAAAGTGCGTCCAAGACATTCTCACTTCGGCCTTAAACGCGGAAAATTCTTTCTTCGGTCTAAACGCGGAAAATTCTTTATTTGATCTTAAATCCTAAAAATTCTTAGATCACGCAAAATCAAGTGGATATTCAATTGTGTTTCAGTATAAATACCGATGCAAAGCACGTCCGCGACATTCTCTCTTCGGCCTTAAACGCGGTAAATTCTTTCTTCGGCCTTAAATGCAGAAAATTCTTTCTTCGGTCTAAACGCGGAAAATTCTTTATTTGATCTTAAATCCTAAAAATTCTTAGATCACGCAAAATCAAGTGGATATTCAATTGTGTTTCAGTATAAATACCGATGCAAAGCGCGTCCGCGACATTCTCTCTTTCGCCTTAAACGCGGTAAATTCTTTCTTCGGCCTTAAATGCAGAAAATTCTTAGTTCGACTTCAAAGTATAAGTATCGCATCGCATCGCATCGGTGCAAAGGCGTCCGCGACATTCTTACTTCGGTCTTATACGCGGAAAATTCTTTCTTCGACCTTAAGCGCTTAAAATCAAATGGTTATTCAATTGTTCTTCAGTATAAATACCGGTGCAATGCGCGTTCGAGATATTCTCACTTCGGCCTTAAACGCGGAACATTCTTTCTTCGATCTTATGCTTGGAAAATTCTTAGTTCGACTTTAAACCCGCAAAGTCAAATGAATATTCACTTGTTTTTCAGTATAAGTATCGGTGCAAAGTGCGACCGCAACATTCTCACTTCATCCTTAAACGCAGAAAATTCTTAGATAGACTTTAAACGCACAAAATCAAAAGGATAGGCACTCAATTGTTTTTCAGTATAAATACCGGAATGAATTCAGTATAATACTAGACATTCAGTTCGACTTTAAGCGCGAAATATTTCGTTAATTTGTTAATTTGTAAATTTAAAAAACAAGTGTTAAAGGAGGATATTAAAGTAAACAAAAACGTATGCGGAACCGTGAGTTATTCAATTCCTAATTACAGTTTAAATCAACTTAAAATAAATATTAAATTAATTTTTAAAATAACTTATTTAAAAAGAAACTAATACCTGGGGGGTGTTTGTTGTGCAAACTGGCTAGATTCTGGTTATTTTAAAATTAAATGAAACTCTTACCTTTAAATAAAAACAAATTAAACAAAAAGGGAAAGTCGCTACTGTGCAAACACGTGACTTTATCCACTTAAAAGAAATACTATCAGAGTATAACCCTGAGAATGAAAAGAGAATAAAAATTTTGTAAAGACGACAATTTTCAAAATTGTTAACAATACATGAAAATTATTGGCTGCCAATCAAGGAGTACCCAAATAACATAGTCATTTTTTGGTGTCTAACTTAGCAGCAAAAGAAAAGAAAACGGGCAACACCAAATAACATAGCAATATGTGGTTCTAAAATGTTCTCATTATAACTGCTTAAATTTAAAAAGAAACAGATGTAATAAATAAAGTAATTCATTGAAAAGATCGAAGGAAATAAATTAAAAAATCTTCCGAATAAACGTTGAGAATACGAAACGCGATTGATGTGTTTATAAAAGCAAAACTCAAACGGTTTACTGCTTCCGGCGTTTATATACAGAAATATTGCATCTCCGAATTTTCCGAATAAATATATTGCAAATTATAGTCGCATCTGGAGTTTTCGCAGGGGTCTTATGATGCGATGAAAAGAGAGGAAGAAAAAAAAAACAGCAAAGAAAACATCCTAAATCAAGTGAACTGTGACAGAACATCGAGCACGCCTGACTAGATCTTATTACGACATCTTTGAAGTTTTACAGTTTACTCCTTAGACAAATACGCGAGGTTCGAAAAACATAGTTTTATATTTAATAAATTTACGCGCCCGGAGAAACTCCGCTCAAAGGGCGAGAACGCAAACAAGAAGGGCGGCTTCGAAAGGGAGAAGTGGGATGAGGGGTCGGTCAAATAAAAGAAAAATAGATGAAACAGGGGCTGATGTACTGGCACCGTGAAATATAAGAGAGCAGCACAATTATCGGGGGTAAACGTAGCACCTTTGATTAGATCCTCGATTCTCGCCGTTCTCGTCCTTTTTTTTCCCTCTTTTTCGTTATTTCTTTTCGATACGAGGCCGATATAATTATTTTTGCTGCTGCTGCTTCGACGCAAATCATTTCGCTGCTTGTCTTTGGCGCCCGGCTGCTTATTAGCGTGATTTATACGCCACGCCGTTCTCGTCAACAATGAAACGAGTCAATATTTACCGTGTGGTGTAAGATTTTTTATTATGACCGACGAGTTACGCAAGGTTTCGGTATTTTTACGTTTCAATATGAACAGGATGTTTATTTGCACGATCAAAAAATAGACTTCGTCACGGAAACGACAACTCCCAGGACGTGTGCCGTGATCGTAAGGAAAACGAAAGCCGAAAATAAAACCTAGAAAGACACCCCTGTGACATGGAATGTGTACGAGACTCTTACTATGATATCATCAAAAGGAAAGTCGTTATCAAGCTAAATTTACGTGGGTTCTTCTTGGCGAGGTCTTCCTATCAAAAGTTTCAAAGGAACAAAATATTTTTTTCTTTATCCAGTAGTCAACGACGTGGCGTCATTAAATTAACCTCGTGCAGATTATTTTATTTATTTGTATTTTATCTAACATAATTTCCTTTCCTATTTTGCAAGCCATATTTTCGGGTATCACATTCGATCTTGCCCCCCTAAATG
The DNA here is from genome assembly GCA_033060865.1 of Dorcus hopei. Taxonomy (NCBI): domain Eukaryota; kingdom Metazoa; phylum Arthropoda; class Insecta; order Coleoptera; family Lucanidae; genus Dorcus; species Dorcus hopei. The sequence continues at coordinate 23,942,891 of CM065421.1, read as the reverse complement.
GTGAGGTCTCGAACTCTTGACTGTGAACATCAGTCTGGTATAGACGATGGTATTTATTCATCATCACTTTCTTCTTCGACTAGACATAACGTAATAACAGCAATCAAACCAGTCCACATACACCCCATACACATAGGTAAAACGCAAACGTCCATTTTCTGATGTAACTGGTTTCCATACCGCTGATGAGTTACCCCACAGGATAACCTAATAGCAAACGACAAGGCACCAATCATATTTCGTTTGTCTTTCGGAATCCATTTAGCCATACCCATAGTTATACTCAATACATAAATACATAAAATAAACACGCCTACTGTATCCTCTATATGAATGAATTCTTCCTCCCTAATTCGTGGATGACTTTTAGGCTGCCAATAGGTATACTTAAAAGTAATAAAACGCCAACCAAACCAACCCATATATAAACCCCACAGGTAAAACTCAAACGCCCAATTTCTGACGTAACCGGTTACCATATCGCTGATAAGGTTACCCAGGATGACCCCAACGGAGTTTATAGCGAAAGACAAGGATCCAATCGTATTTCGCTCGTCCTTCGGAATCCATTTGGGATAAAGCCTATTAGCACGGCTTTATGCCAAATATAGACGACGGCCTAAAAATTACGTTACAGTAATAAACCGGAAGCTTCCAGAAATGCATTTACTTGACCACATCCAATGAAAGCTCGTAAAACAGGCACAACCCGTATGTAAGACCCGAAATACGGGAAAGGGTGGTTTATATTTTGATGAAAATGGCCTATCAACAAATAACCAAAATTTTACAATTTATCCCTCTTAGACTTTTCTCACCCTTTGTTACCCAAAACTTTTACAAGCCGAATCGAGACGCTAAAGGCGACCTCTTTGTTAGTAGCGTTCCTAGAATTAGTTGAAAAATAGCCAGGAGTCGTTCCGTCGCTCTCCTTGGACTCGGTATGAGTTTTGGCCCTTTCGATCTTCGGATTTACTACTTTGGAATTGTTGAATTTTCTTCCTCTCCTGGTTAGGTATACTTATTTAATAAATAAAAAAAAAGATTTTCTAAACTCTATTGAGAATAATAAATAAAATTCGGAAAGTTTAACGAATAAAATTATATTGTAAGAGAATTTGTACTGTAACACAACGAACGAACAAAAAAAAATAATAATGACTTTACAATATCAGATCTAATAGAAACACAATTACTCGTCCAGGAGGGAAGATGGTGCGGTACATTTAGAAAAATGCGTTTTGTTAGTAATTGTCAAACTTTTAAGCCGTAAAGACGTGGAACTTACCGGGGACGAAACTTAAATGATTTTTTCTCGTATCCGTAACTCAGGAAAAACACTAACGATTTATATTGACGAATATTGATTGGTTAGCGAGCGAATTTATTTTAAAATAACTGACACAAAAAAAGAACTACACGGAAAGAGCTTCTGCTTTTTCTTACCGAAACCGATAACAAACTTTGAAAGAATTGAAATAGAAATAAAACCGAACTTAGAACAAAAATTAATTAATTAAACTAAAATTTCGACGAGAATTTAACGCGCAACAAACTAATGGAACCGGGAACTAACTCTCCTGCGCGCGGCTCCTGTACTTAAGCACTCGCCACAGCCCTCGAACTCCGAAGTGGGATCTTTTTCAAATTCAGCAAGTTTTTGAAAAAGTCCGTGGTTGATTCGGGCTTTTAGCGGCGAGCCGCTTTCCACTAGGTGGCGTACGCGTGTTGCTTTTACCATTTTTAGCCACGTGTCTCGCGGTCAATAGCCAGAGAAACTGGTTGCACGGTTTCTGCTGATCCCTTAAAAATTGAAAACAATCTTATCTCCGTAACTTAATATTTTCTTTAGTTGGAGAGCACGTTCTAGAATACTGAATATAATATGTTTTTCCTGCGTTGCGATTTCGTGAGATCAAGTAAAGTTTTAAGAAAAAAATTATAATGATAATTTGGAAATTTCCCTACGCATTTTTCGGGTCCTTACACGTACAATCAGTAAAGGAAATACAAAAGTCAAGGCGGTGGAAACTATTACGCCAATCCCTAAAACATTCCGAGCCCCAAGTTTGTCTGATAAAATTCCAGCTGGTAAGTGCATCGCGAGATATCCCAAGGAAAAACTTCCCAAGATGATTTCTTGTTGTAGATTCTTGTTGTGTTTGCTTCCCTGTATAATTCAAAGTGGGGTAATTTTGATTAAAAACTCAAAAGAAAAAACTCACGGCAATTTCACCCGTTTTGAAGATTGTGGTGTTTATGATGGGACACCGGATTTGAGGACCTCGTAGTATGAACCATGGTCGTTAGAACTATGTTGATGCAGATTCCTTGCCCGTAAACGACTATGATGGCCATCATTGCAATCGCGGAGGGACATGATTTAGTTGAAATTTACACCGTTTTTCTAATTTATTCAAATTACCACTTCAAGAGAGCAGTAATTTTATTTGATTGGAGTGAGAAAAGAAACAGCTATTAAATTTTACTAGGGAAGAGGTAATAAACATTCAAATAAGAATTTGGATAGGGCATGTTGTCACAAAATTTATAATTTAATTGACTAGCCTCGTACCTACCTTGATGGTGTACAAGTTCTGCTGACTAAACGTATCAGCTGTTCCCCTCGACTAGCAAACAGTGGAAATAGGGGTGGGTTTAATTTAAGATGGTAAAAATTATTAAGGGCGCCAGGAGACTTTGATTAACAAACCGAACGTAAACGATCAGTCGACGTCTCCAATTCGACCAAATCGGCAGAAAAATCAAACGTAAACAGAGGCTTAATTAACTCACTGGTACACGAGGGAGGTGAACACAAACACGCACTTGAAGTTAATAAAATTCAAGTTTTATTACACACTCAAATAAAGCCTAAAGGCTAACAAACAATTTACACAAGGTTCGGCGAGTGATTATTTATCCCGAAGCTTAATTTATGGGTAGTTACGCCGCCCTCTGCGGATCGCGTTCAGCGTCGACAATTCGGTCCAAACTGGATTGATTCATAAGGCTCGTCAAAATGGCTGGTCAGGTTTCCTTTATATCACCGGTAGGTTCGGAAAATGCCAGGCCGAAGCGCAGCTGAAGATCTGCCTACAGCAGAACTAGAAGTAGATCTAGAACTTGAATTTGAACTAGAAGTTGAACCAGAACTAGAACCAAAAGTCGAACCAAAAGTAGAACTAGAAGCCTGTATGAAAAGAAACGACGACATTAGCGACCATATTGGCATTCGCCATTACTCGATATATTTTACTTGAGATTTTCAAAGCTCACAGGCTTGGAATTGGGATTAAAATTACCCCAAATCGTTCGGTGGTGTAGTCAGGAATGCCGGCAGCGTCGTTAATGAATTCTTCTCACACAAAGAGCACAGTATATTCATCAATCAATAGGGACAGCTCTTGTCGGCACCTTTGATGTTCATACTACCGTTTTCACATCCAATATGGCTGTTATTAGCGGGCCTTCATTATATTGCTACTAGATGTCACTAGTTGAAAAAGTGGCATGGATAAAAATCATTGCAAGTAAATCATAGAATGCGATGTTGTTTTACACCACTTTAAGCTTTTTACACAACATAAATCAATTATAATCTAACCAAGATGGTTTTTTGCTTAACCTTTTTCATTACTCCGCATCCATCACACAAAATGCTGAATTAAAAAACGCCCATTTAAAAGTAATTGATGAATTCACCGACGCGCCACACAAAGCCGTTTGTGGAAGGTCCGCCAGTTTTCAGACATGCGCGTTCAAAAACGAAAACCCCAAGCTGTCCCTACTGATTGATGTGTATACTGTGCAAAGAGCAAGAATTCCGAAATCACACTACTGCCCGATTTCTTCATCGCCTTATCCTAAGGTTAAATTCATCTGTTAGTTAGAATGTGACACATAGTATGTGTAATTCGAACTGAATGAAACATTCCAACTGACAGATAAGTTAACCTCAGGATAAACGCGGTGAAGAAATCGGCCATAAGACGCGCCTTCACCTTACAAAAGCCGAAGCACAAGTGAAACAGGAACGTGAAGCCAAGATGGTGGTCGCCAAGTAACGCGCGGAAATTGCAGACGGTAACCAATGATGGACCATAATAAAGTCACGTGGTGCCTCATAACCAATGAATGTTGCGCGTCCACCTGACGTGAGTTTTTCCCCCTGGCGAGGTAACGAGAAGGAACAGTATTGCCAAGCCAGACAGAACGCAGCCAGTCGATGCTTTGTTGCCACGTTTTCTTAGCTGCAAATTCAAACGTAACAATGTCTTAAAAAAGAACAATCGGGCAATATGTGAAAGAAGGAATTGAAATCCCTAAAGAATGGAAACCTATCTTCAATATGTACCTAGTTGACCTTGCGTGAATTGTGAACGCTGGGGGAAACTCGTCGATGTTGGTGAAAACCTACCTGGAATTATGCCCAGCTCAGTGGAGACGGGGTGGGCTATAATAGGATTGTAGGTAGCTCGATACCTAAGTGTTAAATAAAAGGGACGCCACCTAGTGTTATGTAAGTTCCAAGCAGTATCGTGAAATACGTGGCACCGCTAGGATTGCACACGAGGTTACAAGCGTTTGAGAAACCCTCAGGTTTGATTTCTGCAATAATAAAAAAATTGTCAGACACCCTTACAGTAATATAACTCAACTATCGGTCACCCTGTATATAAAAGAAATGCGTCAAACAATGTTACGGGGTTTATTATAAAACGTGACGGATAAGCGTACAAGGAACAGAACGCTCAGCAAACGAAAATAAGGAGTTACGTTAAAATGGCCCAAAAATAGTCTCGTTAAATTTAATTAGATTGAAATTTACCAAGCGTAATTACCGGTTAGGATATCATGTACGGTTCACAAAATAACGTACAATAAATTCTGTCAGAAGAACAGTTGACTCGATTACAAGATTGAAAATTTAAGATCGCATGTTACGAAACGCTGTTCTTAAGGAACCTCGGTCTTAAGCAGACAAGTACTGTATCACAAGGCACTGAAGGTACCCGGTAATCAACTTAGAGACAGAGGGTTTGTACAATACCACACTCGTGTCCCACCAACTCTACGTTAAGTTCGGGAAATCTGGGGGTGTTACAGCCTATGACGCTGCCTCGATCCCGATCGACATCTCCTTCAAGGGCTCCAGCGACGAACTACAGTTGTGAACGTAAAGCAGCTCTCGAACTGATGATATTTGCCGCGAAGCTCGTACGAGGAATTCAAATGATTACATCAAGGTCACGAAAAGTGACACGGATTTTTCATGAATTTTTGATCCTCCGTAATACTTGCTAATGGAAGAAACACGAAAGTAAGTAAAAGAGTTTGACGAATTTAAAGCTGAACCAAAAGACTTACCCCTTTTTAAAACAAGGGCCTGAAGCGATAAGTAACTGCGACGCATCCGTTCGAACACGTGGTAAACTTAAACGGCACAGGTTTTAACTGCTATTACAGCACTGGATTACGCTTCCAACAACACCGTTCACAAGCGAAGAAAAATCCCCAAGATTTATTAGGTGGCCAGGCTCAAACACAAGTTACATATTTATCTTCTGCGATGATCAACAACGGCCAACGCCCATGAATGAATTCCGTGAATTCCAAAAGATAGCGACCCGGAATTACGTTGATTTTTTTGCAAATCGGAAAACGCCAACAGGCCCCTTTTCGTTCCAAATTCAAAAATAGCCATTCTACGCGCAAGAAGAAAGAAACAAAAAAAAGATCTTAGAGTTTTTAATCAAATAGAGCGATCACTGGAACCCAAACAAGACCTTAGAGTTTGTAATCAAATAGAGCGATCAATGAAGCCAAAATTTAGAAACAACCTAAAATGAAAACGTTAAAGCAAAAACGAACTGTTAACAAACCCCGGGAATTAAAAAAATTTCTTCATGAAGAAAGATCCGAGGCGAGAGATGGGGAAAAATCATCCAGAGAGGGATGTTGCAATCGTAGCACAATTTTTTTAAAACTTCTTAACATAACTCCACATCTCTTTTCGCGAACAAAAAAGTTTTTGACAATCCAAATGGTTGAAAACATCATCTGTTTTCGTAACGTTTTTCCGAAATTATTGTAAAATATAATAATTTTATAAAATTTCTGTAGTCTCCGACTTTACAAATTCTTCTTTACCTTCAAAAACACAACTTCCTCTTCTGTTGCTTTCATTAATAAATCAACTCGTTCTTCTAAAGCCCTTGATTTCTCTTTAGCATCATCAAATCGTACCTAGGTAGGTTTTTAGTTTTTTAATTAACATCTGTGTTACGTGTTGTTCTTCTTCCTTTGGTATCTGAGTTAATCACGGTTGAGTATAAAGAACAGTATACGGAATTTCTTTTCAAGAAACTATACGCAAAAGGTTTGTTTGCCAACATTTTTTTAACTCAGAAATTCAAAATGGGATCTGAAGGAAGTTGAAATGATACTGCAAAGAAAGAATTATAAATTTGATATCGTCAACTATTATCCTGCATCAGTATTGCCACCTTTATCCAAAACATTTAAAAAAGCATTTTTAATAAAGTTACTTCAATTATTAGATGACAGATTAACAGATATTCTCAAAACACCAGCTGTTACCACAAAACTCTAAGAGCTCTACTAATAAAAGGTTTAAGCCAGGATTAAAGTTAATCCTAAGTTAGAATGTGACACACAAAATGCTGTACGTCATAACAAGTGTAACATTCTAACTTGGGATTAAAGTTATTCCTGGCTTAAACCTTTTATTAGTAGAGCTCTAAGGCCCAGTATTTCATTCGGAGTTTAAGTTAAGCTTCATTTTATTCCCATAGTAATAATTGTAAAGACAATTGTTTCCGTAGAAATAAAACGAAGCTTAAAGTTAAACTCTGAATGAAATACTGGGGCTAAGGCTGCGTTGTATGAAAGGTTTAAGTCACGATTAACTTTAATCCTAAATTAGAATGTCACACTTGTTATGATGTACAGCATTCTAACTTAAGAATAACTTTAATCCTGGCTTAAACCTTTTATACAAGCCTCCTTAAATGAAATCCTCGGTTTACTGATCGGTAACAAGTCTGCGCTGTTTCTTACACCAGCTTTCCCCTCGACTAGCAACAGTGAAGAATGACGGTGGGTAATTTGATGTTAATAAAGGCGCCAGGGTAAACAAGATACCCAAGTGATTGATAATAACCTTGGCAGCGTTCGGTTTTGCAGGTGATCATTCGCAACAACCAGGAGGTTCTATCTTACTCACCATAATCAAATCTGTTACTGTTGAATTCGCAAGTAAACCAAATTAATTTGTAATGGAAGTGTCATTTTGCTTTAAAGTATCAATCTGCCTAAAACAGGGCGACAATTGTTACTCCTCAAAGTTTAAAAGCAAGGTATAATTGTTCGGCGAAGGAAGACAACCTTGGGAAAATTTCTACAATTAAGATCTTGTCACATTCCAAACTCGTTGGTTTTCTTATAGGCAGCTCATCAATCAAATCAGAAATAACTTCCTGTTTTGTGTCTGTACATAAACGATGCATGTACAAAAGTAGAATGGGTTGCCTACTTTCTAGTGTGAAAGCGGAAAGGATCTGTCTAAACAAATCATCAACCAGGAACGTTCGTTTTATGAATAATTTACAATTGAAATGTAAAAAGAACAAGTAAATTGTAAATAACAATTTAATAGAAAAAGTAATATATTTTGTTCATCTTTTCTCTAATTGCTAAGTGAAGATATGTTTTAAAAATGATTATGAGTTCTTCCAGGAATTCTGTTTGTAGAAATATTTATGGCGTCCTTATTATTTAATTGCGAGCGCAATTAAATTGCCTGTAACAATAACGGAATGTCTGACGTTTGCATAACAAACACAAAAAGAAAATTAATACCGCTTAAATATTTATAAACAACCTCGTCATGGTGGTGTGATCGCGACGTGCATGATTAGCGACTTTTTCTTTCCATTTGTTTGCTACGTTTTATCGTTAATATATCTAGAAACCGCCCACACATAATCAGCTCTTCTTTTTATAAGTTTCTCAATTTCACTACCAATCGTTTTAATTTGTACAGTCGCAATCATAATTCATGACGCTTACGGAAAGCTTATAGAACATCCTACCCATCTCCTTCAAAACTATGAACTTCGAATACATTCAAATCTTACTACCTAATTAAAAGTGAATGCCAGATGTCGCAAATTATTTTTTGCTTGGAAACCACAAATAAAATGTCCACGATGAGTTTTTCTGTAAAGGTATTGTCATGAATTAAGATTGTGACTGTACATAATTTTTCAAATTACAAAGATATTCCAAGTTACTTACATACCGTACATTTCATTTCAACTTGAAGGTGCTAATAAATACGAAAATATTAAAAAGAGTTCGAATTTTGTTTTCCTTTCAACTTCAACTTACTCCTCAAGAGTATTTTCTTAGATTAGCTCCTTTTATCTTCCTGTCTTTGTTACATGTTCAGTTTCGTTTTTTCTTTAATTTCGTTCAATATTACATATACATACATTACATATTACATATACATATACATATAACCTGTTTAAAGCAACATATTTTGGAGATCAGGAATAGTGCGTTTTATCAGAGTCTTTAATAATAATAATAATTGTATCACAAACTCTTTTAAACGGACACTAAATGGCGCACAAACACTTAACGTTTCGCAGTCGAACGACAATTTTCATCGGACAAGAACCAGCTTTAATAATAATAATAATGATGTGGTTTGTGTGGTTTAGGAAACTGGAAACTGACAAAGGCAAACAAAAAAAATATCATTATGAGACCGAGGGAAGCTAAAATTGAGATGTATGTAAAACCTGAGAGTAATAGAAATAAAAAAATTTAAAAGAATAAGTACCTACCTACAAAATAGAAAGAGGTAGGTAGTTAGTAACGTTAGGTCACACTCGGAGTTATAATGTAATTCAACCCAGCCCAAAGCAGAAGGAGACAGATCAAGAAGGAAGTCGAAATCGAGATGGTTGGATGAAGTATTAGAAAATCTGAGAGCGATAGAAATGAAAACCCATAGGAAAAACAAAAGACAGGAATGAAAAGAGATAGTTAATAAGGTTGGATCACAATCGAAATTGCCGTATAATCTGACCCAACCCAAACCAATATGAGATGAATCAAGAGGGAAATCAAAATCGAGATGGTATAAGAAGATCCGAGAGTGATAGAAATGAAAAAATGGAAATAAGAAGCAAAGAATAGGAAAAAATGGATCACACCCGAAATTGTAAAACAATCCAATCCAACTTAAATCTATAGCAGGTAGATCAAGAGAGAAGCCAAAAAGAGGTGATTGGATTATCTATTAGGAGATTTGAACGTGATAGAAATGAAACATTGGAAGGAGCAAGTAAAAAAAATGGAAAGAGTTTGTTAGTAAGGTGAGTACACACTCGGAGTTGTAATAAAATTTAGAAAGTAAAAAAGGAATGAAGGTGAAAATAGAAAAGGAAGTAATCTGTCCCTTAAAATAAATAGATCAAGTAAGTTTATTCGGAGATGCGAAGCTACATCTTCCCTTATTATGTAATTTTGTAAAAATTATTAATGTCTGTGTCTTCTCTTGGATGAGCTATTGGAGAATTTGAAAGAAGAGACAAATGACAAAAAAATGTTAGTTTGGTTAGATCACATTTTGAAAAATAGCAAGATGAAAAGAGAAAGGTAGTGATCTATCCCAAAAAATGGCTAAGTCACTTCGGGGCGGAGATACGATTTATGTCCGTGTCTTCTATTAGGTAAAGTATCAGAAGATCTGGGACTGGTAGAAGTGAAGGACTTTGAAATAACTAAAAACGGAACGGTGAGCGGGGATTGGTCTGATGGGGCGTGATGGATTGTTACGGTCTCCCTAAAATCCACAAAACCGATACACCTTTACGTTCCATAGTCAGCGCAATTAACTCACCAACCTACAAAGCTTCCAAATATCTAGCTCAGACCTTCAAACCCTTTGCAGGTAAAAGTGAAACCTTCATCCTCAACTCTCAGCACTTCGTCTAAAAAATTACAATTACAATCCGAAGGTGTGTGCCGAATTCCATGTTCCTGTGGGCGTGTATACATCGGTGAAACAAAACGATCTATCAGCACTCGTGTTTCTGAACATGAACGTTGTACTAGACTACTACAAACAACTGGCTCGGCCCTAGCTGAACACAAACTATATAAAAACAGGTCACCAAATCCTATTTTCCGACACAAAACTTCTAGCCCGCTCATCTCATTTTTTAAATCGTAAAATCCGTGAATCCATATAAATCCTCAAACACCCCAATAACCTGAACCGTGATACTGGCTCTTACCTCCACAATACCTGGAAACATCTCATTAACGCCCCAACAGACCAATCCCCGCTCATCGTTCCAACTCACTACCCCCACCGACCACTATAAATACCACGATAACAGACATACCTACTTAGTCTCAACGACTAACGAGAAGCAGTAGCAACACCACCAGTAACAGCAGCCTTGAGGAAGTTCTTTTGCAATGAAGAACGAAACGTCGGCAGCAGAAGAAGTCAACGTGACGCGGTTCCAACCGGAAGCCAATTCAAACATGGACGACGGCCTCGGAAGCTTTCAAGTTAAATTAGGAAGTAATCTACTCCATAAAATGGATGAGAATCTCTTAGAGCAGCTAAGTCCCTTCTTCATAGTTTACTTTTTCTCATTTCTTCCATTTTGTAATTTATATCTAGTTTTCGCTAAGATGGCTGTGTTTTTTTCTAAATTGACTTAAAAAATTGTAGACAAATACAATTGTAAAAATACACTTGAAGAAAAAACATTTGTTTTTAAACTAATTTGAAACAATAATAGTATATTATTATACAAGTTTCACAAGAAGGCTTATTGTAACACGAGTGGGGTTGGGGTACGACTAGCGAAGCGTAGCGAGCTAGGAGTGCCCCAAAGGAACGAGTGTTACAATGCCTCTTGTGAAACGTGTATAATATACTATTTTTTCTACTTTGCGTCACTTATTGAACAAAAATGACAAATACTGTCAAAAATTGGATCTCCTTAGTATATGGGGAATTTTAGTTGTAATGCGTGGCAACACTGAAAACCTTTCGTTTTAATCAAAAGTCACATTAACCAGTTATTAATTTGTCTTATCCAGCTTCATTGTGAGTATTCTGTTAAGTAACAAATAAATAATGAGTTATTTTGTAAAAACTATTAAATATTTTTAATTAAGAATTGACTAAAATTTCCCCAAAAACAGTTTCATAATGAGCTTCATTGTGAAACTGTTTTTGGTGTCACAATGAGTTCATTGTGAACGCAAAGTAGAAATTTTTTTTTTATGTAGGTACTGCATGATTCGGAAAAAAAAGATTTGTTTGGGGGGGGGGGAGATCGCTTCGATCTACCCCCCCGTATGACCACGTCTGAAACTCTCTACTTATCATTTAAAATGGATCGCGAATCTTTTAGCTAAGTCACTTTGGGGACGCAAAGCTTCGTTTTCTTTCAATAAAAAAAAAATTCTTTCCCATTTTATGACATGTCTAGTCTACACCTTCCTTACGGTGTCTGTATTTTCTTCTAAATGAAATTTGAAATGGTTGATTTAAATTTGATTAAGATCTTCTTGCCACTTCCTCGCCAAAGAGTAAATAAACAGCAAGGATGATGTTTAGACATCAAAGAAGAAAATTGAAGTTGTTTCTTTTTCTGTCTTTAGATTTTTCCCTGTCTTCTGGGAACTTTCCATTTACGCCATAAAATGGATCGAGAAACTCTTAGATACCTAAATCCTTTCGAAGATGCAAAGCTAAATTTATTTTATATTTTTCTAAATTTTTCCATTTCATGATTTATGTCTATGTCCTCTTTAAAATTGCTGTATTTTTTTTCATAAACAACGTGCAAGTTATTTTTAAATAAAAAGGTATACTTAGCAATTGTACATCTTATTTTCAAATAGAATAGAAGAACATTTCATTCGATGAGTATTTTAGAAATTAGTGACTCGACTTTTCATTAATTCAAAGATGTCCGGAAAATTTACACAATAAAATTGTTTATATTGTAGCGGACAATAAAATCCATGCACGTCTTTTTTTTAATAAGTATCTTAAGAGAATGTAATGAAACTACGCAAATCTTCTTCATCAAAATTCAATTTTGATTAGATTTAGTTTGATTAGATTCTTTTACATTCAAGACTTCATTATGAGTTACCCCCGTGGGTCCTTTCTCTCAATATGCAAAATGTGTCACATTCTTACGCGGATTTTACTGTTCGCTACTGTACATTTGAAGAAGAATTTTGGAGAAACGTGACTGAACGTCACGTAAACAGATGATGTTGTCAACCATCTGAGTTGTCAAATGCATTCTTGTTTGCGAAAAGAGATGTAGAGTTATGAAAAGAAATTATTAAAAAATTGTGCCATGAACTGATGGCTTTAAGGTGCAAGTTGCGTATGTGGGGGTAAGTAATAGTGGTGCTAAATGATTGCAACACCCCTCTCTGGAAGGAAAGTTGATCATCTTTCGCCTTGGATCATCTCTCATCAAGCAGTTTTTTTCAATTCCCGGGGTTTCCACTCTTTGGAGATTTCAATTCCCTCTTTTATACATTACCCAATTAGTCTTCTTCAAGACATGCCCTATTCAAATTCTCATTCGAATTTTTATTACCTCTTCCCCAGTAAAATTTTATAGCTATTTATTTTCTCACTCGAATAGAATAAAACCACTGCTCTCTTGAAGTAGTAATTTGAATAAATTGGGGAAAATAGTGTAAATTTTAGCTAAATCATGTCCCTTAAGATATGCAGTCTCCGCGATTGCAATGATGGCCATCATAGTCGTTTATGGACAAAGAATCTGCATCAACATAGTTCAATCTACGAGGTCCTCAAATCCGGAGTGTCCCGTCATAAACACCACAATCTTGGTCAAATAGTTAATACATGCATTGATATTCGATAAATTGTGCTGCAAAATCGATAATCTCTTGTTTTTATATTTTTTAAAATTTTTATATTCAGCTTTTTTTATGTTTCATTTTCTTTGCTTCTCATCGTTCATTTCATTTTCTTTTCTTTAATTATTAAATTGTTTCGTACAATCGATTGTCTTTTGTTTTTATTATCTTTTTTTAAACTTTGTTATTTTTTGAATTAGATATTTTGTATATTTTTAAAATTCTAATGCATATTGCGGTGTTTATGAACAGGAACAGTACATGTTTCTTTGAAAATTTTATAAGTAATAACCAACTGTAAATATAAGAAATAATCTTGAAAAAAAATAAAATAAATCACAGGATAATTTAATTCAAGTGTTTTTTCACAATAAATTTCAGTTTAGTGAAAAATGCAGCTGTATCTGACAAAATTAAATATATAAATAAAATAATAGCCCATTCATTAAAGTAAAAAAATGCTCAGCAATGGATTGCAGGTGAAATGAAGCGCTTTACACTTTCGAAAGAAACCGATATGGTTAAGCGACTCCTTGTAAATGTAATCATCGCGTGCGTGTATAAATATAATATGTCAGAATCAGAGTAAAAAATGATGTATTTTTTAATGACTTAAAATGCCTGACCCACAGTTCATTACTACAAAATTTTTAACCTAAATTTGATCCATTGGTGAAAAAAAGGTTCGCCATCACTGGGCTAGGCTAACCGCTGAGCCACTCGGCGACCTTCTATCAGTCATTTATGAACGCACTGTATATATTCAATATATCAGTTGTTTTAATTCTTCTATGTTATTTATAGCTTAAAACTGTTTTCTTTTCTGTCAAAATTAATTTTGCTGTGTCACTGATTATCCTGGGATATTTTATTTCAAGTATTACCACAAGTGTGAGTTTGGTTGCCTAATTTAGGTGGTCTCGTGTTACTCGGGAATTGTTGAAAGCACGGTATATCTTTCTTTTTCAACTCTAGAGATCTTATTAAAATAGATGTAACTCAGAAACTTATTTAATGTTTTTTTAATCATTTTATATACACGATGCACATTTTTTTAGTCATCCATCTTTCTGTATTTATACGTTCAGAGAGCTTCTCTCTCTTAATCGATTGCAACTTGCACCCGTACCGACGCACAACATACAATTTTCAGTTCATTCGACCAAGGAAATGAAAATTCCAGGGCTTCGAATAATTAAAGATCCGGGCGTCATCGCAATACTAATAGGACAGTGCGCGCATGATTACACAATATTCACTTTGATCACCAACTTCCCCAAATACATGAACGACGTCCTGAATTATAACATCAAGCAAAACGCGTTGGTAACTTCGTTTCCTTACGCCGCCCAATGGATAGGGAGAATTTTGGCTGGGAAATTAATAGACTACCTGTACATCAAAAAAGACGTCAATTTGTTGCTGTTAAGAAACATCGCCACATTTATCGATGATCTTACGCGTGCCTACTAATTGTATTAAAATTCAGATAAGCGTTTTTGCAGGGTTAACTATCCCGGCATCCTTAATGGTGGTTGCGGGCCACATGAATTGTCGTTATGTTTTAGTCATCGTCTTTTTCAGTTTTAATTTATACACCAAGGGCTTCTTCTATTCACAGCTGAAAGTAAACCATTTGGACTCAACAGTCAACTTCGCAGGCATCTTCATAGCGATCTCTAACAGATCTGGCGCTCTGACAGGTTTCATCAGCCCCTACGTCATAGTAAAAATCGCACCGGATGTGAGTTGTCACCCAAATTTCCGGCAGTCGTGTATTGGATCATTTTCGTAATTGCAATTGTCGATAACGTTTTTTACTTTGTTCTCGCCAGAGCGGACAGAGCGAAGTGGGACGTTCCATCGGAGGAGTTGGACGAGTGGATGAAACGCCAGGAAAAGATGTTGGAGCATAAGGCTGAGGAAAAAGAAGCCCAAAAAAGGGGAAAAAATGCAAATAATAAATATGTATCCTTATTTGAAGCATCTATTTTCTCTGTTGTTTTTTCATCTTTCGTTTTTGTTTTTCGTCATGAAACAATCTTTGTTTCCGATGAAGAAATTATTAAATTTGAAAGATTTTTTATAAGCGGTCCATAGTTTTTTTGTTTTCTTGTCTTTTCAGACGAACTGTTGAAATGTTTGTCCTTTTACACAATCAATCATCTTTTGTTTTCAGTTTTCAGTATTTCAAAATTAAAAATCTCTCCAAAGGGGGTTATCCCTTCCATCTGGCAGTACTGCTCAGAACAAATCCGTGTGTCTATTAAAGAAAATGAAAATAAATCGAAATTATTTTGACGAAACTGTATACACTAAATAATATTTAGAGACTTTACAATAATTTCAAAAAAGTAACTTCACTTTTCATGCAAGTTCCACGTTAGTTTGGAAATGATTAGCAAAATGATTGAATGTGTGCGCCATCTATTTTTCAAAGTTCACAATGTGCAAGTACATGGTTGCAGAAAACTATTTTATTAGCTCTAAAAGTTGAGTTTACAAACAAAGAGGGCCAGAAGGAAATAACTAAAAAATAAAATCTTTAATTCTTTTTAATTCCATCAATGCTTTATTTTCAGTAACAATTTTTACTTAACACGTTCCGCCATTACTTTGCGTACACCATGACAACTGTTGTATATCGTTTGTATATCCTGTTTTTGCTGCAAATAGGCTCCAAAGATGGGCGCATATACTCTCAGCTTTTGATTACGAAATACATTTTGTGTCATCTGAAAAGAATAACGCCGATTTTTTATCAAGATTGCCTTTACCAGATCAGTCTGACCCAATATCAAAATGGAATTATTTAAATACCGTATCAAATTATGCTTATTTAAATTATGTTCAGGAAACGGAAATTCCTATTAATTTTGAAAATATAAAGAACGAAGTGTCTAAAGATCCATTACTAAGTAAAGTTTTTTTTTATGTACGTAATGGATGGCCATCAAAATGTCCATCTCCAGAATTTATGCCATTTTTTATTAGAAAAAACGAGTTAAACATTGAGCAAAATTGTGTGCTTTGGGGTTATCGTTTGATTATACCTAAAAAATTTCAAGTTGCATTATTAAAGGAATTGCATTCTGCGCACGTAGGAGTGGTAAAAATGAAAGCTTTAGGCCGTTCCTATATCTGGTGGCCGGAATTTGATAAAGACATTGAGCAAACAGTTTCGAATTGTAATACTTGCGCTAAATTTAGTAGTCGTCCAGCGAGAGCGCCCTTAATAGGGTGGCATTGGCCAAAAGAACCTTGGACTCGTCTTCATGCAGATTTCTTTGGCCCATTTCTTAGTAATAGTTGATGCAACGTCGAAATGGTTGGAATGTTTTGAAGTGAATAGTCTGACTTCTACTATTGCTATCAGAGCTTTTCGGTCTCTTTTTGCTAGATATGGGTTACCAAGAGAATTATGCACGGATAATGCGACAGCTTTTTGCTCGGAAGAGTTTCAAAATTTTTTAAAATCTAGTGGGATTAAACATAAAACTGGGGCACCTTATAACCCGGAAACCAATGGTCAAGCTGAAAGCGCGGTAAAAATTATGAAAAAGGCCATCTTAAAAGCGAGAGATGAGGGGTTACAGGATATTAATTTGATAATTAATAGGTTTTTATTTCAATACAGAAATACTCCTCATTCTACAACGAACGAGACGCCTGCAAAACTGTTAATAGGTAAATCGCTTCGTTCTAAGTTTGAGTTGTTGTTACCTTCCACTGAAAATGTTGTACTGAAAAAACAGAAGGCTCAACAAAAATATTACAAACACAAAAATGCTGTAAGTTTTTCTGAAGGAGATAACATATGGGCGAGAAATTATAAGGTTGGTGGTCGCATTTGGGTTAAAGGTCAAATTCATAAGGTCCTTGGTCGGAGAACTTATTTAGTTAAACTTGATTCGGGAATTGTTTGGAAACGTCATATTAATCAAATTAAATTAAATAAAGAAAGAGTTCCCGTTTCGATCATTCCAAAATCAGATTTAGAAAAACAAATTGGTGAAGAACCTCAAGAATCACCCGTCATTCTTAATGTGGATGAACCCGTTCCGGGTCCTTCAGATCGTAATTCTGATAGTCGAAATTTGAGACGTCGTAGTAAGCTGAAGGCCCCTGAACGATTCAAGTTTTCTGTAAATTGATATTTTGTGTGTCTTATACTTACGTATTGTTAATTAATTTATATAGCATTAGTGCATGCTTAAGAGGAGAGGTGTTGTATATCGTTAATTAGTATACATTTAAATAGCTTTAAATATTATTTATGCGCACTCTTTCTTCAGTAGGTACTTGCAATGTAAAAAGTTGTTTTCGTGTTTCGGCTGTTCCCCAGGCCAGTCTAGATTTGTGTTGATTACTATATACTCGTGTGTGTTAATAAATGTTTGTTACATTTTGGACATGTGAATTTCATTGAATCTAGATCATATCCAACAACAACAATAAACACTTAATAAATTACTTTACAGTTTCAACATTAATAAATGCTTATATTGTTTGTGCGTTTTATTTCAATAAAATTGCTTTTCGTTGCTCCCTCACAATTACTCACATTCATCTTTCTGTTATTCTCAAATCTATCTGTTTTGTTTTATTTAGATGATGTCGTAGTTATTTAAATTGATAAATCCATTATTTGCTTCCCCCGTATATTTCTTCATTTTTATGTTTTTATTTATAATACAAGGGTTAGCTGAAAAGTTTTTACTTCCAGTAATGATGATGGTGCAAATCAAAAAATTCTTTTTTACCCTCAGAATCATCAGCATTTCTCAGTATATTTAGGATCTTATCTACATATTCGAGAAAATCACGGAGTGGCTGACACCTAACGGAAATTTTGTAAAGGGCCCTATAATAAAGGAAAACATTGGAATGACATTTGGTTAATCTATGAAAAACATTGAATTGATTAGTTTGTACGTGACGCTTCCACATGAATAAATATTCTTATGTACGTATTATGTGACTAGTGTGCTTATGCCTATACAAAGACTTCTTTCAATACTATAATAATAATGAATGGAAGCAAGACATTGGGCGCATTCAGGGACGCTCAGCGGCTGAGAGGCTAAGTAATAGGGTGGGTCGAAAAACCAAACTTTGAGATAATCTTACCTAATAGCAAAATTATGTTGTCTTTTAGTGATATTATGACACCTACGAAATATTTTTGAATTTAATTAATATTTAGAGGGTGCGCCTTACGTTTGAATTTTTGAAATTATACGAGAAAGGCCATATAGTATGCCATGAAAAGTTCGTATTTGCAATAATAATAATAACAGAGTTATGATCAAAACTGTATACTAAAAGGGCAAGAGAAGGTGGATAAAATTAAAACTCGAATCTTGCAGCAACGCCTAAATTCGATAGCAAGAAAGATTTCAATATTGAATGATTTTCATTAATTTTTCTTATTTACAGTTGGTTCTTGTCCGATGAAATTTGTAT
Source organism: Dorcus hopei (assembly GCA_033060865.1). NCBI lineage: Eukaryota > Metazoa > Arthropoda > Insecta > Coleoptera > Lucanidae > Dorcus > Dorcus hopei. The sequence continues at coordinate 23,924,447 of CM065421.1, read as the reverse complement.
CACAAAATCTTCTAAGCGGACACTAAATCGCGCAAATATACACTTTACGTTTCGCAGTCGTTCGACTGCTTCGTCAGAAGTGAAAATTTTCACTTCTGACGAAGCAGTCGAACGACTGCGAAACGTAAAGTGTATATTTGCGCGATTTAGTGTCCGCTTAGAAGATTTTGTGATATTAATTTTTCTGTTGTATTATTTTTTTAATTATTAATAAATGATTATTTTATTCTAAAAACCCTTTTTTCCTTGAGACATTTATGTTATATGACTACCAGAATATATTCAAGTTATTCGTATTTCCAAGGCAAAGCGCAACCTGAAGATGAGATGCTATTTACTTTAAATTTTAGCATTACACTGTTTTCATGTAAAGGCAATATAATTTTGCTATTAAAAATCAAAAGCGCAATATACATTTTTTTCCACACAAAAATGACCCACCCTACTAAGTAAGCAACTTCCCTGAATGGACAAGCTGACAGACTGCTGAAAGAAAGCCGCTGAGATATTTACTCAGCGTATAAATTGTAGGCTGAGTTCCTCAGCGCTATCAAAAAAAGTGGTGGGGGCATAATTTAAATTTATTGGTTGAGTCTGTATTCAATTTTTCCAGTCGATGATTGGTCAGGTAGTTTATTCTGACCATTGACTTGACAATTTTGTGCAGATTGACGGGATTGACCGTTTATTTAACTCGCCCATGTAGTAAGCCAAGCATGTGAGACAGCTGCCATTCAGAACTTCGTTCAGGGAATCACTATGTGCTGACACTTAGAAAACGCTGACTAAATTATAGCTTAGCTAAGCCGCCGAGCGTCCCTGAATGCGCCCATTAGCTTTGTTCCAACAACAGTTCCTGACTGGTGCGGAACCGTCAAAAGCATGCACTCATCAAAGTTGTAGACTTGATGGAGTTGTCAAAATCAATCATTATTTCGGTGGACAACTGTTTCTGATAGTTTCGAACCAGTCGGACATTGGTATTGGAACAAACCTATTAATGACAGCTCTTTGTTCTCCTAAAGTCCCTAGATTACTAAAGTACGGCAATACACAGTTTAGGATCAAATTTTAAAAACTAGCCAGAACATGGCGTCTGTGTCACGTGACACAAACAGACTTGTGTATTTGAGTTGAATAAACAAATATTTGTCATGGAAACGAAGAAGTTTTAGATTTTTTGGCAGTTGATAAATGTCAGCTCCCAAAAGGAATTAGAAATACGAAATAAATCATATTAAAAACACCATAATAAATAAGCCGTATTAATCTAAAGACGTTGAAGATATGATTATTAAAACCCTTTTGCTTAAAATTTTCAATTTTGATAGAAAAAACATGGAGTAGTTTTTGCAGGTAACGGAAATATTGCAGTTTTGAGTTATGTGTAAAATATTTGTGCTTGCTCGAAACTCGAAGGTGCTCGTCCGTGCCCCGTGGTGCTCCTGGTTTGTTCATTTGTGGTTTGTGACGGTTATTGGATTTTGTTTATTTTTATCGATTTACAATGGTTAATCTTGATAAAGGGTTGTAAGGACGTTATTACAGTTTATTATGGGACAATTTTACTAGTCGACAAACAGTACAGTTTACATGCCCAGATTTGCGCAATAAGGCTCTAAAAAATTGACATTTACGTTCATTTTCCGTTGACATGAAAATCAACCAAAATTTTCATTTTAAAATTCCCGCGCATAATGGGCCAGAAAATGGCTTCCCTATTGCCGTACTTTATACTATCTAGGGACTTTATGTTCTCCTAAGGCACTCGATCTCTGTCTAGGGACACAGGTACTGCCATCATATGTTTTTGACACTGACAGTGGCTATTTGACCTTGAAGAAATTAGTTGTCAAAAATGACAAACTGGAATACTTTATGTAAATCAAGGCGCAAATTACTTTAAACTTCCATTTTATTGATACAAAGTGTAATTTTACAGTAAATTTAAGCGTTTATAGGAAAATATGACATAATAAATAAATAAGAAAACTGTAAGTAATAGCCAAAAGAACATAATCTGAGATATTCCAAAGTAAAAGTTAACTTATTAATGTGCTAGGCTTTTACTAATGTTTATTAGCTTTACTACCGACAAATTAACTGATTTACGTACAAAATTTCTTGCATAAAGTTTTTATTTACAAAAAAAATTGCGTATACCTACCTACACATATTTTAGATCAAATTTAAAAACAATTTCTGATGTATTTAGTAAAAATAATCAACAAAATGTGTTAAGTCAAAAAATACATTAAATTATATGAAATGTATCTACTTATTGTGTGCTTATGATATTTTAAAAAGAAAAGCTGTATGTACCTTTAGGAATGTTAAACACTTTAAATTTGTAGTATTTAATTTGTAATGGGCAACACAACATACTTTAGGCATTATCTAGGCTGTTTTTAAATTTATTACGCCAAAAAGCGAAAATTGAATGGAACAACTGTCACAATGACAACCAATTTGTTCAAGGTCAAATAGCCACTGTCAGTGTCAAAAACATATGATGGCAGTACCTGTGTCCACAGACAGAGATCGAGTGCCTTATGTTCTCCTTATTAAAAGCGCCATCTGCTGGTTGCTAATTTTCGCTAATAACGATGTTTGAGGCGGCCGTGGATGTTTGCGAGAAAGTCAGTTTGGAATTCAATAGATGGCAGCACTGTTTAGACGTTTAATTTGGCGCTAAAATTAAAGAGCACGCTTGTCTTCTCGAAATTTTTGGAATTAATATTGCCGGTCGGCTAGAAAATCGTCCTCGTCTTCCTAATAGTGACGTAAATTAATTTGACGTTTAAAAATGTCTACGTTTCCCATTAAATATATGCTGCTTTCCTTTTACCGATAGGAGCTGCACCGTGCAACTCTGATACGCACTATGTTGGCTTCCTTTTGATGGGAGCTTTTAACACCGGTGCTCTACGTTTACCTTTTCCTTCCCCCTCAAGCACCTGCTTTTTGGCTGGTGCAAGAAACCCTAATGTCAAATTTGCGCGGTAAAATTTAAAATTACGACTACATGTCAATCGTCAGAAAATATATTAAGATTCTAAGTACTTAAGACATATTATAAGTTATGGCTCTTGAACAAATTGAAAATCTTACCATTCATTTAAATAAATTATACAGGATTTACAATCAAATGTATACATTTTAGGTTAGGTACTGTCCATCTCATTCTGTGCGCCCCTGTTTGCGTTCCTTTTACTTACTTGCGTGATTTGACACTGAACTGCTCCAAACTTAGAGCACCAGAACATCTCACTCTCAAAAGGAAAACAGCAATTAAAACAAAATACATACGATCAAACAAACGTCAAAATATAACGCAAGGAAAAAGGATGTTCAAAGATTTGCTCGAGTGTAACATTAAAGGTAAAAGAAGAAGATAATTTATATTTTGATAGAGCAATTAGGGGTTGACGTGCAGGTATTTATCTACCGATGAGGTGGATCGTATACCTCATACTGTGCGGAACGATTATGGTTTGTGACATCGAAAGGCACCTCCTGTCATCGGTCATCGCCACCATGTTTAGCGACCCCATCACCAACGCCACTCTTTGTCCAGTCGACGAAGGAGATCGTCTGATTCCGCCCAAAGTAAACTTGACGCTGGTAACGTGATTGATCGCCGTCTTCTTCAATTCTCATCAAATCAGAAATTGTTTAAGGATTTCACCTATTCCTCCGCCCGGGTCAAATTCGTAGAAGAGAGTTTCTATATTTCATATTCAGTTCTTCACATTCCTTGCGGAATCATTATAGATTGCATAGGAGCTCGAGCTATTCTCGCGATGGGGGTGGCCATGTCGACCGTTGCACTTATCCTTACCCCAATTTTTTATTGGTCGACGCCTATTTCTGTCGTGGTAAGCGCCATTATGGGAGCTGCGCAGGTATAAACACTACTACATAAAAAACAAGTTGAAAAAACCTTCTTCTGACTTCGTCACAATTTTTCAACCACGAGAAAATCCTTTCGTAAGAAAGGACGGAACGGAATTGTGATGACAACTGGAATCTAAAAGAAGATCTAAATTGTTCAAATATTTTTTAGGCCCCATTATTCTCCGCAATCAATTCTTTATGTGCTGTTTGGGCCCCTTACTTCCAGCGTGGCGTTATTTTCGGATTAATTTTGAGCACGTACGGTTTCATCAGAGCATTAAATACGGCAACCATTGGCATAATGTTGGAGAACATAAACAGCTGGCATGCCAGTTTCTACATTTGGGGTGTGTTTGGCTTGGTTTGGTACACAATTTTTCTCATGTATTTATATTCGGAACCCCAACAACATCCGCACATGACCAAATCAGAAAAGGAATACTTGAAAATGAAAGCAGGTTTGAGAACGTTTCGGAATCATTTGGGACGGGTGCGGCTTACTATATTTTTTTTTCAGTTGGACGGAAGCAAAATTTGAAAATACCGTGGAAAGCGATTTTAACGGACAAAGCTATTTGGGCGATAATCTTGGCGGAATTAGCTTTTTCCGTCGGTAATTACACTTGGAAATCAGAAGCCAGAAAATTCTTTTGGAAATCTTTCGCTTACGACGTTGAATACAGTACGGTTTATTACGTGTTGCCACATGTTTGCGTGGTTCTGTTTACCGTAGGGACTGGGATCGTCAATGATTATTTAATTAGGTCAGGGAAATTGAGCGTGAAATCCGTTCGGATGATCTTCTCGACACTTGGTGATAATTAGGCTTAAAATTTATCCGAAAGTTACAATCCCATTTAAGGTATCTGCCTACCCGCCGTCTTTATGGTGATCTCTGGCCACACAGGTTGTAACAAACGTTTCGCCCTGTGGTTATTCTTCATGTCTTTGCTCATGGATAGCGCTGTATGTGGAGCTGGACATATGCAAAATGTTTTGGATGTTTCCGTCAATTTTCCTGGTGTAGTCATGAGTATAGTAAACGGCTTAGGCACAAGTTGCTTGTTGGCAATACCACATTTCTTACATTTCTTAGAAGAAACTGTAATTTTTCCCAAAATCTAATTAGTTCCAGGCAAAGCTGTTTCTTTCTTGCATTTTAGCAAATTAAAGAGCAGTGGAAAATTGCTTATTATTTCGCTTGCGTAATAGCAATTCTGTTCAACATATTTTACCTAATGAATGTTTCTGGAAAGCGCGCAGACTGGGATTTTGCACCCGATGAAAGCGAGGCTTGGCCGGATCACCTGAGGGAAATGAGATTTGGAAAGAGGAAACCAACGGAGAAAGAAAATTCTGAAGACGACGATGATTTATCCGACTAGCTCTGAATTATTTAACAGTAAGAAATAAAATTGTAAAAGCATAAAGCGACAATTTTTCTTAGAGTAAGACAAAGAGACAAAGAAGAAGACCTTTTCTTCTAATTTTTGAATGGAATGTCAAAATAACCGCGAAAGAAAATATGTGCCACTTGGATTAGGATGTCATTTTATTGAAAACACCATCTTAACAACTAAGATAAGAGTCATCATCACTTTACTCGTTACAGTGACAAAACTTCAGAAGTGACAAAAGCAATACCAAAATCGTCACAACGGTTTCAATAAATGATTGAATACACACGATCTCCTCATTAAAAACTTTAACAAATGATGCTCATTTATCATATTGTAAAAAATAAGTACGTGCATATATAATTTAACGCGTGTCAACATTTTTCCACTTCTCAGTGGACCTTCTTGAAATGATTCCTCTATGATGTTCTTCCCCTAGCTTCTTTCTCCAAGAGCTTCTTCACTTTCTTTTCCTCCTTCTCTGCCTGTTTCTGAGCTTTCTTCTGTTCTGCCTGTTCTGTGCGTTTTTGATTTTCTATCTCCCATTCCTCATTTGAGTAGTCGAATCTAGACCTCTGTGCTGTTCCAAAAATGAAATAGAGTAAGTTCGTCACGGAGGCGACTGCGAATATAATCCAAACCACGATCTTCCATTGAGCCAAAGTATTCTGAAAACAATTGTGTATATATAAAAAAGAAATTGGGCGTAGATGTGCGCTTACATCCGGGGCAACATTTGAGACTATGACGGGGTTTATGGCTCCAGCGATTGCGCCGATTCCATTTACTATGGCCATAACCAGACCTGCAAAGTTCACCGTTACGTCCATGATGTTAACTTTAAGGCCGCAATAAAACGGGCCCATGAAAAACAGCGAGAGAGACAACCAGACGATGACCAACGTGACGCTGCATCCCGAGTAAGGCATAGCCAAGATGGCAAGACTTGGCAACACCGAAGCTATAAAAACGCGCAAACATGTTGTGAGTTTCAACATCGGTGTTTGAGGCAGAGTACCTATGGTCGTATAAATCTTCCTAATCAGTGAAATATTGCACTTTTTATGTTTGATCAACCAGTCCCCATATTTTCCACTTGCCACGCTCGTAAACCACTGCAAGATGTACGGAAGAGAAGAAGCCAGCATGTTGTTCTTAAAATTGACGTGCAGGACATCCCTGAAATACTTGGGCATGTTCGTGCATAAAAAGAAGATCAAGTAAGCATGCCCGAATTGTCCAGAAACCAGCGCCCATAGAGGAACGTCTATTAGTATAAGATTCCAGTTTCTTTTCAAAGTCCTCTCTCTCTTGGCTGAAATATATAACGTCATTAAAAGCTATATCAGCCATTTACATCCACCTAAAGCCCCGAGAAGGTAGGTTTTCTCTCTTTCGGTTATAAAGGGATGAGATTGAGGATCGGAAAAGAGGTACACCATAGCGATGGCGTACCACACTAATCCAACGATGGTCCAGAAGTAGAACGTCATCTCCCACGAGTCTGCTGCTTGTCGCACGGCTCCCGTAAGCAAAGGCCCAAGAACTAACCCGAATGCGTTCGCAGCGAAAACTATGCCGCCCATGGTAGCTCGTTCTTCTCTCGGAATCCAACACGATAGTAAACTGCCTTGCGTGGGAAGTAATGCGCCCTAGAAAATTGAAGGGATTGAGGATTACTTTTTGACATGACAAGGTGAAATACCTGGGATATGCCGGTGAGACATCTCAGGATGGCAAAAGTCCACCAGTTAGTGTATTTAACTGTTATTGGTGCTACAGCTGTGGAAATTGTTGATAATAACACGCTGGTGGTAATTATGTATCTTGCACCAAAATCATCTGCCAATATTCCAGCTGGCAAATGAGCGGGAAAATATCCAATGTAAAAGGCCGCCAGAATAACTCCTTGATTCCTTTCAGTCCATGATTGACCACTGCTCTAAAACATGAAATCCTTAAAATCATTATACCGTCCAGTTTTTTTAAATATTTAAGTCAGTAAACCTTATTTTTTTGGTCAGGGGATTTCGTCACATTTTTATCCCCGAGACAATCGGGAGAAAGTGTTTCCGGATCTTTCTCCACCATTTCCGTAATGATTAAGCTAATGTTCAATCGATGTCCGTACATTATAATGACCGCAAACGCCGATAAAGTGACTAAAAGGTACCTCTGAGGGAAATAGTATTCTAAACAAAAGGAACGAAATTATTTGCACGTTACAGTGGATGATATGGTGCGGATTTTGGCGATGTCAGAATGGAATGATCGTCTCGAAAACTCACTTTCACCAGCGCAACCACAAGTTAGAGGATTGCACGTCCCCATTTTCGGTTAGTTGTTTAAGATTACGTTCGTATAATTTTCAAAAGCCCTTCGTTTCCATGTCTGTGGGTGGTCTGTGGTTTCCATTCATGTCGATCGTATGTCGATAGCTTGACATTTGTTGAATCATAACTAGATCAATATTTTATGTATAATAATTCGCTAATGTGTAAAATGACAATCAAGTACAAAATTGGTCACTCTATTTGACTCGGTTTACTGTTTGCTTCGAAGTTGAAGAGGAAAACTAGTAGAAATTAGATTGAATGAAAATAGAAGTTAAAAAAGCCAAGGTGATTCCTCTTTGATTCCTTTCAGCCCATGATTGACCACTATTCTAAATTAAACGATAGACCACAAAAAATTGGGCACATGAAAAATGATTAAAAATCTTATTTAAAATCAACCCTCATTTTTTTAGACACCTCGAAAATGTCTTGGGAATTATAGACCACCAAAAATTGAAAAAATCAAAAAGCCTAATTTTTATTGCATTATGTCTTACAAGAAAGTGATTTGAAATTGCATGTACCAAGAGATTTCACACAAGAGTAAGTAATTTTAGCATCTCTGTAAACGGCTCTAAATTAAAAGTTGCCTTCACAAAAGAATTTCAAACTTGAATTTTTGACGTAAACGTTTCCCAGGCAATAACAGGCGCAAGGAAATAGTCCAAACGAAATACTGACTCTCCTTCGGATAAGAGACCTCTAAGATATGGTAAAGTAGACAATCATAAGCTTGAGAATGGCTAACTGATGCCCATGCGCGACCAGAAGCGATCAGAATGTTTAGATTGGGCTCGAGGAACATTTTATAAAAATTACATGAATGTGAACGTGAAGAGGAACGGCATTGTCTACGTTTTCAAAACCCGAGATCCCGCTCTCTTTGTAATTTGCGACTGCGAGGTGATGGCATGTATGCGAGTCTCTCTTTTTAACCTGACTGCCTCAAACTTACCATGACCAGATGACAAGTCTGCTCTGTATCTTTCACCAGCTTCCCCTCGGCTAGCTACAGTGAGAAGGGGTGGGTAAGTTGCGATGTTACAAAATTAAGGGCGCCAGGACGGACGATAAACCCAGCTGACCTCGTCGGCGTCCCCGAACCGACTTGGTCGTGCGGGAAGCCAAAACAAAACTCGAGGCTAAACTTGACCCACTGGTACGTGAAGGTGGGTAACGTAAACACGCACTTAAAGTTGATAAATTAAAAGTTTTATTGAACAACAAATTAACGAGTAAATGCGAGAAACAAATTGCACTAGGTTAAACATGTGATTATTCAAGACAAAGTCTATTCAAAGACGCAGCTTTCGATAAATCCACGGTTATTAGTTTTATTTACACCAACGATTTAAATCTGAAAATGCAACACTGCATTTAGCCGAAATTCGCTCTCCGAAAAGGGCATGCATAATCCGGTCAAAGATTAGAAATTCAAAATAAAACAAATAAATAACTTACGAAATTACCGTCAAAACACGCTCGAGATCGTCCGTCAACTTGCGTAAAGGTGTGAAGTTGGCAGCCACCACACCACCTGTTGGTTGTCTCCAACACCGGTGAGCTGGATCAAACCGGATTTGCAGGGAGGTTCTACTTTTCGTTAGGGGTCCGTAAAATGCCTGAACCAAATCCGTCGGAGGCTCGAAATAGCGCAAAAACGCTCGCAGAAGAGTGAAGAACGACTCGTACTGAGTCAAAAACTCGGAACGGAAGCTTCAATTAGAACTCGAACTAGAACTAAGACTAGAAGCCTAAAGGGAAAGAAAGAAAGTTCGTCAGCGTCCAAAATGGCGTCAGACAATTCGCTTATTTTTAACTGGGTTTTGAAGTTTCCCAAGCTTGGTATGGAGTTTAAAACTCGTTCGGTGGTACACTAAGAAATTCCGGCAAAGCCGTAGATGAGTTTAGTTTTTTAAGCAAGGGCTTCGGTAATTTTGGCAACAGACCCACAACACGTTACCACGTTCGGACGAGAAATGAATCGACAGCGCGAAAGCCAAGACGGAGGACGCCGAAGACGCGCGCATGGCGTAAGCAGTATCCAATAGCTGTAAAGGTTACGATCACACGATGCCTCTCAACAAATGAAAATCGTGGTGAGCGAGGTTGCCAAACGACTCGAGACGCGGGCAAACGATGCTTTGTTGCCGCTTCTCCGTAATTGAATTTCAAAACGTAACAACCGGACGAGGTTCTCACGCGCCCACCGACGTGTTTATTTATTTTAGCGTATTTAAATGGCCCTTATCTTAAGGAGAGTCGGTATTTTACCTAAAGTTTAGCGCTTAGATTCCTTATCGCCTGAGAAATGTTTACGTTAGAAGTTAAAGCGTGAAATTCTTTTATGAATACAGCTAAGGGCGATTGCATTCTTATTTTAATTTAATAATTTCAAGTTTAAGATTTTCGGCCGTTTAATAATAATAATAAAGAATAAGATAAAAGAAAAAAGGAGGGCTACAACCGTTCTGAAAAAGAGTTCGGCGAACATTAATTTTTTTGACAAAAATGGCACGCCTCGGTTGAGATCGAAACGTCTTGACATCGTGAGTGATTTAAGTTGCCTACTCTCCAGGAAAGCATGTCGATTATACCGAGTGATAGTATAATGAAAAAAGATCCTTCGCCTAGAGTCCCAGGGGACGATCGAAAGTCCTAAAGGAAACACCGAGTAAAAGGTCTGTAAGAAATCGGCAATTTCGTAAATCACGTAAAAATTATGTGAGCAAATATTACAGCAGCGACTCGCTTTATCCCAACATGAGTCATGATAGACCTTTACAAATTGCAAGAATTTCAGCTGCATAGGTGACTCAAAAGTTGGGCATTATGCAAAGCATAAGAGCAGACGTTTCGGAAAATCTCAATAAATCATAGGGCCCACGTGTAATCGGAATTTCCGTTGTAAAACCATGTAAAAGGCGACTGCGTTGAGGATAGATTATTATCAGATAGCTAGAAGCCATTTGGTCGTGAACATCTCCCCGAGTCTGAAGGCGAAATTAACATTCGCAGAATGTCTTAGTGCGTGAACAAACTCCGAAAATCTGTCCGTCTCTCTGTATGTAGTACCATGGTTTGGGTGAGAAAACATTAGTCATGTGATTAAAAACTAACAACTGCTTTATTTAATTTATGAAATGCTGTTTTTCTCGTTATAAAAATCATTTTGAATTTGTTTTGTATTTGTCTCGCATGCATCATTTTGAGTTTGTATGATATCGTTTTGAAGTAATCTGTAATTACATTTAAATTTTACGTTTGTCTAAATTGTGATCATTTTTAAAAGTGTCTAAATCGATTGGTGATTGCCTTTTACTTATTCCGAATATATACATTTATATATGTAGATTTTCTTTTTATTTTTAATTAAATTTCGACAATCCCAAAAATTATATGTACTGGGGGGGCAAGGGCTAAAATCTCATTCCATATAAAGGGGACACTGAGAGCAATTTCTGGCTAAATAAAAGCCCAAACCAAATACCTATAAACAAAGAAATTGCTGCTTGGGTCCTTTATAGTTTGGTCAACATTTTGTTAAAAGAGTGAGGAAAAGAAGTGGAAACTGTTGATTACTTTGAGTGGTAATAGAACTTCTCTCTCACTCTCGTCGTGATATCTAGAGGAGCATAGTGTCTTGACAAGGCCTTGTAAAAATTGATAAAGTTGAGAGTAAAGAATAGTTCATCCCCTTCCTGTTACCATTTTTAGCCGCCCTCCCTAACAGCTTCTCTGCTGCTGCGTCTCATTGTAAACAGCAGAAAATTTTAAATCTAGAATTAATTAAAGGAAAATTCTTTATCGCTTCAAAGGTAACGGAGCGGAACCGATACCCACGCAGGCCGATAAGTGCTGGTCAAAAAGTAGACCCAATAACACCTTAATGTTAGGCAATTTAAAGCACTCCGGTGATCCAAATGAATATAAGTTGAGCAACTAGCCCGCGAGAGAGCAGCATCTCTCGGGAGAATTATTAAAGAGGGGGAAGATTTTGAATTTGTAAACAATGGCCCAGGGAAGAGTAAAGTTTAAAAAAATTAATTAAGGTTCGCCTAGCCTCAGTATAGAAATGTTCGCCTAACGAACGTCCCCGCTTTTTTTACCTAAATTTAATCTTTGAATGTTACCTTTTTTTTAATCTGTGGTGATTGCCCAACGAGGTCCTAAGTCAAAGACTGGTCAGGACCTCAGGAGCGGGAGTGTATTTGAGTGTGTGTAAAGTGTTCCATGGCTTTGTTACTTCCAACCTTCTCGCCGTTTAAGGGGAAGCAGTGTCGAATTTTATCCCCAACACTGAAGGGTGCCTGAAGTCGATACCGACCACCCCCGAGAAAAATCTCGAGTGCGGTTCGAACCGACGACCATGCGATTGCAAGGCCGGTCCCTTACCACTATTGCTATTGTTCGTTGCTATTGTTCGATTGTCCTTTTTGATATAAATACCTGACCCTTTTAGAGAATATCTAAATTTAAATCCGGTGTCGGTGTGAGTATGGGTGCCAGAAATAAGAACTCCACCCCGAGTCTTCCCCAAGAGGGAATAGCGAACCCCATCCCAGAAAAGGGTGTCAAACAAGTGGTCCTCTTCTGCTGAATCCTACCTCCACACCACCCTATTCGGTAGGTAAATTTGTCAGTTAATTTTTTTTCCTCTGTTTGTGTACATATTATGTAGATCGTTAATATACTCTGCCTTAAGCTAGTTCATAACTTTTATTCGCGTTAAAAAAATAATGATTTGTATTTATGCTTATGTGAATTAAAGTTATGAGTAATAATTCTTTTAGTTAATTTAATTCAAATCTAATTTATTTTAACATAATTATTCTAAGACCTTTAAATTTATATTTTAATTTAATCTTAACTTTAATCACTTATCTTTAATCTTAACGAACTTATTTAATCTAGACTTCTTTTAAACTTTAATTTAAACTTTACATTACTTTAACTTAGGAGGAGGGCCTGGCCCGAGCGGCCAGCCCTGGCTCGTAGAGTCCACTCGCTTGGCTTTGTTTACGCGCACTTGGTTTCACACTAATTACTTCACGACTATCACCTGACTAAGAATAACTTCCATCTACTACTTAATAGTCATTCTAATTAATAATCTCTAATACCTGCGGGTCGATCTTTTATACATTTCTTAAATCTACGTCACAATTGGTTCCTTCGCTCTGATGGCTGGGGGTTCGGTCCATAGTACAAAGTTCTAAAGGTGTCAGCATCAATTGACCCTTGCCAAATTTGTTTTTTTAAAAGTTCTAATTGCCTTGATCTTAATTGGCACATGTAAACAACACGCTTACATTCCGCAGAGCTTGCACTTATACGTAAATGGAATGCAAGCATGTGTAACGCGACTTGTCCTACTAAACGTCAACGGGTGCTGATCCCGCATAATTTTGAAATGCACATAATTGCAATAATTACGAAACGAATTTAAATTTCTCCCAGATAATGACATCGTGACAGCTAGTAGAGTAGGGATCGATTTTTCAAAAGATCGATTTTTTCTGTTAAAAATATCGATTATTTTCTCGATCTTTTTTTCAGTCGATCTTATTGAATCGATTTTATTTTTCTCGAAATCGAATCGAAAACGAAACATTCAATGATAATATTCAAGTTAATTTTTGACTCGAGTTGGGCAAACTAAAAATTTTCGTAAATGTGGTAGGAAATTCACTTTGAGAAGATTGGCCATCCTGTGTGGTCCTGTGTTCAATGATCTGGTAAGGGGTAGATGCACAGTGCCTTATGTTTCCTGCATTCTCAATTGATATCAGCATGTGAGTGAAATAGCGAATATCTGTGAGTAATTTTAGCTCATGTATGCGACAAGGATGCCACTCAAAACCTAGATCACGTGACTTAAAATGAACAATGCTTTTTAAACGGGTGTATGTACCATCTCACTCTTAAGTTAATACTGGTTGCTAATATCAATTCCTCTTTCTCTAGAATCTGCTACTTGATAAATCTGTGCCTGTGTTCATGTGTAGTGTGTGTGGTGTTCGTGTTGATTTTGGTGGTGTTGATATTCATTCCGTGTTTGTTAGGTTATGGTTAGGTTCATTCATGGCAGTATTTTTTGGTGATTCTTTCATTTTGTTAGACGCCGATTAAATTGTAAAGTGAGTTTAAGGGTGAAGTTTATTTTTGTTATTTTTATTTTAATAAAAGTTTGTGAACTTTGACTTTGTGTTTAATTTTTGAGAAATATAAATCGATCTTGGATAGATCGATTCTTTTTTGCACGATTTTTACTTGAATCGATATTTGACAAACACGATCTGAATCGATTCAAAGATCGATGCTTTTGACAAAAAATCGGCATCCCTATAGTAGAGTAGACTACGGATATAATGCGCCCTTGCACAGTTCCAGCTCGAAAGAACTTACTTCCGAAGGGTTATTAATCGGCCATGTGATTTAATTAAGCATTAAAGGGGTCTGGAATTCCCTTAAACTCCGGTGGTGGCAGCGAACTCCGTTACTGTAGTTTTATTTTTTTTCACAATTTTATTTTGGATAACATGCCGAGTTAAATTTCTTGCTAAAATTACGCTACGAAAGTAAGAAGGGTTAAAAACGGGGAAAGTTTTCAACTTTCAACCTAGACCCTTCCTACATCATCCTCCTTGAAGATAGGAACAATTTATACCCCATCGTATATATTTTCTAATTAATATACTCGATTATTGTTCTTCTGAGTTCAAGGACACGCTCTCCGATAATGAAATAATAAATAAATTAGGTTAATCTTTAGGAAATGTATGAGGGTCCGGTGCCCTTAAATTAATCGCCGACCCCTTTCTGTGAACGGGAATTCAAGTTCTAAAATTCTTGGTGTGGATGAAGTAACGGTGTAAGGAAGAAGACCCTTCACCTGGAGCCAAGGTGCGATCGATAAGCTCTTAGGAAACGCCGAGAAAAGAAGTCATCTGCTGTTAAGTCTCGTCCTTCCAAAAGGTAGGAACAATTTATATTCCCGTATATTCCTTAATATACTTCTCTTAATTTTAGGTATATTTTTGCATTTTTAATTCACTCTCTACAGCTTTTGAGTTCAAGAACTTCGTCGTCCAGCCATGAAAAATAATAATTAAATACATAAGGGCAATTTGCTTTAGCAAACGTACAAGAGTCCTGTGTTTAAATCTCCGGCGTTTAAGTACCAGCGTAATTAACATTGCTCTCCGAGAGAAGAGCAGATGTTACTTTAATTTTGATTTCGGGATTTTTAACAATCCTTCATCTCCAGAAAATGCAAAATAATCCTGTTCTAATAGGAAAATGAAAAGCAGCTGAATACAAAGGTACATAATTCACCGTTACAGACATCTGTAAACGGCCAAAAATTCTAAACCCTAAGTTTTAAATTAATATCAGAGTCGCCTTTAGAGGTATTCACAAAGGAATTTCAAACTTTACTTTTTAACGTAAACAATCCCAGGCGATAAGTGGCATTACGAAATACTCCAGTCTCAACACAGGACCCCCTTCAGATAGGGTAACACAAAGAACCCCATCGATAAAAAAAACTCCTGGCGCATGGGAACGATTGACTGGCGCCCAGGGAGCGGTCTGTCAAATTAACTGACGCTAAACGCTAAGATGGCAGCACGTCTCGAAGGGGGCGTGGTATCTGACTTCTCAAAGGTTCCGAAGGGATTCAATTTTTGCGTTTTTAATTCACTTTCTGCAGCTTTTGAGTCCAAGAACCATGTCCTCTGACAATGAAGAATAATAATTAAATAAATGAGGGTAATTCGCTTTAGCAAACGCATTCCGTAAATTTCATTTTTAGTTAGAAACGCACCGTGCGTTTTTCTTAAATCCCCTAAATGCATATGACATGTGTATAAAAGTATGAAGCAATCGGTAGATATGATTCTGCTGGATGATGAAGAGGAAAGGCAGAACATAAATTTAATTTTATTAAATAATTATTTATTACCTAATTCATATCATACAAATAAATACAAAGTATTTCATAGAAATTCTTCCAAAAAAAAATACAACATAACCTCAGACAGTTACATCATATTTACAGTTCACGCGCAAACAAGACACGAATAACCTACGCACAACTTAACAACTAACAGGTACTAATCTACTCACGTACAAAATAAAATAAATTATTTTTTTTTTTTTTTGGTATAGGTACACAAATTAAATATTAACACTACGTTTAGGCTATCACTCGCGAATCGTTCCCGGCTCACTTCAAGATCACATTGCTTTCAGCTCACTCGCATCCTAATTATTTACTGACGCCATTGGACGCTTCTTTCTCCTTCTTTTTAATTGAGTCTATGGGCAAGCCATTTTCGACGTTGCTCGTGTTCGCCGGCTTGTTCCACCATTGTTCTTCCCCGCTTCCGAAGATCACGTAAATTATGTTGGTCACCACGAAGACCCCGAGGGCGATCCAGAAAACCACGCGCCACTCAAGCAAAGTATGCTGAAATTCAAAGGTCAAACAAAGTAATTTTGGTGGGTGCTTAAAACTTACGTTTTCGGTAAGGGCTCCGACGAGGTAGGGCGTGATTATTCCAGTGATGGCCCCGATTCCATTGACTATGGCCATCAGAGTACCCGCATAATTCGGACTTAAATCCAAAGCGTTCACTTTCATGCCACAGTAAAACGTACCCATGAAACCCATTGCGATGGTAAAGAGGGCGACTACGGCTACTCTATCACATCCCGCGTAAGAAGCTGCTATAATAAACACACCAGGTCCAATGGAGGCTAGAGAAATCAGAAATGAACTCTTTTGGAAACAGTTGGTTGCTGCTATTACGTACCGACTGTGGTAAAGAACTTCCTGGCGAACGTAATCCGGAAATAACCTTTATGAATCAGCCAATCGCACAACCAACCCGACAGCATCGAAACAATCCACATGAGGATGTAAGGAATAGACGACCAAATACCGCTTTCCCCCACGTTGAATTTGAGCACGTCGCTCATGTATTTTGGCAAATCAGTGACCATGGTGAAGAATCCCCAGTCGTGTCCTATTTGGGCGGCCACCAAAGCCCACAGTGGTACCGACGTAAAAATCGCCTTCCAAGGAATGTCTTTGTCTTTATTATCCATGCTTTCTGCAGAAGACATAGTTGAATGATCAACGTGCAGAAAACTCGCTTCAAATTACGCACCTAATTCTTTCCTGAGGAAGTTCTTTTCTTCGTCGGTGATGAACGGATGAGATTCGGGAGTTGAATAGCACAGCAAAGTCCAGATGATGAACCAAAGGATGCCTAATGCCCCAAAAACGTAGAAAACAGAAGACCAATCTTCAGTTAGTTCAATCAAGTACCCACTGAGAGCATTACCCACGACAGTACCTAAAGAGAAAAAATGAATTTAAAACTTGTTTTATTAAGGTGTCTGACGAGGACTTACCAATTTGTCCTCCTGCGTAGACCAACGTTCCTATTTTGGCCCTTTCGTTCAGTGGTACCCACTTGGCTAGCAAGGCGTTCAGCGCGGGGTAAGTCGTACCCTATTATAAACCAAATAATTCAGTCTTTATTCTGTTGATATTCATTGTTTGCCTACCTCGCCTAAACCTTCAAGCACGCGTAAGGCAATCAGCCATTTCCAGTCGCCAAAACCGACCACCCACGGCGTTAGCAAGGTGAATATGGCGGTGGATAGAATCCCAAGACCCAACGAGTACTTTCCGCCGAATTTTTCTGCCAGAATTCCTCCGGGCATGTGAGTAATGACGTAGCCCCAGTAGAAGGAGCTCAAGATGAGGCCTTGGGTTTGCTCATCCCAGTCGTAGAGATTATCTTCGTTCTGAAAAAAAAAAATTAAGTACACGTTCCCCAATTATTTTTGTCCAAAATAGTAATGAATAGGAATGAGGTTTTCAAGGACAAGTACTTACAGTAACTGCTCCTCCACCTCCATTACCACCATCCGGGTTAGGACAGGAATCATCGTGAACTGTACCGTTGGAAGGGTACACCATTTCCGTGATTGCCACCGATAATGATATCCTCATGGTGTAGGCATTGACGACGGCAAGGAAGCCCATTATGCCCAAGATATATCTGTGTGGAATGAGGATGCCTACAATGAGGGAAAAAAAACTCTAAGAATTGGTTTTACAAGAAACGAAATCTTCTTCAAAATGTAATGTAAATGGGTCAGAACATAGGTGTCCAGTTTTTTCTTAGGAAATCCTGCACGTCAAAGAAACGGTTCAATGATGATCTGATAATAGGAGGTCTGTCTCTAAGGCCCGATTTTACAATCGTCGGATAAGCATTATTCTTAGAATAACGTGTCCTAGATATGCAGGAACGTTAAAGGATATTCAGGATAACTGGGCCTAAATCTCTTAACTGGGGGTGTTGGGTTATCCCGATTGACAAAACCCATGACATCCACAGGGCCCTTCTCTTTTTTCGCTCTATGATTGCATTATGCTGATTATAATATTGTATATGTATTTTGTTTATTTTGTATAAAAAATGTTAAACCATAGTTATTTGTCATCCATTGCATCGATTAAAACGCGGTCAATAACACAAAATTGTTTACAACTTCCAACAACAAACAAAACGAAATCCATCAGACTCGAACTTAAAAAAAAGAGACGATAAGATACGGGTAATCAATCGATGCCCTTTCCTTCGTAAGTAAACGCCGCACCCAATTAAGTCGGTGTCCAAATTTGGAGATAAACTCTTGCGGATTCCCTTTCTGAAAGAGCAACTTGTTTACAACCAGTTCGAAATGAAATAATTACGACATTGTCTTCGGAACCAGAGCAAGCTGCAGGAGTCTGACGTAACCGTTACACGCAGATTAATTTCAGTGGAACAAGAAGTTATCGGTTTTTTTTTTAAGTTATTGAACTTTTGCGCGCTGAGATTAAAAATTAGGGGGAGAACCACGTCCATGCGACGCGACGTGTTGTAATTGTGGCCGCCCGTGAAAGAAGATTTGCGCAATTTCTCAAATTTAGGTCCGCTCCAGATACAGCGAAGAATTAATTAATTGCAAAATTCCTCTGCAGCTCAATAATATCCCGTCTTTTGGGCGACGATGATGTAACGACCAAAAGAAAATAAAAAGTGAATTCGAATTCGAAGTGAATTAATCTTGCTTGCGCTTTCGACTTGAACGACGAAAACATTTGTTGTATTCGTAATGATTTTTTGCCAAAATTTTATGCTCTTTAGTAAACGAAAATAATATTATGTATACAACAGCGTAGCGTACTTAATAAAAGTGCAAAAAGAGATAGACTTTTTTACAAAAATTAAAAACTCTATTAATAATATTTAAAGTTGGTTCTTGTCCGATGAAAATTGTATCACAAAACCTTTAAACCGGACACTAAATAGCGCACAAAACACTTAACATTTCGCCGTCGTTCGACAGCTTCGACGGCGAAACGTTAAGTGTTTTGTGCGCTATTTAGTATCCGGTTTAAAGATTTTGTGATTCTATTAATAATGTTGGTTCTGTTTGCTCTATTATATTAATTTTTTAAAATTAATGTTAATATCCACAGTACGAATAATTAGAACGAGTTGTACATACATAATAATGATAGGTAGCAAATAGAAATTATTGTAAAATAAATTACAATTGTGGTTTAAGATTAGCAAAGAAGTTTTCAAGACATAACCACAAATGAAGGTTTTCTGTAATACATATTTTCCTCGAATTGTTTTTTTTTTATTTATTATTATTTTGGTTATTTACCATAACCACGTTTGTATTGTTTCTGCCTGTCGAGTTTTTCCAACCACATTTAAAATATCTATTTCGAAATTTTTCATTTTTTTTCAAGTTTTTTTACATATTTCTATTTCTGTGATTTCTTTTTCCACGTTCTTCGCAGATTTTTAATTATATTTTTTTTTGTCAAAAATTATATATTCGTTTTACTACAAACTATACATAAAACAATGGATGTTTTTTTTTTTTTTTAATTTGGCGTTGAAGTTGGCCGTGACTACGTGCTTATTGTGAACGCACCACAATTTTTATTATTTTGTCGTAAGTCTTATTTTCTTATTGTCGTTTTCGTTTGTTACAACAGATCTCATTCTTATTGTCTTTTATCATACTTTATTACACGTGCTAAATAGATCACATTCTTGTGTTGTCCTATCGTACTGTTAAGTTCGAAACCTCGAAAGCAAGGTTAGGAATGCAAGTTCAAATGTCAAATTAACAACTGTCATGATGATGATGTTGGTTCACAATTAAATTTTCATAGCCAATTTCGACGCCAGTTTTTAAAAAATACTCTTATTTAAAAGAAGACATTAGGACTGTTCATAATTTGAAAATATGTTGAATTTTTTCATGTTTGTTGCCGTTCTTTTTTGTTTAAAACAGTTTCTTTTTTAATTTAATTTTTCAAACCATTCATATCATTAAAACAGTTCATTTAAACTGTTCGTATTTTAAACGAGACAATTTTTTTTCGTGTTTTTGTTTCTTTGATTTCTTTTTTCACGTTTTTGACAGTTTTTTAATTTTTTTCGCAATTTACATTTTTTACTTTTCAAATTTTACATAAAATATTAAAAATATTCATTAAAACTGTTCCTATTTTATTCAGAGTGATTCTGAAAATGTGTTGAATTTTTTCGTGTTTCTATTTCTGTGATTCCTTTCTTGACAGTTTCTTTGGTCAAAGTTTATATTTTATGTTTATGTTTTATTTTAAAACAGATTTTTTTTTACTTTTCAAACTATACATAACATGTGTACATACAGGATGTTTGGGATATAAGGTAACAAACTTCTTGTGTAGGCAGAAATAGACGAAATAAAACTTTCCTTCCAGTAATTTTTCTTGTATGTTTAATTTTTTATTTTTTATTTAAAGAGCCATTGTTTGTGAACTATTGGAATTTCAAAACATAGTAGCAGTAGCAGCTAAGCACTTTTGTTTTCTAATCCTTAAGAAATCGTAGTGACTTTGACGTTTAATGTCAAAAACGTTAGCTCGCTTCAAAAATTAAAATTAAACATCAAAGTTATGACCAACTTTAAATTTTGAAATTCCAGTGGATCACAAACAGTGGCTCTTAAAATTGAAAAAATTGTTACTGGGAAATGCTAAGACATACGAAAAAATTTACTAGAAGAAAAGTTTTATTTATCCTATTTCTGCATACACAAAAAGTTTGTTACCTCATATCCCAAACAGTCTGTGTAACAAATTCTTTTTAATCTTTTAGCGAACACTTTCAAAATCGCACAATCGCTCAATGTTTCACTATTAATTGATAACTTCGTCTGGAACAATAAACAAAGTTGTAAATTGAAATTGAAAAGGTAATGTTTATGGTCTATTTAAATCTAAAAATTATTATTATTATTATTTTATATATATAATTCATTTTCATTTTTCTTTTTTCAATAATGTTTTTAAGAAATATTAATAAATACGTACTAAAATTGACTGATAAATCTAGTATTTATTAAATTCTGTACGTACAGGCGGGTGCATACAAAGATAACTGCGTAAATATATCTATCTGTCTTCTAGAACTATTAATTTATTTTAGAAGAATAAAATACGCAAAAAATTACATTAAAAACATATGAAATATATTCTAGTGAACTTTTTATTAACAAAAAAAGAGTAAATAATCTTACAGAGATATGGAAAGAGAAAGTAAGTGAACTCACTCAATAATTTTACGCCCCGAGGTAGAAAGTCTTTAAGGATTAAAAAATCATACATTTCTATTTTTTATAGGTATTTGTTTTTCTTGTTAAGGGAAAGGTAGTAAGGTAAGGACTCCAATTGTTGATACTGTTAGACAAAGTTTATAGAAAAATGCTGTCAAAATAAAACAGCACGAGAATAATTAAAAATTTTCAACTAACATAATACTTTATACTCTTCATACTAACACGTGGCTATTAAATTTTCGCCTTCTCAAAATTTACTTTTAAAAAACATTTTGTGAAGTCGCCTATTGTTGACATACCAAAATTTGATCAAGGTCCCATTGTTGACAGTAATCAACACCAATACTTGACATGTTTTTTAAATAAGTGAATGTCCTAAATAATTAATATTATTTTATTCAACTTTTTTTACTTATGTATATAACTATAATATTTTCATTTCTTCTACTGTATATGTGCCCCTTCAATTTCTTTGTATGGGCGCATTTAATTTTTCGAACCCGACCACATCCTGTATATCAATTTTATTTTTTAATTTTTTTCTTTTATTCTTGTTAGATATACAAAATACAATTTCCCAAGACAATTTTTTAAGTTATAGATTCTTAGCATGAAAGAGACCATTTCGTTCCACTATGCGACCCTTGTAATTTATGTGGTCTTTTAGTATCTATTATTTAGTATCTATTAATTAAGAAACATTATAATAATTTTTATGTGGTCTTTTAGTATCTATTAATTAAGAAACATTATAATTTGTACAGTCGCAATCATAATTCATGACGCTTACAGAAAACTTACACAACATCTTACCCATCTAATTCAAAACTATGAACGTTGAATGCATCCAAATCTTACTACTTAAAAGTTAATCCGGGATATCGTAAATTATTTTTTGCTTGGAAACTACAAATAAAATGTCCACGATGAGTTTTTCTGTAAAGGGTATGTCATGAATTATGATTGCGACTGTACGTGCAAATGATAAATACACATTTTGTATTTTATGTACACAGAAAAATAATAAAATATATTTTCAAATTGAAATTAATTTATATTTTGTCCTAGTGAGCTGTAAAAAGATTGAAGTAGTATTATTTCTTTCCTTGAAAAAATTATATGATTTTCAACAGAAATTTTGGTTTTATTTATTTTTTTTTTCAAAGAAAATCACCGAAAAAGAAATTTTGACCCGATTTAAACGTCGACTCATCAGCAAATTCCTATTCGAAGATTCCAACGTTTGAAGACTTCCGTTACGTGAAGATCGTATCGATGAGACTTAATGCACACCTGTGGCACATTTAGCCACTTTGAAAAATAATTCGATTCAATTCTTACCAAGTCCGCCTACGTACATACATACTACCGTTTTTTCTTCTGTAACCTCCAGAGGAAGTAAACGCCAGGGTCGGCGTTTGATCACCTGGGGCAAGCCAAGCAAACGACCGCGAGCAGGAAGTGATAGAGTCAAGACAGGAAAAGCAGTGCTTGAAAAAGTTAAGGTCGGTGCTTGGGTTTGTTTGTGTGTTCTGGTTGCACTAACGCTTTTTGGAATACCGACGGTGTTATGCAAGTAGATAATAACATCAGGGTCGACATTACTGCACACAATAGAAAATGGGAAAAAAAAGAAAGAAAAACAAGGCACACAGCCAATAGCCTTGTTTTTCTTTCTTTTTTTTCTTGGTTTTTGAAGAATAAACAATTCACTGTTATGCTGGTTAGTTGTCCGTGATTTTTAAAAGTGAGGGGTATGATTAGCACGAATATAAATTGTGAAAGTTAATTTTTATTTAATAATCTGCCTTCGTGCGTTAAAGATTCATTTAGAATTCTTTTTAATTTCTAAATCAAGTAGGTTTAAATTTTAAAATACGGTGCGCGTTCAGAAATGATTGAAAGGCGTTTGTTTATAACATGTTTCGTTTACCATTGAAAAATATACGGTGCTAAAAGTGATAATACGAAAAACCTCTTTCAATAAGTATAATAGTAAAATAAAGAAAGGAGAATGTAAACGATGAAATTTAGATCGAATTCATCATACTCAGCAGAAACACTAACGTTGGAGGTACAAAATTACTAATATGATAGCGCGCTAAATTCAAACGCCCTTCAATCATTTCTGAACGCACTAGGTATATAATTTTATTGTAATTTTTTCCAATTTTTTTGTCAGAAAAGTGAGTTATTTTTCTTTCTCAAAACTTCAAACATTTTCTTTCAGTTCTTTCAATCTTCGCCTAGCATTTACATCTCTCGAGAGTTCTAGTTTCATTCGACTTTGGCGATGTTAGAGTAAAATTTAAAAAAAAAACATCTTCACATCGACATCAATTTAAGAAGGAATCTGATAGATTTGATAAACAGCAAAGGTCCAAATTGATTAGATATTTAAGGCAATTAATCTCGAGCACAACCCACAACAAGCGTTAATCTAATCACCGATAATCAATTCCCCGATAAACGCAAGGATTTAATTGGAAAACAAACAGGCCTTCGCTGATATGAAAATGAAAATGAAAATAAAACCCCAGGCACTCGTGCTCGAGTTGTTGAAAAAGTGAGATTGCAAGCACAACGTCACCCACGCTTCGGCATGCCGTAAACAAATAATTTTTTAAAAATAAATTCGCCGACGAGATTTGTTGTTTGATACCGAAACAATGCGCCCCAATTGAGCAAAGGTGTCAAGTATTTCGTAATTTCGATGAATCGTCTCGATACGCTACAAAATCGTACGACGTTCGTTGAATCAACAGGGAGATGAGATGCAATCGAATCAGTAACACATTATCGTATCATAATAATTGTTAGCATGTTACTGATCATGATAATAACACCTAAGCACACCTGAATGTTTTTTTTTTGTTTAACTTAGTAGCATTTTTAATTTGGGCTTTAACGTAGCCCTCTTGAGCTTTTTCATTCCACGTCATTTGATTTCATTTGAGAGACCCTGTATATAAATTGAATGGACCAACAATAGTCTGTATCTTATTAAAAGGATTTTTAATTTCCTTAAAAACTACAATATCAAAGGAAAGTTACTCAGCAATTACAAATTACTACATTAAAAAAATATACTTCAATTTACGAATCAATGTATTGTTAAGGTGCAGATAGACATGCGAGAAAACTTGCGCGAGTTACTGTCCGACACTGATGTCGCGAGTTACTTGCGACAAATTTCGCGTAAGTTACTCGACTCGCAACTTTATTTATATCAGCGATATCAGTGTCGGACAGTAACTCGCGCAAGATTTCTCGCATGTCTATCTGCACCTTTACAGTTTAGACTCAAGTTGTTTTTGAACAAAACATGAATGAATTCCTCTCGTTTTATTTTTATTTACAGTACACAAGGGCGTTTTAATTATTTTACGATCTGTTGTTATTCTTTTTTTTGGGTTTCTAATTAAAACGCTAGCCTCCGCATTTAGTGTCAACATCACGGTAAGCTGTTACGATAATTATTTTATTGTCAGCGTTACAATTTGATGACCTAGAACCTAGAGTACGTAAGGTTATTAAAATACCCAGCGCCTAGTGGGGCGTAACTCGTGTTTTCTCATCATCGCCACAATCACAATCAAGGCGAAAAAAATTCAAACAAAAATGTTGTGGAATTCGTATGTACATGTTGTACATTACGACAATCGGGTTATTACATCTCTAATTAATTTCCCAAGTATTATGCCGTTGCGTTACGTCCACCGAAATGTAACTAACCTTGACTTCGGACGTGTTCAAGACCGAATTTTTCTCGTACTTAATTAATTGGCGTTGGTAATTAGTCGGTTATTCGGGCGGGTAGTATTTAGGACGGTCCTTATTATTTTTTTTACTAGCGCGATTTTAATCACTGTCGTTTGCATCGGAATGCGTTTTGTAATACTTAATATGTGCACGAGAACGCAGAGAAAAAAGTGGAAAACTACTTAGGTAGTAGAAAATTGATTGTAATTAAATGACTTGTTGAGGAGAGAATACGATCGTGAACTTTCAGGTGAATAATTCCATTGAAAACAACACGAGGACGTCGGATTATAAATTAATTGAAATTAACCAGAGTTTTTCCTACATGCATAAATATTCAGGTATTATTCCTTTTCAAAATCTGCATTTTTCTGTGTTGCATGCATACATACATACATAGCTTTTTAATGATAATCACAACTTGCAAAATGTTGAATGGGAATGAATGAGGAAAACGCCAGATTTCATTTCATACAGTCATACTTCATACAGAAAGCAATTTGGATTATAATACCCTTCTATTTAAAATAAAATTGTATGTCGTTAGACAGAGCGAGTCGGTACTCATTAGCTCTGGTTAATTCTGAGAATTTTGTTTATTTTTTTTTTGTAGGAAAGTATATCATTGATTAACAAACCCAAGACTTGCACAACGCAGTCGAAAACCGCTGGAACAACCAGAAATGTCAGGGACACTTTCGGTCAAGGTCTATTGAGCGATACCTAGGTTAAAAATTTCAAAATGAAACAAAACAAAACATGTCATTTTGCACAATGACTTGAAACTGTAACTGTGTGTTTAGAGTGGACAAGCAATTCCAAGAATACACTCGCGGCTACAAACCTTAAGAAAAATTCTGATATCAACTACATAACAAGACATCAAGTAGTTTATCAACTACATAACAAGACATAAACTACTTGAGGGGGCAAACTAAGAAAAAACAAATGAAATGGAGAATGTCACGCCCTCTACCGGTAAATACATTTTCTTTGGGAAGCTACGCGGGGGATGGATATTTTGTTTTGACTGTTACGGGTGATGTCATTTTACCCCTCTTAGAGACGCCGCGCCCGCGCCGGCCAGTTTTATTTAAATACTCTGACCTGTGTTTAAATCTGGTCGCGATTTCTCTACAGTTCGGTTTCTTGATATATCAATTAATTTTCTCCTTAGCTTTATTTATATTCGGTAGCAAAGAGAATTTTTCCGCGGGGTGTTATTGGTTTGGTTTTAATAAATTTAGGTAAGTCGTAAATGAGACGTCCTCGAAATGAAAATTGTCCAAAATTTTGGATTACAGATTCAACGTTTGATAAGCCTATGAGTAGGATTACGCCACAAGAGCCGTTTTTCTTTTTCTTCAGATGTCCTTGATTATTTATCAATTACCCGTGAGAATTTAGTGCTCTCTTGTGTTCCATTTCACAATTCAATGCCAGTCTTATTAAAGCTTGATGTTATCAGGTGTTGTTCAATTGAAAAGTTCATCAAGTAGCCTTTGAATTTGTCAAAACATTGTGAAGCAGGTCTTGAATTAGATTAACGCGAAATGTCACTTGACTTTAGCGATTTGTTGCACTCAGAGTAGGTATACGCACTTCGTCCATTAATACGAGATGAAGATACTTTAAGTGCACACTAAGAAAGCGCTAATAAATCACGTTAGGTTATAAGCAGGCTTACGATTTCGGCCCACGTCGCATTTAAACATACTTATTGAAAATTAGCTATGGGCCACTCGATCGCAGTAAATAATTAAATAAAGTTTCACATAAATCAAAATAGTATATTATTTTACGAGTTTCACAAGAAGGCTTATTGTAACACGAGTGGGGTTGGGGTACGACGAGCGAAGCGTAGCAAGCTCGGAGTGCCCCAACGGAACGAGTGTTACAATGCCTCTTGTGAAACGTGTAAAATATAGTATTTTTTCTACTTTGCGTCATTTATTGAACAAAAAAATGAAAAATATTGTCAAAAATTTGGTCTCCTTGGTATATGGGGAATTTTAGTTGTAATGCGTGGCAACACTGAAAACCTTTCGTTTTAATCAAAAGTCACTTTAACAAGTTATTAATTTTTCTTATCCAGCTTCATTGTGAGTATTCTGTTAAGTAACAAATAAATAATGAGTTATTTTGTAGAATCTAATAAATATTTTCAATTAAAAATTGACTAAAATTTCCCCAAAAACAGTTTCACAATGAGCTTCATTGTGAAACTGTTTTTGGTGTCACAATGAGTTCATTGTGAACGCAAAGTAGAAAAAAGTATGTAAGACTACCTGCCGTGTTGTGCGAAGCCGGGGAGTTTACAATCCAATATGTTCGAAGTGGGCCGAAATCGTAAGCCTGGTTATAAGCAAAACACTATACAACTGTTTGACAACTGTCATCCGTTAAACGTCAATTGGTTTAGGAAATCATCCGCTTCTTCTTTCATCAAGAAATCAAAACTGACTTGATGAACTTTTCAATTGAACACACTTCTTTTGACTTTTCATATTCAATCACATGGGACTTGCTCAGATTTGTTGCAGCAATTAATTAGTCCCAACTCTACAACAGTGACAGAACAAGAAGACAAAAGTCGGCAAAAGATTAACGCGGTTCCAAACCAAAACCCAATAAGCACCAACGGGTAACGGCGGGCGGTGAGACTTTTGAATTGAAGGAAATAAAAAATAAAATTGCTACACGAAATGGAAATGTAAGAATCCTAACCAAACCTTGGACAAGAATATAAAATATACAGTATACAAAGAATAAAATTAATAAAAACCAAAACAATATCGACGATTCCTCGACGAGGTTTAAAAAAAAATTAAAAACTTATCGACTAATCTATCCACAATATCTAATTGAGTGATAGAACCGGGTTTTGCCAATATAATATCAGTTTAGTGTGGCGGTAAATTCAAATTATCCTCGGTCATTAAAAATCATACTGTATTTATATATATACAGGTTGCGAACGGCTCCTAAGGTCAGTAAGCGATTATCCGATGGCACATGGACATCGATGCTCATCACAGCATGTTGTAGACGATTCGTGGAAATGCGAGCATTAAATGCTTCTATGACTGCGTTGAAAAATATCTTAAAAACTAACCACAGGTTAAATGTGTAAATTACACAAAATAAACATTAAATTGACAAAAATAAAATAATAATTTCTTGCAGTTTAGAAATTTTCATTTTTTTTAACAAGCAAACTAAAAGACAGGTCTAGGGAATGCTAATACCAATCGATGTAGAATTTGATTCTGTATCTCATGACGTAAAAATATACAGGTTGTTCCATTTACAAAAATTGAGTTTTGAGCAGTTAAACATAATAAGCTTCGACACCGTACTGACACCAGCGTATGAAATTTTTTGGAATAATTAGGATATGATCTGAAAGCCTGAACATTATACTTTCGACATGTCACTTGAACCATGAAATTTGAAAGTGTCGTAAATACATTCTATTAAATGAAAGGTCACAAAAACAATTTGAAGATATCTCAAAATCGGTTACATTTAGGTGTAGGGAAGCCTTAGCACTTTTTATTTAGAATAATATGTAGAATCAGAATTTGCAATAAAAAGTATAGCATTCCGTTGAAAATAAGAAAGTTAACGGCGACTTCCGGTATAACCGGAAGTGATATGAAAGTGAAACTATCGTTACGGTTCGTTTTCGCTTTAACGATTTTATTTTAGGGAATGTTAAAATTTTGTCTTCATTTGATGGTCTATTTGATAACAAACTCTAAGGTTCTGTTTTGGCTTCACTGATCGCTCTATTCTAAATTCAAACTCTAAGGGCTACCTTTTTGTTTCCTTTCTCGTGCCTGTAGATCGGTTAATTTCGGTTTTGGAACAAAAGGAAACGTGTTGGCGTTTGTTTGTTTGTTGATTCGAAAATAAAAATGAATATTAAAATCGCCATCTTGGTGTTTGTGACATTCCTGAGTGTAGGTCATTTTCGTTTGCTGTAGAAGCTAATTCATGTGATTCGTGTCGAATTCGACCACCTAGCAGTCAATAGGGATTTTATACACTCAAGAAAGTTGATTGGAATTTCGCCAGGGCTTATGTAGCAGATAAAACTCACGTCACGAACTCCAACTTCAGTCACACAATCAAACGGATGTGTCACAGGTTTTAATAGGCTCTTATTTTTAAACAAAGGCACGTTATACGGGGCAGTTCCACGTTGTACGGGGCAGTTTCCCGTTGTACGGGGCAGTTTCACGTTGTACGGGGCAGTTTCACGTTATACGAGGCAAATTCACGTTATGCGAGGCAAATTGTAGCAGGTGAGAGGCAGTAAACAGAAAAGCCGTACGAGAGTCATCTACTTCTACTACCATCAAAGACCGCGAAAGTTCGGATGTGCATGTAGGATCAAAGCCTTCTCTCGAAACTTCGATGTAAATGTCGTGATTTATGACATCAGACGATCGGACTTGACGTCGAGCGGTATCGTACACTTTTCATTCCTTACCTCGGTTAATCATCAATTACGCTGCATAATGAGTAGTTAAGGGCTTGAAAATTTTGTAATTGTATATTTCAAGTCACGGTTCTTTAAGAACATGTCATAATTTGCATAAAGAAAATTAATAACCGCCTCCTACTGTCAAACTGACAGGTGCTTATAACTTGTACACACCCTTGTAAACCAAATAGGACATCCTTGCCGGTGTTTACGTGTTACACTTGCTCTGTGAATTTTAATTTTATTTCGATCTAAAGTGATTGACGTACATTTACGTAATTTTCATTTAAAACGATCAATAAACTTAATAAAGTTTTGTGCAATAAACTTAATGTCGTGAATTGTCATATTTTTCTTTTAGATTTCGTTATATATAGGGTGACTGATAATTTCGATATATACAGGGTGACTGATAAAAATGTTTTTTTTAAACGCGGAATTTCAAACTTGAGGGTTACTCATATGCTACATTCACGTGTGTAGTCCTAGCGGTAACACGTATTACTTATACCTGGAATAAATATAACGCTAGGTGGCGCCCCTTTCTTAATTAACAACTAGATAACGAGCTACCGACGATCCTATTGTGTAGCCCACTCCCATCTCCACTGAGCTGGGCATAATTTCAGGTAGGTTGTTCACCAACGTAAAGGAGTTTCCCCCAATTTTCGCAATCTATTCAAGGTCGACTATTTTGATATAGTTAGGTAGCACTATTTCAATCTGAAAGATCACTTTCCCTTAGGGCAGTGTAGTAATTTTCAGAATTCTTGCATATTTCCTTCCTCGAAGACTTTTAATAGGCCACTCAACTTGGAATATCCTGTAGAACACCTACTTTAATTGATTTTTTTAATAACATCGCTATTAGTTTAAATTAAAAATTTACCTACTGAAGGGTTAACAGGCGAAATTTATTTTTTTTACAGAATCGACTGTATCTCGGAAACGCTTGATTTTCGGACCTATGTTTACTAAGACTTTTAGGCTTGCATTGACGAGAACTATAACTGGGTAAAATATTGGAACATATTTTTTAAACACCCTGTATATCGTCTCTGTCACCCTATAGATTCGAAAGTCAGAAATTGTGTTTATTTTATTTTGGAACCATAATCTTATTTATTGGCACCTTATTGCGGGCATAATTTGGCTTTCATTGCTCAAGGGCTTTAAAGTAAACAAACCCTCAGTAACGTAAACAAATCCATAGTAACGCAAACAATTGATATAATTATTTCATGGAAGCGACGTGCACATCACTCGCATACGATATAAAAATATCGAATCCATAAATTTTGGCCAAGATAAAATAAAACATTGTAGGTATGTATCACGGGCATAACTGTAGATAATAGCCCTCGCTTTGCGTCGTGCTTTAAACATACTCTCGGGCTATAATCTCCTAATTATGCCCTTGATAGGTACCTACATAAATAACTATTTTCTTCCAGAGTTTGCACTAATCGAGAAGCGCTGCCTTTTTAAGTTATTTTCAGTAGGATCAAAAAACAACCCTTAACAGTTATGTACCTACTTACTGTTGTTTTCGTTTAATTATTATAATAACGGTTCATTTTAATAAAGCACATCGATCGTAATCACTCATTATTATCGTCGTCTATTGCAGCTGATACTACCAATCGGAGATTTAATTAAGATATTGAATTTAGATCGTTCCTAAACGTTATCTTTTGAGAACCTACAACTACAATGAAACACAATTATTACGTACCGCCGATCAATCACCGAACCGGATTATTCACGTTCACAATTTCTTTTTGAAGTTGAAGGTGTTTGTTTCTAATAATCGCTTAATTGGAACAAACTTTATTGTTGTTGCAGGTTTCAAGATGCAATATCAGCCTTATCTCATAAGCGATTGCTTTCGTATCTGCAGGGTCATGTTCGCAATTAAAGCAAATGTCATTGTCACTTTTAAGAAAGTCGGGTAACGAGAAAGGTCGGGGAATTTTCGACGGTTTTCGCGCCCGACCCACCGTTGAAATCTTCCCTTCGCAATCGGAGCGGTTTCATTAATCTATCACCTGTGCTCGTTCAGATTAACAAAAATACAATAAAGCGATTAAATCTGCATCTGCAACGAATTCGATCGTTTCGCAATGAAGTGGATGTTTTATTTTTGCATTTACGTAAGTCATTTCGCGCGCCGCGTGTGATGGAATTTTTTTAGCTCCGCTCATTTGAATGTCGGCAGATTTCAGCGAGGGCCGCATTCCTCGCATGTAAACAATGCACACGAGATATTACCGTGGTAATTCACGTGTGAAACAGACGAACGCATAAATTACGAGATTAAAAAAGGCACACGAAAGAATATTAATTAAAATAATTAATCAGTTTTGCGGTGTAATTTTTCGCATTCCGCGCTCAATGATTTCTAGTTGCGATTTACTTTCATTTTTTTCTTGCGAATCGCTGTTTAATATTGTTGCGGTCGAGACTAGACGGAGACCTTGCAGATTCGCTGCAGTAATGAAATGGCACGGGACGTACTTGTCATTAGCAAAACTAAATCGCTTGGATGTTAAGTACGTGTTACGTCATTATTGAAAAATTATTGTTATACATAATGCAATTTCGAGTTTACATCCTGTTCGATTCGATTTGCAATTGGAAAATCGCCCTCCATAAACGGTGCACGAGTAATTGCCCAATAAATTTCTAATTCAGAGATAATTACAAGCGATAGCACAATTAGTTAGCATACGATGCTCGACACACTTATTAAGAAGGAAAATCGTTATACAAATTAATAATGACAAGCGCGGGTTAGCCGACCTACGTAAAGCAAAATTTTTGTTAAAAAAAAATTTCGTTCCTTTCCAGGAATATACAGGGTGTCTTAGAACGTACGGGGAAGTTGAATGGCTTGAAGAGATCAAAATAAAACTTTTCTTAAATCGCTTTTGTCCAAAACCCAATAACAAAAAAGTTACAGCAGTTTAAAATTTCATATAGATTTAGAGCTTATAGAATGTTTCATTTTCGTGACATTTTCAAATTTGTAACTTAGACGAGAAAAAAATATTCACACGTTCATTTTTAATTAAAAAATCGCATGTTAAATCAATTTTTTTTTTCTTTTGAAAACTGAATATGTATTTATTTATCTACAGGCAACTAATCGTCGTTATTTTTGTTGTCAAGCGATATTACAGTAGCGAATCTTTATCACCCAAAAATTCGCAATCGTCAAGTGCACAGCAATCAGACGTTCTATAACGGTTCTGATTGGCAGTAATTAAGTTATTTAAGCATCGCTGATAAGATCTCCCAGATTAATTTAACGCGCGCCGAAAGCTTTGACACAACAGATACGATAATTTTTTGTTAACCACCTGTAATGTGGCCCATCCTAAAATTGATACCTACAGCAATCACACGCAGAAACGCAAAACAATAGCACCTTTTCGAACCGGATGCGTATTAATTGCCAGAAAAATAAATCACTGACAGGGAATTACCTGTGAATGTTTTTTTTTGCGAGTTTCCTGTTTGCCGAAAAAAAAGAACGTCGTGACAATTAAGTTTTTAATTAATCCGCGCGAATTTTGGCGAACCGAAAGGAATGGTTATTATGTAAGTCGAAAGCGACTGTCAAATTTTGCTTTTGGACGGCCGGAAAAAACCGCTTCGTTTAGGTAAGCGTTCCGATCGAATGAGTGCCCTCACAATGATGCCTATTTATCTTGTGAAAATTCCTTTCCGTTTGCGCAATCCCGGCCGGTTTCGATTTTAATTACGCTGCTGATCGAATTGAATAATCTCGATGTGCGCGAAATAATTAAACAAGATCGGTGAAAGTACTTACTTTAATTCAAATTATTTTATCACAGATGGGTTTGTATACTGCACTCGTATGCAATATATTTGCAACAAACGAATTCTTCTGTCATTTCTTACTCTCACCCTGTATTTGAGAAATGTCATTCGTAAAACGAATTTTCACTCTCTTTGATTTTTTCATTTTTGAACTGACAATTATTGACTATGGATACCACTTTCGAATTGGCGACACTGATATCTGAATATCATTAGCAGACTTCGGACATTTCGGAGCGTTGTCATGACAACGCAATAAATGGGCACTTTTCATTGGTCCTCGTATTGCGTAACCATGACAACGCTTCGAAATGTCCGAAGTCTGATCATTAGTAATAAGCAGGGCTGCGCGATATTTGAATCTATCGAAAAAAGCGGGACAAAATTGAGATTGAATACATCGAAATAAACATATTTTGTATATCGATTTTTCATATATTGAAGTAAGATATATTTATGTATTGAAGTAAGAAGAATAAGATGAACGAAAAACAAAAGAAGATCGACAATATCCCGGTGGATTGTTAAAAAAATAATTAACACAGAAAGCAAAGAGAAATGAAGTGCAAGAAATTAATTGTATAATAAGCAATCAAAAAACACTCGAATAAAAAACAACGAAATACGAAGAAAAAATGAACGAAAAACAAACCAATAATTTTATGGTGGAGTGCTTAAAAAAGCTAGGAAAAAAGATATAAAAGAAACAAAAAGGAAATGAATTAATGAATATGACAAAATGAGAAACAGGGAATGTAAGACGAACGAAGATAGGCAGTTCTCCCCGGCCGAATGTGCGTAATCAAAACACACATAAAAAGAAAAAGAAGACACCGTACTGTAATGCAATACAAAAAAAATATTTGGATGAAAAAGAACGAAAGAAAACTCAAGTTACGAAATAAAAAAAAAACATAAAGAATAAAACTGACCAAATAATGAAATAGGTTGAAACGGTCGCGGAATTTGTTTCCAAAACAAAATCGCTTATTGCGTGTTTAATTTCAAATAACAAACACGTGTTCAGACGTTCGGACCCTCACAGCAATAAAATTGCCGCCGTATACGATCCTCCATGGCGCCGCGTTCCTTTTCACGAGGATGGAACACCCAGCGAGTCTTTAAGAACTTGTAACGTTAGCCATGCAAATTGCACTATGGTTTCACAGATATCATAAATCTGTCATACAGTAACCTTTTAGCTTTGTGTTTTCGGATTTTGTATGGGTTTGTGTTGCACTAAATTTTAGAGATATGTCAGTTATAGCAAAAGAGATCAAATTACATTGCAAGTTAAAGTATTTCGCTTTGGTCTGTTTTGTTTCAACAAGCACAGGATGTATTAAAATTTCAGCCGGGTCACTTGTAGAGTTAAGGAGTTGCAGATGGTGAGAGACCACCGCGATGCTATATGACAAGCTAATTGGGGTGGCTTAATTTATGAATGTGTGCAGAAAATCTGGAGTAGGCGTGATTTGGAGCTAGAAGCAGCGATTATCATTGGTCGTGGTTGTTCAAAATTTATCTTGCGAAGTCCGAGAGGGTGGGTTAAATTTTGACTTGGAAAGGACGAAGCTACGAAAACGGACAGACAGAATTCGATCTCTCGAACGAACGGTCGAATTCCTTTTAGTTTTGACTTAGCGAGTTTGTTTAGTGCTTGCCGTCATTTTCTCATATTTCTAGATAAATC
This sequence comes from Dorcus hopei, assembly GCA_033060865.1. NCBI lineage: Eukaryota > Metazoa > Arthropoda > Insecta > Coleoptera > Lucanidae > Dorcus > Dorcus hopei. Next base: position 23,889,326 of record CM065421.1, on the reverse strand, counting down.
ATTTATTTCGGTACGGTTAAAATACAGTGTGTTAAGAGAAAGGACAATTAAACAAAACCACGAATACGTACGAGTCGCGCCGGGGGTGTCTAAAGAAGAGTGTGTGCGTGTGTGCGGATTGCGGATAGGTAATTTGCATTTATTTGTATTCTTCGTCACATATTTGGTGAGCAGAACGAGTCTTAGAGTACGATCTTAAGTGGCAAACACTAGTACCAAGACCAATCTAAGTTGAACTTAAATTAATTGTTAATTTAATCGAGGAGTTCTCCAACAACTATTTACGTGTACACGAAACCACCAGCTGTGTGATTTGTAGTCAGTTAGATCGCTCCGATATTCGAAATGAAATCTGTTAAGCGAGTTCTACTGTACTTCCTGATAACCGTAATTTTGTTTTCTTTGTATTGGTTTAACGCAAGGGTTTTTTCGCTCATTATATTAGATCCCTCAGTGGCTGGTACAAGGAGTTTTTACTTTTTTTTGCAATAAATAATTAATTAAATCGAACTTCCGCATTTTTATTCAAACGTAATTAGTTCCTTTGATCTCTCAAGTTATCCACCAACGCGAAGCACCAAAAGAACTGAGTTACAACAACGTAAGTCCAGATTTGCAGCGATCACGAGCCACATTCAAACGGTAAAGTTTTATCGCGAGGTCCAAAAGGGGTCGTTCAACCGTACACAAGTAAATAGGGCAGTGGGTAGTCCCTTTAGCGCCGACAATAAATCTAGCTAGTCATAGACGGATAGGATAGTGCATGACCAATTGCAGTAATAAACCGTTGGGTGACCCTTCTTGGGAATTCTCAGAAAATAAACATTATTATTTAATTATTTAATCTGACAATAAGTTTAATTTGGTTTTGTTTGGACAGTTTTATTGGTTATTTAGTTGTCCGTAAAAGTCAACAAACAAGGTGACACGTCGCACTATGGGGCCAAAAGCACTTTCGAGTCTCAAAAATCTGTGACTCTTTTATTTACTGACTTACGTTAATGAAATTTGGTACATAGATTAAGAAGACTGTAGGCTTTATGGGTGTGATGTGATTTTTAAAAAAATTTTATTTACTTCTTTATTATATATGTTGTAATACCGAAAAGTGAAGATTGCTTAAGGTAAAGTGCCCTTATTTTAAAAGATACATAAAAATGTCATAAGAATATGTTGTTTAGAATTAAAAGTTATAGTGAAATACAAAATTAGAGCGATTAATTTGAAGGTTGAGAAATTTAGAGTTCGATGCGAATCAAATAGCGGCTACTCTGAAGCTCATTTTTAATGAACGATTACGTACATAAGACACAATCAATGTGTAAAGTATTATACATCATTGGAAAGGGCACATCTTCTAGTTTCAAAATAACTATATAAACATATAAATTGCTTACTGCTTTGTTTAATAAAAAAAACATAAACATAGGTATGTTTAATTTGCCACTTTAAAATTTTGCTTAAAGATTTAACCGTCATCGGGATTTGCCGGTGTGGAGTTATTGGTAGGATATGATAGTGAAAATAGTCCTCTAAATGATAGCGGAAATAACTTTTGCACATATTTGCACCTAACGTCAAAAAACTGGTTGAAAGATGGTGACCTACGTTTAGTGTAAGTAGCTACTCGTATTTTCTGCTGGTGATATGGTGGAAAAAAATGTATGGTTTTTGACAATGAATAAGTATTACTACCTTTTCAGTGGTTGTGTTCGTCTTTTGTGGTTAAAAACAAAATACGAGTAGCGAAAGTGCTTTTGGCCCCATAGTGCGTCGGCGTGTTACAAGGTAAAAAAATTAATTTAATAAAAAAGAGAACTCAAACAAACACCGTCGAAACACGAAGAACAAAATGAATGGAAAGCAAAAGGATATCGACGGCGACGCCGACGGTTTGAAAGTCAAAAGACTAATCAAAAATTTTAAACACAAAAAAATAATGATTTCACAAAAATACACAAACGAGAATTGTTACACGCGAACGACTATAAACATACGAATGTAATTGGTAAAAAAAATAATTTAATAGAGATACGAAAGGAAAAGAGAATTCAAACAAACACGAAGATCAAAATAAATAAAAAGCAAAAGAATATTGACGATACGAAAAAAGACAGAAACAAGAAACATAAAACATAAAATAAATAACATGAGAAAATTAGTAACAGTAATTCTCCGGCGGAATGTGGGTGAACAAATCCCTAATCTAGTAGTAAAAAATTAATTTAATAAAAAGTAAAAATTATAAATGGCAAGGAGATATAATGTAACACAAAAAATTAATGCGACGAAAAAAAAACAATAAGATACAAAGAAACAAACGAAAGCTATTTTCCATCTGTTTTCAATTCCTCTTTTGATTGCTGACAGTCTTTTGATTTTCAGTAGCCCCCCACCGAATAGAATCGACGTTTTTCTTTTGCTTTTTCCTTCATCCAATTTTGCAATTCGCCGTATGTTTCAAAACAAGAGAAGAAACCATAATTATACGACCAAAAAGAATTGAGACAAGCAACGTGGAAATCTAAATTTTTGACAGGTGAGTCTATTCATTCTTTTAATACAAGACAAAAAAGTAATCTCACTATTCCGTACTGCAAATTATCTGCTACGCAAAAATCTCCTAATTATAGTGGAATAAAAATTTATAACAAATTTCCTAAGAATATAAAAGAAATTTCTATTTATCTTCTTTTAAAAAGAAATTAAAGCAATAATTATTAACAAAAAGTACGTTTTATTCTGTACAGGAGTTTTTAAATTATAAAGAGTTAAGATCCTCTATAACTAACTCGTGTCTAAATAAAAACCTGGTCAAGTAGGCTACATTTAGTAATTCTGCTATGTAAATGCAATGGATAACTTCTCGATCACAACCCACTTGACCAGGTTTTTATTTAGACGCTCGTTATTTCGTATACGTTAATCTTAGATTAGATGTTTGATACTATGTTTTAATGATCTTTAATGTTTTAATCTACAAATTGTTAATTAATCTCCTAGTTTTTAAGTTTCTTTTCTGTAATTTGACCGTGCCTTGTATGCTGTTCCTGGCTAAATAAACATTACATTACAAGAACGCGGCAGAAAGAAACAACAAGACGATCGACGTTTCTACGGGAAAGTTAAGAAAATCGAATCGTCAACACAGAAAAAAGAAGAAACCGCATGGATTGTTAATTGTAATACGCAAAATTAATAATTAACCCTAGGATGCATAAGCAGTACAATACCGTCATTTACATGATCCGGGCCTCGGAGGCCCTGCCTATATAATATATTAGGTTGCAATGGAAAAATATTTGTTGGAGTAAAATATGCAGGTGTATGTTAATTAGATTAAGTTTCTAAATGTCTACGTAAACATAATTGCAGAAAAGTTATATTTTAGCGTAAGAAGAAGTGCACATTCTAATACTGTGCTCATTACAAACATTATTTTTACATGTAACACTTATCAATTTTTGACTGATACAAACACGTAGATTACATGTTTTCTAACAAGTTATAAAAATTTAGTCGGCTAAGGACATGATCAGATTTGTCTTATACAAGATTCTATTAGACGGGTCTGAACGGCGGTATACGTAAAATTGTAGAGTAGTGATGAAAAACATTTTTTTTTTCAAATTCTGAAAAAATTCGAAAAGTTTTGGATTAGAAGAGAAGTAGACAAAAACGAGTTTAGAGCATATCTAAACGCTCAATTCGATTGAAAATATTTTAAACAAATTATAAGTAATTAAGCACCTTCATGGGCCTGGGAGGCCCCATTTATGCATCCTAGGGTTAAAACTTTTTCGAATTAATTTTAAAATTTTCAAGGAAACTTTCATTTCGTGTTTGTAAAATTCTTATTTATCAAAAAAAAAAAACTAAAAGATTAAAAATTTTTGGAAATTTTTTTCACGAAAATAATTTCAATTAAATGTCTTTTGTTTCCCGCGTTTATCACACAATCGATCGACTTTTGTTTGTTTTTGAAAAAAAAAATCGTCAGCTCTCTTATGTTATGTAAACTGAGAGCAGTGTTGCCAATCCTAGGACACTTGTAAACGTTAATCTTTGGAAACTTTTATAATAACGGGTCTTCAAGAAAAAAATACCTGGAATTAGCTCTGGAAAATAATCGTACGTCGTAACTTGTAGAATCAATTTGTTATATGTCAAAAATAGATAAAATTCGATTAACCTCAAAATTTTCGTATGTGGACAAGATCTGGTTTTTACTCATTAATTTTAGTTGTTGGTGGAAGTTGCCAAGACATTTTGAAATTGAAAGGAATATCTTCGTTCTTAAAAGAAACGTATATAGTAAAATAAATTATCTAAATTCAGTCCCTTCGCATAACCTAAATTTTATATTTTGACAGTACCTGCGATAATCACAGACAGCACCTGTACGATTCAATCTACGATATGTACTTTTGTTTCCAAGGCTGACTCGAGGTAGGATTTTATTGAAGACGCGATACATTCAATAAAGTGAAAACATTCGTTTTTAGTGAAATTTTTAAATGGTTTATTGGTTGCTTCTATTGAAGTTTTTGTGATTAGTTTATTATTTGGTCCAATATTTTGTCAGCCGTTTATTTTTAATAATTGCATCTTTTAAGAGGCACTAAAAAACTTCTTACTTTTTTTTTAATAAGGAGACGTTGAAGAGATAATTCGCAATTTTCATTTCTTAAAATCAATTTCATTGTTTAAGGCAAGATCTCAATGTCGAGGAACGACGTAGGTCTCCTTGGCAATTGGCCACAGGGATCAAGTCCAGGGAGCTGCTCCGTTGTTTAAAAAAATACCTTTTGATAAAAAACAGTAGTAACTTGTTTCGGTTACTAATTTAAGAACATTTTAAATGCATCCAAAAAGCTTTAGGGCCGTTTTCATAATAGAGCTAAAGGAGACTTTAATTTAAAGTCACTTTAAGAATAGGAAAACTAATGTATTTTTATAGGTTAAAGTCACTTTAAATTTAAAGTTCTATTATGAAAACTGCCCTTAGTGAAATTAATATCGATAAAGTAAAAAAGTGACATATTTTTGGGCTTCAATATAAGACTGGCTCCTATTAAGACAGTACGACTAGTGAAATAATTTTCATAAATGAAAAATCATAGTTTTATTTTAAGATGTTATAATTTTTATATGTAAACTAAAATTAAATGAAGTTAACCTTTTTTGTTATCTAAAATAGTTTAATAATTAAGAATTTACTCTTAATTAAAAAATATCGAGAGCACTTTTATATTGTCAATGTTAACGAGAACAATACAAATAAAAAATATTTGGGAATAAAAAATAGTTACAGACACGAAATATTTAAATATCAATATGCTTCTAAATTTAAATGATTTTATTCAGATTTGTTCTTCAAATAAATTTTAATTATTCTTAATTAGTACTAACATTCGTTTACGAGTTCTGAAAATATGGACGATTCCTATTTGTTGTTGTTTGTATGTTGAGTTTTTTTTTTTTTTTACTGTAATACATATTTGTCTGCCTTTACAATAATATTAAAAATGTCAATAAATATAATAAATCATTCGTAAATATTTTTCATGCTCCCGAAAGTTAAAAAAAAAATATTTGCTCCGCAAATGTCAACCACTTCAACAAACAAACTCGTAAAATACAAATTTAAATTTTGCAATCATGTGCACAAGAACTTTTATCACATGAAATTTAATAATTTCGTTCGGCTATAAAAACTTTTAAACGATTGTGATCAATATTAAGAGTTACTAATAAATGCCCCTCTCTCCTTCGTATTAATTCCATGTTAAGAAAAACATTACCCATTAACAAAATTTATAATAGTGATTAACTGTTTAATTTTTTTAATTTAATTTAATCACAGTAATGAAATCGTTTTTCTTCTGTTTGGTTTTATTAAGATCTGAAATTTTTCAAGGCTTCACAAAACAGAACCACTATGACTTAACATCCACACCACTTTCTATATTATTTCTTTACGCTCTCAATATTACGTGCGAGAAGAATGCGACACTTGAGGAAAACACGTGAGGTATCAGATTTATAAAAAAATATTTCATATAGTAACCCCCTAAGTTATTTAACTTAAAACAATATCATTTTTACAAAAAAATAAATAAAAGAAAATAATAAAGGTATTATTAAAAGTAAACGGTTTTCATTTAAAATTTCTCAAATCAAAATAATTTTTAAAAAATGTTTACACATTTTCGGTAAGATGATCCCAATCTAGTTATCTCTCTCTCATCAAGAACAATATATCAAATCAATCTGTCGGCGCGGTGGGCGCAGCGAATCAATTAATTTAAAAAAATCGCAATGATATAATCATAAATCAGAACCGCTTAATTACCGAGGTAACGAGCACGTTTCCGGTCTGAATGTCCGGCCTTTGCCCGCCAAAGGCCGACGATACAAAATCATTAAAAACTCAAGCGTACTTACATTTTGATACCGTCAATCGCCAACCGGTCAGCATGGTCAACTCTTTTTTATACTTGAGAAACAAAAAATAATAAATAAATCTTCACTTTTTCGACACTCTCTTGATTCGTCAGTCAAGAAAAAATCGTTCGTCATAAACCCGCTGAGGAAAAATTATGAAAAATTGATGTATTAGTCCTGAGCAACATAAATCGCCCCTAAAAAGAACCGTTTCCGAAAGACGACGTGTAACTATCACAGTCTAACTTGCACCTGACCGCCGTCAGAGTAGCTTTCTGACTATAGAATGTGACGGTCCGTTCGCTTTATAAACACAGGTGCTGGGGACGACCATTACGCCCGCGCACACTGTCGGTAAGTACAACAAAAATTGTACCTTCGTTTGAACCACGGAATTTATTATGTAGCAATCGAACGTTCGATAACGATACACGTTATCGGGAAACGCCGAGTACGATGGCGGTGACAACCAAAAGAATTTGGCCCAAATTTCGATGGTATCACTCCCCCGAAAACTCGATAATTACAGAGCTCCGTGAGTTGTTCCACACTTTAATAGGAATACACGAAGCCACAAATTTGGAAACTTTTATAATTAATTAAAGCTGGTTCTTGTTCGATGAAAATTGTATTACAAACTCTTTTAAACGGACACTAAATGGCGCACGAACACTTTACGTTTCGCTATCGTTTGACAGCTTCTTCGGAAGAAACGTAAAGTATTTGTGCGCCATTTAGTGTCCGTTTAAAAGAGTTTGTTTTATAATTTAAAAAAATATATACATATATACAGGGCAATGAGCACTGAAAGTGACGTTTCCTCAACGGGTAGCCACTTCAGACTAGTTCAGTAGATTTTATAGACAATTAAAATTAAATGAAATTTATTAATTAGGAATAACTAGCAGTCTAATTTTTTCATCAATTTAACGTTTCTGTGGAAGCTAACCAACACACATCGTTCAATATAGAATGAAAAGTAATCCTCCTTTTACGTCACCTTTTGAGTGACCGTCAAATGTGACTTGGAAAAGAAACTTTTTGTTTTAATAATCGTAATACAATAGTACATTGATTTACAAGTATAGAAAAGTGACAGTTTTCCAGTGAGTGTAAATGTTTGAATTCACGAGTGAGCGTAGCTCACGAGTGGATTAAATTTACACGAACATGGAAATTCACTTTTCCCACGTGTAGATTATGCTATTTTTTCGTGTAGTTGACGAAAATAACACTAACATTATGAGAGTGTCGAAGAATAATAATATATCAAGGTATATAAAGCATTTGTTGACATAGTAACAAAACATCAATCAATCTTCGACCTATGAAACGTCACCATAATAAATAAAATGAATGAAAAAAAGTGTTGCTAACTGACATCGTGAAGAAAAGTGTTGCTAACGAGACAACTCCCACTTTTCTTCACAATTTTTGATTAAACATTGTGTCACTTTTCTGTCAACTACACGAAAAAATCATTTACTTGTTTTTTGTGTTTTTTGATTGTTAAGAATTTAATGGAAATGATTGTCATGTCATTTACATTACACCTAAACATTCGAATAAAATCATAAAGTATGTTTTATATACCTACAGTGAATCGCCAAAAAGTCGCCCCTAAATGGGAAGAATGTTTGTTTATAGAGTTTTTTGAAATATCAAACCCTGTTGATCAGAGGTGGTTGAAAAAATATTACAAATGAGGCCAAGCAAAAGTTTTCACGTGACTTCATTAAATTTATTGTTGAATTTTATGTTTCTTGAAAATAATTGCGAAAAATGCATTTACTAGCCAAGATTTTACTAAAAAGTTGTTTATAAATGTGTATACTCAAATACTCAAGATTCTTTTGAAAAAAAAATTCTTAAATTAGTAATTTTTGTTGTTGTTTTAAATGGGCGTTCAAAAAGTGGTATGAAATAGTTAAAGCGATTCTCTTTTGTAAAACTTGAATCATTTATGGCCCTTTGCACCGCTTGTGGTTAAGTTCTAGTTAAAATTTACTATAATTAAAGTTGAACACACGTCTAATAATTAAGGATTAATCCTTTAATTATTAGTTATTGTTAAGCCGTACCTCGGGTAGAGTTTAAGTTGTTTGTTAAAGTCTACGTACGCATATCTGTCATCAAAAACAGCAAATAACGTGAATTGTCTATTACATGCCGAGGAAATATAAAAACTTGACGAAAATGATTTAATTGTGTTCAACTCATGTTCAACTTTATTTAGTTTGGAACTCCTAGGCACGTGTATGAAAGAGTTAATTATTTTGAAATAATAACGATGCTGCCTTTAGAAGACTTCGTTTATCAAAACAATATTTTAGGTGGAAATTGAGCGTTTCTTAGAATTTCACAAATTTTCGTATGTTAAAACTTGTAAGCTCATACTTCCACAATTTTTATTATCAACAGAAAATTTTTAAATTTGCATTTTGATTAATTTATAATTCAAAACAGGCCACGATTAAACATAACTCAGGCTTAGTTAATCCAAAAGTTAATTTTAAGCGGTGCTTTACATAACTGTCAAAAATGATACATATTTAAAATCAAAATTATAAAATTATTTCATTGTTTTTTATCAGTTTTGAATTTCGAACAATCCGTCTTTTATTTTTTTTATTCGTCTTTTTTCAGAAAATATCACAAATGATTTTCTTCAGTTTCGATGCAAAGCGCCATCCCTCGCTTCATGTCGATAAAACAGAAAACAAGAATCGAAAATTCTTCTGCCAATATTTTTTCTTTGTTAGTTTTATAACAAATTAGGCAGATAACTTTTTTGATCACTTTGTACCTAGCCACTATCTTTTCGACAGGGATTTTTATTTGAAAAGATTGTATTCGAATTAGTTAATGTGTTAAAAAATTGCACATTTTGGTCATAATAATTTCGAAAAAATAAAAAGAACTGAGAGCGCCATCTCTTGATTACTATTTTTTTTTTTTTAATGAATTTCATCAAGCACGTTGGACTATACACAGTCATCAACGATTGAGCGTGACGTTGTGTATAAATTATTATTGATTTCCTCAAAGATTGTAAATAATTGTTGCGGTAGGAAAGATTGATAACACTTTGGAAACAGATGCAAACCTTCAATCATTGTTGATCACGGTCTACATATGTCGTTAAATTTTCAATGTTTCACCCTTTATCAAAAATGAGATTTGTTGGACCTGCCCCTGTCTAACTATCTCATTCTCTTCTGTCTCTTTTCATTTGGGGTAAAATCACTTGCAACATCATCACAGCTCCATAGAAACAGTAACTTATGTTATGTATCTATCCTTTTTCTTTTTAGCGTTTCATCGCGTTCTTTTTAATTTGGGGGACGAAAAACGCGGAACGGAATGCCGGTACCTTCTCAATACAGTAACCTTAAGGGACAGTGGTTACCTTCCCCATCTACTAGCAGCAAGCGAAAGCCTTTTTCCTTACAAATATTTTAATATAAAATTGCAGTCACATTTTCTTTATTTTTCTTTTCATCTTTTCGTTATGAAATATTAAAATTTTTAGTTTAGTAGTAAATTATTTTTTTATAAAGGAATTTTAACATTATTTGTAATATGTATGTATTATTTTTGTATTATTTCAATTTTCTATCGTAATTTTACTGTACACATTTTTGGAATTGTTTTTAATCAAATGCAAGACTTACTGGAAAATGACAGCGAAGAAGTTGTAAGGTACTACATCAACATACTTCGTATAGAGGTAACGCATTTAGTGATTTTTTGTATCTATCCTTGTCGCACATTCCTCTCATCTAGGGATAAGAAACAGTTGGAAATATTATTTGAAGTGACGTTTGTCAAAGTTACTGTCAGTGGTCAAGAAAATTGAGTTTAAATATCGCATCCCAAACTTTTATCGCATGACATTTAATGATTCCGCCTTTCTCGTAAAAGAAACATTCTGCACTTCTTAAAATAACTTTTTTATTGGTAAATAACTTAACTAGTTATAACCTAATACATTTTTAAATTGAAATCAGTGACATTGCGGTAAACAGAATTCCCTAAAACTGTTGTCTTCCTTATTGCACTTGCGACAATTATATTTGTTATCTTTGTTTCTCAATCCTCTCACGAGAGGAATGGGATTGCGTTACCTGTACGAAGTGTTGATTTAGTACCTTACTTACAACGTCATCACAGCTCCATAGAAACAGTAACTTATGTTATTTATCCATTATTTTTCTTTTTAGCGTTTCATCGTGTCCTTTTTAATTTGGGGTACGAAAAACGCGGAATGGAATGACGGTACCTTCTCAATACAGTAACCTTAAGGGACAGTGGTTATCTTCCCCATCTATTAGCAGGAAGCGAAAGACTTTTTTCTTGCAATTATTTTAATTCTTTTACGTTATGAAATATTAAAATTTTTAGTTTGGTAGTAAATTATTTTTTTATAAAGGAATTTTAACATTATTTGTAATATGTACTCCTTATTTTTGTATTATTTCAATTTTCAATCGTAATTTTACTGTACACATTTTCGGATTTTTTTTTTAATCAAGTGCAAGACTTATTGGAAAGTGACAGTGAAGAACTTGTGGCTACCAACGCCATCTATTAGCAAGGAGCGAAAGTCTTCTTTTCGCTATTATTTTTAATAGAGAATTGTCGCCACGATTTTTTTCATTTTTCTTTTCACTTTCACGTTATAAAATGAGTTTGTTAGTAAATATTTTTTTTATAAAAAAATTTAAAAATACTTGTAATACTGATCTTGTTTCAAAACATTTCCCACATACTCGTATGTATATTTGACAGTTTATAAATGTCACCACTACATGTTGACTAATGTTGTACAAGCAATCGTTATTTCGTTATGCCATCACACTAATTAATGAATATTTCATCTCCCATTTTAGGAGCTTGAGCACTTGTGACAATTCACAAAAAAATGCACTTAAGCCTTGGTCTATCTACAGCGCAATCCGCAAGCGTAAATGCGCAGTGCGCAATGCGCATACGCGCACTACATACGAAGCGGTCTATCTATACTGCGTATTACGCTGAAGCGCATGTTGTTAACTGCTGTCATTTTATAAAATTTGAAGAGAAAAATGAATAAATTTAAACGGAAATTAGTTGCGATTATGTTAGAGGAAGAAAATAACGATGAAGAAATAATGTCGATGATTTTAAGGATGGAAGAAAGAAATGAAATGTATCCCATCTTTGGTGGAGGTGGTCGGGTGCACTCGATTAATGATAATTCGTCTTCTTTGGTAAATTTACAAAAGTATTTCGTCTTTGTCACCATTTCAATTACTTAATATTGCTACGACCAACACTGTGCGCTGCGTAAAAATTGCCGACGAGGCGACTCATGCGCACTGCGCAGCGGAAAACTTATTTACGCAACCGCATTACGCTTAATTTAGACCAGCTACATAAGAAAACACTAAAGCAATGGATGACGGATTGCGCTTTACGCATTACGCGTGCGGATTGCGCTGTAGATAGACCAAGGCTTAAGATCTTTATGGTTCTAACCCCTTCAATTGTCAACACTTCAAATTGACATCACTTTTTACAAAATGGCGACACTAGGTGCTTTCGTTTATACCCGTGATTACTAATCATGTAATCGTGATCACAATTTTGCGTTTTCATGCTCTGTGATTACTTTCTCCCCCACCTCCGATTAAGCGATCATGATTACAATTTGGATAATCACAAGCTATGTGTCATTTTGTATGATTTGATCACAAAAACGTAACCTAGAAACATTACCGGTTTAATGTGTTTTGATCAGTATTGGGTGATCATATGATTCTGTTCACCTAATCATTGATTCTATGAGTGCTTTGAACGAAACCAACTACTGTGACAGTGAAGAACTTGTGGCTACCAACGCCATCTATTAGCAAGGAGCGAAAGTCTTCTTTTCGCTATTACATATTTTTAATAGAGAATTGTCGCCACAATTTTTTTTCTATTTTTCTTTTCATCTTCATGTTATTCATGTATTTTTGAAAAAATGAGTTCGGTAGTAAATAATTTTTAGTATAAAGAAATTTCAAAAATACTTGTAATATTGGTCTTGTTTCAAAATATTTCTCACATAGATACAGTAGCGGACAATAAAATCCGGGCACACCATTTGTACAATGTAAACCGCGTTCTAATATTTTGGACGTTTAATACATATTATACAAAATGTTACTAGTAATTCTGACGTTTAATTTAAATTTTGACAGAAATATAACCTCAATAAAAGCCTGATTTACCAAATTTGTCTAAATACGAACGACCTGTCAAATTCTTGCCCGGATTTTATTGTCCGCTACTTTACTCGTATGTGTATTCTGACAGTTTATAAATGTCACTATTATATGTTGGCTAATGTTGTAAAAGCAATTGTTTCGTTATGCCATCAAATTAATTAATATGTATAGTTCATCTCCCCTTTTATATCAATTCACAAGAAAATTGCAGTTGTTCTAACCCCTTCAACTGTCAACACTTTTGACAAAATGGCTACTTGTTTGAAAATGTGGGGCATAGAAAAACATAGAGGAAAGGGTGGAATCCGGAAAGAGAGACGGAACTAATGCAACTAAAGAGAACTATTGAAATAGATACTTACTGGAAAATCAAAGACCCGGTTAACACAGCACGCCTATGTCCATCAAGGAATATGAAGTGGAATAAAGAATAAGTAAAAATGCAATATGAACATTTTTTATTCGATTCATTTCGTCATTTTGAATTTCTCAGCCTGTCGAGTAATTTTTACACTTTGTATAAATTATTTAAGACATTGTACGTTTCAGGTCTATGTTAATAAAATTGTACTTCTTGATCGGAAACGTTCAATTTTTTATTATTATTTATTATATTTTATTCGAGTGATGAGTTTTGAAGTTTATGTTTAGTAGTTCTTGTGATCGTTTATTTATTCATTTATACTTACATCTGCCTTTGGTTTGTTGTCCTTACAAACTTCTCTGTTTAAATACATAGGTAGTTTAAATGAAACAAATCCTAAATGTTTGATTCCTAAACGTTCACGACTCATTTCGTCCTTTTAAATTTTTCAGCTGGTACACATAGAGTAATTTTTGGACCGCCATTTTGTATATTATTTTTGATATTTTTAAGGGCAGAATAATCGCATTCCTTGATCTGAAAATGAAGTTCATTGTTTCTGGCGATTATTTATTTATTCTTACATTGTTATATAAATAAAGCTTTCTTCGTTTAGAGTTCTTTAGATCGCTTTTATTTTATTCATATTGAATATTCAGAGTATGAGTCGTTTCTTCTAATTTCTTATTTTTTGTTGTTGTAAATTTTCGCTATTTCCTTTTCGTGCAATCTTAAATGTTTATCTTCGATGTTTTTTTGGTTTACCTTGGTTCGAAAATCCTCTTCTCTAAAATTTGAACTTTTAGGTCATCTATTTCTCAAGCATTTTTTGCATGTTTGTGTGATTTCGAATTTTTTTTGCCAAATATTATTTTATTTAGTTGCTCTTTTTTTAATTTTTGGTAAAAATATTTCAACTTATTTCTTGATATCTTTCATACTTGCTTTTGAGGGAACTGTTTCACTTTAGACACAAAAGATGAGAACCAAACATAAATAAAAAAATCGATTTCGATGAATCTAGTTTTTTCGACATTCTTTGACGTCCTGACTCAAGTAAGTAATATACAGAAGTAGCACTAATCATGTTCGAAAAATATCATTGGAGTTCAACATGCGATTTAAATACAAGAATCAACCCTCATATGAGAAACAATATTGTATAGTCATGCACAGCTTAAGTGTTACAACTTGACAGTTTTATGAGCCTTGTACCACAAGGTTTTAAGGCTAAGGTTTGCGCGCAGTAGAAGCATTTTAGGTGCACAAGACTGTACATAAATAAGATGATTGTAAAAACATGTCTTTGAAAATACATTCTTGTATTTTACTCAAAATCAGTTAATAAATGTTTTAGTTGAAAGTCAAGTTTCCATCAAGTTCCATCAAATTAGATGGATTTGTTGTTTCAATTGATCCATATTTTTAAAATTAAAATACAAATGCACACGCTTGGATCAAAACCATGAAATAAAATCCTGATTAAACCAGCCACTTTGAGTGCTTTTTAATGGTTACAAGAAAAGAACATATTTTTCTACTACCTTTACAAAAAAAAGAAACTAAACTTATGGAGGCCATTTCAGTTTCGAAATGACTTTTTTTCGCACAAGTAAGGTAGGTAAAGTGTTTAGTCCACAATTTTATTTATACCTAAACGGGAAGTAGATTCAATACAATAATAACTTAATCCAATTTCAACATTCCTTTGAAAATCTAAAAATAAATATGTATACATATACATAAATAGATATGATATAGATTGAAACTTAAAACTGTTTTCTTTTTTGGAGTGATGGTGATTAAAATTGGCGAATGATATTTTTTTGATATAAAAAAATATGTAAGGTATTTTATGTGAATTTTTTTAAATTTTATACAAAGATGGAATTTGTACCAGGCTTTGGCATACTTTAAAACTGAAATTTTTCAATTACATGATAAGTGATAACCAACCACAACGAAAACCGATTCAGAAATAAAAAAGGAAAGGATAGGAACTGTCACTTGAAGATTTCGATGGCGCTCTTGCTATCTATCTATTCGGGACACATGATTTAACGAAAATCAACTTAAACTAAATTTTAAAAATTTTGTTGCAATGTTAGGTCAAAAAGCGATCGCAGGATGTCGCGATTTAAACTTTAAACTAAATTGTCAATAGGAAATCCAAGTCCATTTGATCTTTAAACAATAAACAATTTTGCTTAAATAATTTTTAATGTAACTGTCCAGAATAACTACATGTACAGGGTATCTCATTTGCGATGGTATTTATGTATCTCCGTTAGGGGAAACCGGGGGAATGACGCCCACGTAAGATAAAAACATTAATAACAATATTGTTTTTCTTTTTAAAAATCTGAGTAAATTCTGGTAAAAATATTATACTTTTACCTATAAGTTAACATAGCCAAAATACATGGTGTTACACTTCATCAAGTACAGCATAGTAGAAAGCTAAGGTGTTACATGGACGTTATTACCCACAAGTTTTGGGTAATAGGGCCCAGGTGGGCTCAAACATTTCATTTCTCAGAATGGAAAAATATTTCAATGTAATTTTTTAAAAGGGCAGCTTATAAGTATATTAGTGACCACTTTAAGTGCTACGATTTGCTAGTAAGTTGTAACAACACTGGTATAAGAGCAAGAGTAGCATTTTAGGAGAGCATGACTGTAGCTTATAAATATATTAGTGACCACTTTAAGTGCTACGATTTGCTAGTAAGTTGTGTGAGCCTTATAGCAACACAGGTATAAGAGTAGGAGTAGCATATAAATAATATAACATACCAGTAGGTGACGACACAATTTGCATCACAAAAACTTAATTTATATACCAGATAAGGGAGTGGGCGTCATTACCTCGAAGGGCGTTATTCCCCCGGTCTCCCCTAATAATGGAAATAGAAAAAAAAAACTGAACTGTATTCTTTGGTTTTATATAAATCACGGCATACTAAATTTAGCGTAAATAAATTTATTACCTACATATAATGTCATTATTTTAAACCAATGATTCTCAAAGTGGTCTATATCGACCCCTAAGAGTCGACTCCGACCTGCAAGGGGTCCATATCAGCGAAAACAAAAATTGGGGGTGCATGAGGGGTCCACGGGAATGGATCCCATTTAAGCATGTCGTGACCGAAATTTTGGCTTTCCATAAATATATCAATATGTTGCGCGCATACGTGAAATAGCAACCCTTGTCCAGACTTGTACCAGAGTTTTGCATCAGGCTCATCCCTCCCAATAAAAGCATTTTTTTTGTGTAGTTATTTTATATTAGAATTTTACTAGATTTGCATTTTGTCGTTTTAATTAATAAGGGCCAGTTTTTCAATCACAAGTTAACTTTAACCTTCATTTTATTGCCATAGGAATAATTGTTTTCATAATTGTTACTATGGGAATAAACAGATAGTTAAAGTTAACTTGTGATTGATATATCGGCCCTGAATGTATAAAACTCAACGTGTGTTTTTTTTAACTTTTTGCATCTACAGGTAAACCTATCAAAAGTGAGTAGCACTATGTCAGCTGTCAAAAATACATTTGAAATTAATGAATTTGTAAGAATTCAATATTAGAAAGGCGGGGGTCTACCCAAAACAGAAAAAATTGGCACGTGGTCTACGAGACAAAAAAGTTTGGGAACTTCTGTTTTAAACGATAATACCAATAAACTACACATTTTTGAAAAGCGAAAGAAAAACTATTTTTAATCATGTCAATGACTTCAATTTAAAAAAAAAGCTTGGGTTCGTATCTCGTCTATTATGAACTTCCTATGTGATTTAATGAGGAAATCATGATCTACGTTAAAAGTCGAATAAAAAATGTCCGCATCATTTTCTGATATCTTTAGAAATAAAAAAGTTATTTGCGTTTGAAATTTTGATGAATTTCTCGTTTTTCAACTGTACCATGAAAACGGTAAGAAATAGCAAATTTTTGATTAAACCTTTCACATCAGCATAAATAAATAGTTGACCCAATACTGCGTGCTCAGTTTTTGTCTATATCCATTATTAACGAAGATACCTAGAGAATACCATCGAAAATGGGACACGTGTACAGTGGCGAGCCTAGAGAGCGAGCCACATCTGTCTGTCTGGTCGTACTTTTGGATTACAGAAAATTGTAGCCGCTATTGAAATGTCAGTATGTGATCGATGGAAATTGTACCTGCGTTATATTTATTTTGTATACAGTTATTGAAGTTATTAGATCCAGTAAATTGCAGTACGTTATGAATGTAATGTACAGTTACGAACAGAAAATTTCGAACACCCCGGCCCTGACGTAAGAGTGAAACACATTCCTTGATGTGTGTCGTTTGATTGACGTTTGGAAATTAAATTTTCCGTCAGGCATTGATTTATAATATCCAAATGGATGTTCAGATCGACAAAAATTATCTGCCACCGAATCGCATGCACTTACATTTTGTGATTTATATTATTGCTCTCGCTGTCAAATTGACAGGTCTGAGTGAACATAACTGAAGCCCAAAGTGAAGTCATTTATTTATAAAGACTGTTTGACACTATTACATTGATGACCGAAATTTTGTGTCCGATATTCAGTGGCGGAACTTCAAATTTTTGGCCCGCCAGTAAATTATTCGGGCTCCTAGTATAACCACCGATTTCTTTAGATAACCTTTTATTAATTTTTTGATAACTTTCGATTACATCGCATTTTCAACTAGCGGCTAGGGGGTAGGACGAATGGTCGCAAATTACTCAGAAACATTGCCCATATTCTTGCATATAACATTGCATGTTTCCTTTTTATAACTTACTTATTTTTCAAAATTTGAACTACGTTCATTTTTTATTATATGCCAATCGTATAGATTTGAGTTAAGAAATATAACGAAACGACACGATGTGACAAGAGCCGCAAGGCTGTTCACGAAAGTTAGAAGGAGATAGCTATGTAAAAGTTCTTTGACTTATCGCTCGATCGATCGGCATATAATAGAAAAATGAAGTGCAGTTAAATGAAAAGGGTATGAACTGGTTTTAATGCTCTGGACTAGGCGAAGCTAAATTTTAAATATCGGGAGAAGTTGAAATAAATAAAAATTCTTACAAAACTACCAACTTTGTAAAACAATTGTGAAAACTTCCAGTATTAGGTGATTTAATGGAAAACGATTTTTTTTTAATTTAAAATGAGATGCAGATAGAATTCTAAGTATTCTAGAAATAGAATTTTATTTTATTTTTCTTCATTTTCTTAGTTAACCAACGTATTTAATATGTATGAACAAAATATAGGCAATAAAATAAAACCACAACCAAAACCAAACTAACAAAAAAAATACACCTTTTCCACAAACAAGCTTTGCTTTGCTTGAAGCTCACGTTCTTCGCAATTAACAACTTCCTCGAACCCTTCAGAAAAACGAGCAATTTTTCCAACCCATTTTATGTGACGCACTTCGTTTTATTACACGCGCTTTCTCTTTCCACATTATTCAGATTCAACAAAAATTGCTGTTAAAGTGCAAACGTTCGTCATAAAGCGTCGTAATTATTTGTTTCTCCCAACTTCATTTATTTATTACACTTTCTCCTGTTTATTTATGCGAAAGCAATTGTCATGTATTGTTTAATTATTAAATTAAAAGAAGAAGAAAAAAAGGATTTCAACGTGGAGCCTACCATCAAAAAAAAATCTGAGAATATCTGAGAAAATATCACAAAAAGGAAAATATTATTATTACTTACTTAAGCAGTTTTTATACATATAGTACTATGTGTTTTTTTAAAAATGCCATAAAGGGTGGCTGTGGAAAAGAAAATTCATGTCTTAGCTCCATTCATTTACTTTAAATTTTCAGATTTGGCATGTGTTAGATGCCAAGCTACGACATGAGTTTTAATTTTCATGGCCAACCTTTATGGCATTTTTAAAAAAACACATGTTATTTCAGTAACAAGTAAGTACGTATTTCAATTGCAATGAGACCATCTTCATCTGATATATATAGGGTGTCTCATAACGTATAAAGGAGATTGGAGGGGTAACTAGGGAACATCAAAGTAAAGCCTTTATCTTAATTCGCTTTTACCCAAAACCCAATAACAAGAAAGTTACAGCAATTTACGGCCACTTATTGACTACCGCTGAAATTAATAAGGAAGAATTAGAAATGATATAATAGCTTTCACGTTTCCAAGGAAACATATTTCTTGCAAATGCTGATAGTTTGCTGTTACTTTAATTTTAAAGTACGTACCCAACAAAAAATTAATGGCAAAAGCAGCACGTAGAACTCTTCTTAATTAATAAAACTTATTTCACAAAATACAATTTTATAATTAAATAGACTCTAACTTTATCAAAACCGACACATCCACAAAAGGTAATCAAAATGTTGACCCTGCATTTCAACGCATGGGAACAATTGTTTCCATAATCGTTACTATGGGAACAAACTGATACTGATACTTAAACTTGTGATTGAGAAACCCGGCCTTAAATTAACTTTGACAGTTAAAGGAATTGACATTTAAGTAAACTTCCACATCAACTTGTTTTCTAGTTTTATGTATTTTAATCAGTCAGCGGCCCTCAACAATTTTTACAGCAGTTTTTGGGTTGGGGAATAAAAGAAAAAAATAAGTACCTATAACTTTTATGTTACTAATTTTTTATTTATTTTTTAACTAAACATTGTTCAAATAACTCTTAGATACCCCAAATTTGAATTTGAGTAATAATTTATTACTAGGCAATTAGTAACGATTGCTTGTTAATTAATTTTACTTTAAGGTATTAACGTGGTCCTAATTAACATTTGTAGCAAAATATTTGTAACAATCCTAATCTTCTTTCTAATTCTCAGACTTATTAAATCTAATTAACATCATTTAATAAGAGGCAAACCTCATCAATTCATTCGATACTAATTTAATTTGCAAAGAGCACAATTTTGAGGAACCAATGTTCAAGCTAAAAACTTTGCTGGGAGGTCACCGAAGGAGCCGAGTCAAATTTAATAAATAAAAACATTGACGATGATTCTTCCTGTTTTGTTGAGGAACCTCTTGCGTTATGAGATGCTATGAATGCAACGCAACACTTACAACAATGAACAATGCCCGAGAGCATAACAATTAAGCCAGTGAAAGAAGATCTTTAAAATTCGGACTATCATCTCTTCGTGCATGCATAGATACGTTGCATGGAATGTTCACTGTTCGTTGCATTAAGCCCGACTTTAGAAAGTGGTCTGTTAATTAATGAATGAGTGTTTAACACGCATACAACATAAATTTAAGAAGTCAATCAACCAAGCCAGTAGGTAAAACTAAAAACTTCCCTATTTCAATTATAGTTCTGCTCATGACATTTACTATGAGACTAATTTACAATTCTTTTGTATTTTCCTTTACCTTACCAAAACCCCCTGTTTTGATAAATAGTAGGCCTATCTTTTTCCCCTTGTTTGCTTGTTTGACAAACATAAGCTTGTTGGTTTACGATCTGTTATTTTAATACAAAGTGGTCAAGAATCACTGTTTGAGTTGGCAGTGTGAATTTTATTTTTAAATGGCACAACTGGAGTAACTTCCGGTTGTTGACGGCTTGACACCGACAACCGTCACTTTACAAGTGTCATTTGACATTTTAAATTCAAATTAAACGCTAATCTTTATTCACATAACCTGCAATCTTGTCGCTGTTATTGGTATGTCAAACACCAGCGTCGACAAAACATATCCGGTTGCAGTGTTGCAAACAGCCGAATAAAAAAAATGCTCCTAATTGTATTGCCAACTCAAACTGATATTCTTGACCGCTTTGCACTTTAATATTTAATAAATGACGAAGCAATTTCGAAATTCTTTATTTTGCTCTTTATCTAAAAGAATATATTCACGGTATTCTATGCAGGAAAGGTTATTGCGAGTGATAATTGTGATAAACTAATGCTTTGTACGTATCTCATTCACTATAAACAAAATAAATATAACTAAATAGAGAAGAAAAAAAAAGGGACAAACACTCCTGAATTGAAACGAAAAAGCCTGGCGTTATCTTTGGTCGTCGTCGGGAAAAATTTATCAGTCCAATATTTACGCTGTCAGATTATCAACGCAAATAAAAGTAACACGTCGCGATAATGTTTTTCTCGTAATTAATCTCGGAAAGCCAATAAATCGGATTTGGAATTAATAAAACCTCAGCTCACAATACGGAACTAATTATGGCCGGTCGTTAAACAGCGATTTCATCGCGAATTTCGTGTTTCCCAACGCGCTAATAACGTCAAGAATTTTCATAAAAAAGGCGATTAAAATTCGTGTTTGCTCTAAGCGTTTGCGTGCATCTGCTAAACGGCCAAGAATGTCTTTGTTAAACAAATTCCTGTGTTTTATGCTGTTTGATATGCAGATGTGTTTTAATGTGCCGCCTCTACGTAACGATAATTAGCGGTGCGTTAACTTTAAGGAAATTCTTCGGTGTTTACCAGGGTTCTTTTTTTTGGTCAAATTAAAACGATTATGCAAACACTTAACTTTCAGCAAACCCAATTATTTATACATATACATCTCACTGATTATAAAAAAAAACAAAAACTATATTCACCACGTTCACTAATACGGGGAAATTTTTTCTGTTCAAAACATTGTGGTATAATATACATTCGTTGATGTAAACAAAGACTCAAAACCACAAAAAACTTGAGGTTTCAAATATATGCTTCTGCAAAAAATAAATGTTTGTAAACTCATTGAGAATTGAGCGAATCGAAACAAACACAAATTATAAACAATTGTTGAATTTTACATAATTATGTACAGTTGCGGACAGAAAATTTCGTATGTCACTCTCATTCCACTGACGTAAAAGTTGAAAAATTCCTATATGTATGTATACGTCAGATGAATGACACTCACTGTCACCCAAGTTTAAATTAAAATCTACTTGCCTCTACTTACCACGATTCTAGGTAACAAGTCTCTGCCGATTCTTCGATCAGCTGAGCCCCAGCTAGCTACAGTGGAAATGGGGCAGGTTAACTTACGGTGGTAAACTTATAAAGGGGCGCCAGAAGACGAGTGAATCAACTAATCGTAATTCGACTGGCCGACGTCTCCAATCGACCAGGTCGTGCAGAAATAAGAAACACGAAAGCAAAGGCGAGAATCTTACTCACTGTGTGTATGAAAGTAGAAATTAAACTAGAAGCTAAAGTTAACACAATTTATTGCACAAACAAATAAAAAAAATAAACTCTTTACACTGTTACGAAAAGGTGCTTAATCTCTAGTAAAACGTTTTATCAAATTAAATCCGCATGAAGAGGCCTTAATTCGCTCTTAAAAATGCATGCGCAATAACAGTCAAAAGGTTACCTCGCGACCGATAACTGATAGCGTTTTCCACTGGCTGCACTAGTGTGCACTGAGTGTATTTTCATCTCGGTTCAGCTTTATGTAATAAAACGAGATAGAGATATCCTGAGTGCACATCGTTGCAGCCAGTGGAAAACGCTATGACATGTACCGTCTTTGCTGTGAAGTTCGCTGTCACTACGCCATCTAGGGGTTCTGTCCGAGTCGATGACCGGTAGGTTTCAAAATGGCGTACCCACGCTACTCGGGGAACGTCAGACGTACAACAAGAATTTGTCGGGGCACCAACACTCGATAAACGGAGAAATCCCTCGCGTGTATGCTTGCGGGGATTACCTAAGCCTGCGCTGTAACTTGCGCCCAAACGGAAAAGCCGAGGATGACGAAGGTCGATTCGACGCACGGGGATTACCAACGATAACCAATCACAGGCGGCCTGAGAGTCACATGGGGCCTTCATGACCTATGAGAACTCAACGATCACAGCACGCAGGTGTTCCACCATGGCGGTGTAGAGAAGGGGCATCAGGGTCGCCACGGTGTTAAAACGAAATTACTAAGCGGTATATCGCCGCTGCATTTTAGCGGGAAATTTAACTATAACATGACATCCGAAATTTTTTGTCCGCAATTGTACATACATACCGATAATTGACTGAAACTGAGATCAAATTCAAAGAGAATCGAATTGAAGATTGACTTCAATTCGATTCTCATTGAATGTCTATGATCATCTCAGTTTCAGTCAATTCCCACTTCATAAAGTTCAATACTTTATGAATTCAGTGTTGCCAATCCACTGAAATGAAAATTCTCTTCGCGACAGGAAAAAGAAGTACCTTTTTAGATTTAAAAATTCTCTTTGATAACGTCATAATATTTGGCAGCTTTTTCAGAAGCGTTTGTAAAGAAGCAAATGGCTTTTAGCTGGTAAATGCCAAAGAAGCTTTACACTTTAGCTAAAAGCTAAAGCTCCTTTACTTAACCTATTTCGATCGTTTTTGTTTGTTTCAAACAGATCATGCCTAACCATTTTTTTTTAAATTTTTGTTATATTTCGAAGTTATTAGAAGTATTGAAACCCCATAAATCAGGAGAGAAACGAAAGTAATGAAAACGCCAACATAAACACCGATTAACATTCTTGACAATTGACAGTTAATGCAGCACAAAAAGTTAGTTTCACAGTACACACCAAACAGTGTTACTGTGAAACTAACTTTTTGTGCTGCATTAAGGGCCAGTTTCATAATCGAATTTAAAGGAAACTTTAAAATTAAAGTTACATTCTGACGTGTAAACAAATGTGTTTTCATATTTGTTTTGACATCTGAAAGTGACTTTAAATTTAAAGTCTCCTTTAAATTTGATTATGAAACTGGCCCTAACTGTCAATTGTCAAGAATGTTAATCGGTGTTTATGTTGGTGTTTTAAGCGTAATTATGTCTGAAACTTTACAGTGTTTGCCCAAAAAAAATTGTCTAGTTAACGTAAAAATTCCCTATTTTTATATTAAAATGAAAAAAAAATCTCCTTTGCCCTTTCAACTGCAAAAACTCACAAAAAAAGGAAAAATCCCTTAAGTTGGCGACAGTGTATGAAGAGCGAACGGGATGGCATTAAGGCAATCAGCGTTGCCACCTCTAGGGAAATTTCCCTATTTCAGGGAATTCTAAACCTGTTTAGGGACAAAGAGATTTTTTCTTCAATTCTAGGGAATTTTAGAAGCTTACACTAAAATTGAAAAAATCAGTTTTGTTTGATAAATTTTCATTCATTTACTTGTTAAATATTCTCTGTTTGTTATTTTTTGTATTTTTATATTATATTTTCTTAAATAAGTTAAAAGTGCTTTTTTTATTTTCCTTTTTCTGTTGGTGATAATTTGAAAGAATAATTCAAATTATTTGTGTCTCTTTTTCAAACCCGTAAAAAAATAAACAAGTAATTGAAATCAGCTGAAGTTCAAGGAAGTACATATTGACAAATTTAGGGAAAAATTTTCGACTTGCTAGGGATATTGCAAAACAAAATGTTGGCAACACTGAATAGGTGAAATGCCACGCCTTTGCACGAGGCTGGAACATACAGTCCCGCGCACCTTAAATGTACCTCCCGCACGCAAACTTCACCCTCAAAACCTTGTGGTACAAGGCTCACAAAATTGTCAAATTGTAGCACTTAATCTTTTTGTTGGTTACATTACCTATGCATTCAAACAATAACCTATATATTTAAGATACACTCACGAAGCAACAAGTGGAACGTTTTTAATTTTTTTTTATTCCTTAGAACACACCGGTGCGGTGTAAAGAAAAAATCAATAAAACATAAATATGTATTATAATGTAGCGTATCTAAAAATAAAAAGAAAACAACTGAGTTACAAATTCTGCAAAATTAAACAAAAAAAAAATTATACGAAGTATGTTAATATCTGTAATGTTATGGAACTCCGAATCCGATTCCGAAACTGCGGATATTCCGACATTTCTCGACATCCGATTCCGTATCCATATGTAATGGATAAACAAAACGAATCTCTTCTTCTAATTTCTTTTATTTATTTTAATTCATAATCCAATTCCAACTCCAGCTCCGACATTTCTAATGGAAACGAACAGAAATTATAAACGTTACATACATACCGGTGCTTGATTGAAACTGAGGTCATAGAAAATCAATGAGAACCGAATTGTAGCTTGAAATTTATGAAGTGCGAACCAGATGGTATTAGATTCTACGTAGAGGAAACGCCACGCCTTCGCAAGGGGCTAAAACGTACAAAAAACTCCCCCGTCTCTTTTACGTGCCTATACCGCTTTCTGTCTGTTACATTACCCATGTTCTCACTTTCAAACAATTACCTGTACGTTTGAGAAACACGATTAAGTTGTGAAACGTTTCTTATTTTTTTATTCTTCAGAAAAGACTGATGTAAAGAAAAAATAAAACATAAATATGTACTGTAATGTAGTGTATCTAAAAATAAAAAGAAAACAACTGAGTTACAAATTCTATAAAATTAAACAAAAAAAATTTTTACGAAGTATGTTAATATCTGTGTACAGTCCCGCACACCTTAAATGCACCTCCTACACGCAAACCTCATTCTTAAAACCTTGTAGTACAAGGCTCACAGAACTGTCAAGTTGTAGCATTTAAGCTGCGCACGACTATATGTAGTGATGTTATAGAACTCCGATTCCGATTCCGAAACTGCGGATATTCCGACATACCTCGGCATCCGATTCCGTATCCGTATCCAACATCATTGTAGTGGATATCAAAACGAATCTCTTTTTCTAATATATTTTATTTATTTTCATTTCCGATTTCGACTCCAGTTCCACCATTCGTAACATCTCTGATTTTTATGTACAGTAGCGGACAATAAAATTCGGGCAGGAATCAGGTTTTTATTGAGGCTATACCTATTTCTGTCAAAACGTAAAACAAATTAAAATGTTGGACTAAAATCTCGCAACAACTCTTCTTTCTATACAACCTTTACGGATCAAAATCAGTTCATTTGAGGGGAACTTAAATCAGTCATTTTCTCAAAATACAAAATAAAATTTGTATTAAACATCAGAATTACTAGTGACATTTTATAAAGGTATGTACATGTATGTATTAAACGTCAAAAATATTAAAGCGAGGTTTACATTGTACTAATGACGTGTTCGGATTTGATTGTCCACTACGGAGCGTCATTTGTGCAATGTAAATCGTACTTTAATAGTTTTGACGTTTATTACGTTATACAAAATGTCACCAGTAATTCTGAAGTATTTTAAATTTTCCTGATAATAGTTCGTTTTATTCTCTAGTTATTTTATTTTTGGACAAAATGCCTCATTTCATTTCAGTTCCGTTCAATAAGTGAGAGCCCCGACTTTGCTAGGTTGGAGTTGCAGCGAGATTTCAGTTTATTAAGTTTGACATTTCAATTTGACAGATTTACCAAATTTATCTAAATATACACGACATGCCAAA
This sequence comes from Dorcus hopei, assembly GCA_033060865.1. Classification (NCBI taxonomy): domain Eukaryota; kingdom Metazoa; phylum Arthropoda; class Insecta; order Coleoptera; family Lucanidae; genus Dorcus; species Dorcus hopei. Next base: position 23,862,875 of record CM065421.1, on the reverse strand, counting down.
TTATTTCCCGAATTTTATTGTCTCCTACTGTACGGGTTTTTTTTTTTAATATTTTGCACCCTATCTAGAGACTTTATTTTAGGAGATAGAAAAAGATTTTAAATACGAAAGTTGTAGAGTTTTATACGTATTATCTTTTAGAATTATCACAAGAAACAAAAGCATATCGTAAAGTAGAGAACAATATTCGATTATTCTTTTTTTTTTAAGTAGAACACCCTGTAAATTATTCGCTAAAATTTAACAGCGTTTTCGATTCACATGCACCGGTTGCACTCAGTGTATTTGCATCTTCTTTTAATCTCATGTAATAACACGAGGTGAAGATACTCTGCGTGCGCACTAGTGCGATCAATCGAAAACGCTGTAAGATTATTTTTTCCTGATTTCAAAAACATACAATATACAGTGTGTCCACGGATAGGTGATACAAGAGACCAATGACCAGAAATTTTTAGATATCAAAACGCCGTTTAGCAGTTAATCCCTGCTTGTTCTTGAATTTATTTTAATCACACTTTTGATTTTTTTAAATCAAGGCATTAGATACACTTTTTGAGGAAGGGTCCGAAACTGTGGAAAATTGTGAATGTAAGCGTTAAATAACTACATGCACAAAAATTATTATAAAGAATAAAATTTTCTGAGAAATCAGTAATAAAAAAGTTTTTGGTCTTGTATCACCTATCCGTGGACACACTATATTTGAAAGCAGAAAAATGGTATTTTAATTTGGCGAACAGTATACATGGTGTTGCATTTAAAAAACACAAATTGCACTTTTTGCTCCATTTTGCAATGCGTTTGTGTTTTCTATCATAACTTTAATGATAGCTTCCAGAAGGACAGCTGCACAAACCCGTCAGTCCTACCGGCAGTACGCTATTTTTAAATGGAAGTTGTCCTTCCAGAAGTACGTGTGCGGCTTTCGGCAGTACAGAATCATATTTCATATGCGGGTTAGATGCTTCTGTGCTGACTCTTTTGTGAAGACGATAATAATTCTGCAGAAGCATATTTATTTACTTTGCACGCCACTGGAACTGCATATACTGATGAAGAAAATACGCTTTACCTCGTATCTTTGTTACTACTAGTCCTAACAAGTTGAAACTTGCACATTAGATAGGCAAAATTTTATGACGAAATCAATCCCCCAGAGAGGAGGGGGTCCCATTAAAAATAACTGTATCCAAATTAGATCCTACTGGCAGGACAGCGTGTACTGCCGGTAGGACGTTTGGACACTCTATCATTAAAAGATAAAGCCCTAAAATTTTTGCATTCAACATTTTTTTTTCTAACACCTAAAGTAAAGGATCTAAGTGGTGTGCAAGATATAAAAAGAAATCCTGTACAGCGTATAAAAAGCATAATTTATTTTTACCTACATTCTTCATGAATGTTTCAAAATATTTTCGGTGATTGTGTTTTACTTCCATTGGTAAATTGTGGTTCGACTCCTGAAGGCATGAGTAAAGATCAGTTGAAAGTGAAATGAATGTAGATGAATGCACATAACCGTACTGGGTAGAGAGAAGACCCCCCCTAAATTAACTAATCAATGAATTGCTTTTTTTATAATTTTCAGTTTTATCCAAGTTTAATCAGTTTTTCTGATTCTAAAATCAAAGAATAGGTATAGACTAAGGGCTGACGATATTAACATATTTAAAAAACTGTTACGAATTTGAAACAAGAAGAAATAAATTAATTGTCCAGAATTAAATTTATCTTCTATGATTCGCCATTAACCGTACAGGTCGCCATTCAATAAAAAACTGATTTAAATCTCGCGACCGGTTCAGTTTTTATAGAGGCTTCGCCTTTAAGAAAAGATCTAGAACAAGTAAACAACTTTCCAACATCTACAATTCCAGCATCACCTGGAATGTGCATCAAACTTCTCGAATCATCAGGAGAGCTAGATGACGTGATAATTTATAAAGATAAGTCTATCAGTAGTAAGGGATGTAACAATATATTTTAAAAATTCAATTTTGGATATAATGCATAATACTGACAATGATTTAAAAAATAAAAGGCCAGGCACGAATTGTCAAAATACTTAGAGAAATCTGTTAAAAATCAATGCATACAAGGCGTATTAACTCCAGTAAATCCCATTAGATCCCATACCCATCAATTCTAAATTCATTGAATATTCAGTTGAATACAATTTCATAAAAATTGTCCTTTTAAAATTAACATATTTAGGGGAAACCATTGTAAACATCCGGAAGCTGGTGAAGGTTATCCCCAGTTCACAAAGCTGATGACATTAACAATTTAAGTAACTGCAGACGTTTGGATTTTGACACTGTCAATTGTATTAAAAATTGTTAAAGCAGTTTTAAATAAAGTCTAATCAAGAGAAATATTTATTTGCACATCAGTTTAGTTTTCGAAACTGAAAAGGTACTAATGAGGTAACCTTGTATGTTTGTAATTGTATTGCTAAGGGTTGGGTTGAGTTGAGTTGGGAAAGAAAAGGAAAAAGTACTGGTGAGGTAATCTCATGATTCTGTAATTATACTGTTAAGGTGTTTGGTGAAGGTATTGAAGTTGTATTTTGTGATCTTCAAGTGCGTGCTTCTTGAAAAACTAAAATTCCAACAATTTGACTTGCCTAGTATTCAGTTAATCAAAACCTATTTGGAACACGGAGTTCATTTCACTCGGATAAATACCTACCTAATATTAGATCTGATATGATAGAATTAGCAAATGCTAATTACAAATTTCATGAAAATACTATTCATTACAATACACGAAACGGTGAATTGATCAATTGATCGTGATAGAATTTTTAATAATTCCGTCGTAATTTCTGTTCTGCGTTATGTTAACACTGTATCGTTTCCTTTCAATTAATATTTATTATTATTGCCATATGTAACTTACCTGTTTTATAACACGAGTTAAAACGTTAATCGTTCACCATATTAATGCATAAATAAATAAAAAAACTAAAAACATGAATAAGAGACAACAAAAACCTATTACCCATACATAATTCATTTAGATTAAGAAACATTACATCTTCAGCTTCGGGCTTGACTGATTTTTATTATCATTTTTCTGAATTTGTATTTTTTATTATTGTAAATAGTTATTATGTAAAAGGTGACTCAGAACCGTGGCAAAATGATATGGTAGCTTATTCACATGAATGACTTATATAACGATTTGTCATCAGTCTTAACGTTTTTAAAATAAAGACTTTTAAACAAAAAATTCTCTTCAATTATATACCGTGAGGTCGAAAAGTAAGGATGCGTCAATTTTCTTTTTCTTTTTCAATATTTCGTATAACACAAGATGTCGCAAAGAAGATGAGCTGATTATTCATTTTTTTGCTCCCTGACGTATTCAATTTTCTTTCGTCTTAATAATAATAATCTTTATTGCCTAACAGAAAGATCCAATTACAAGGCAACTAAACTAAATATTACTCCAGTATAGGGAACTATGTATACATGTAAAAAGTGAGCAAATAAAAATCAGATTAGAGTAGGCAGTGCAAAGAAAATGTATGTCTGTGATTAACTGAATTAATTAATGTAATACATTCATGGACTGTCAAATTTATTGACTTTTTATTTAATCACAGACATACATTTTCTTTGCACCGCCTGCTCTAATCTGATTTTTATTTGCTCACAGGTTATATGATTAACTAAGCATAGCTAACTTAACTGAACCTAACTTATTAAAATAATAACGATAAGATAAATATGGCAATTAGTAAATGATGTAAGTAAGAATTAAGCTAATTAATTAAAGACAATAGATTGGAGAAAGAGGGAAATGAGTTTAGGAATGAAACTTTAAGATTCAGTCGTTATCTAGAAATTTTATTATTGAATCAATGAAAAATATCACATCTTAGACAGATGTTATTATAGACTGAACACATTACATGAACTGGAGATCACGATAACATGTTGGTTCTTGCTACAGAAAGATAAACAGTAGAAGATTCTCTTGCTTCAAGTCTTGGTACTAACATTTGTTTAATAAGAACGGGCAATCTACCTGATTATGCACTAATTTGTATAAAAGAGTAACAACACTACATTTCCTCCTGCGACTAAGTGATGAGACTTCGAAATTTGATATTATACAAAACGTCAGCATCGAAACCACTGTTATGTATACTTTAATATTAAAGCATGTTGAAGAAAAAGCTCGCAGCAACGAAGAATTAATTACGAATTAGAATTATCGCCTGCTCAAGTGCTCGTTATTGACTTACAAATTATAGCTCCATTGTTAGAATTATCAGGCAATAAAGGATCGTATTGTTTTTCAAATCGAATAGAACACTCATGACGATAATTTGATGGATTTATTAGTTTCGATTACCACTAATCGCTACTATCTGGATCGTGATATTCTAATCAATTACCTACGCAAGATCTCAAACGAAAAAATTCACATTAGTTGAATTTAAGAAAAAATGGAAAATCTTGCATTTCGTAAGAAGGAAAAATCCTTTCATTTACATATACAGTAAGTTTAAGACGAAATTGTTGAAGTCACACGATTTGCTGGAATTTTCTGTGATGTTCAGAAAGGTGCTAAGAAGTTCTAAAAGCACGATCATTGACGTAGGAGGACGAGTCAGAGGATCTAAGACAAATATACAAGGTGCGTGTTACGTAGAGCACATTAAAACTCTCAGGCATGTGATATTTCGCGGTAAACTGGCTTCTGAACACAAAACCGAAGTTCGCAAGAAAATATAATTATTATGTAACTCGTATTTAAAGTATTTAGAATCCTTCGGTTCTTAGAATTTGTTTAAAATAACCCACACGTACAACATACAATAATACAATCGCTTTTACCGCAAAATATGACGTAGCGTAATTTATTCAAAGGTTAAAATACTCATCAGGATTGATAATAAATATTTCTGTTTACGATTTTTATTATTCGGCATCGGGAATCAATTTAGGTGCGTTTGGTGCGAACCCACGGCCCATAAAGTAATTTTTGTAATTGTTTGGCATCATCGCTGATAGGTCACAAGGTTACAAAAAGAAAAAACTGAGCGTTACCTAACAGCGTTACCTGTACAATCGTAGACACCTTGATTGGACCGATCGTTAATCTAGTTGATAAGGGTTGAATAAATCTGTTTACACCCAAACCCTTTCCCTTTTGATTTATTTTCTATTGTCATTTGTTTCTTAGGTCTGTTCCAAGCACGCTTTGTGACCGTTTCGAAACCGTCACAAGCATGCACTCATTAAAGTTTTACACTCGACAAAGTTGTCAACATCGATCATTATTTCGGTGGGCAACTGATTATGACGGTTTCTTGAACGGTCAGAAAGCGTGGTTGGAACAGAGCTCTTAATTATACCTTTTCTTTGATCCTCAAAAAACGAATTTCAATTTTTTTACTTATTTATTTTTATTTTTCGACGAGGGAAATTTTAGTTTTCTATTGGAATTGACTAATTGTAAGATTGTTCGTTTTTTAAATTTTTGGTTTCCTTCGTTTCCATTCATCTTTTATTTGATCTTTAATTTTCGTTTGTATTTCGTTTCTTAAATGCTTATAAAGCGACGAATTACAATATTTAATTTTTTTTCGACGTCAACGTGCTTTTCGCAACTCAATTCAACCCGAATCAATAATTTTAATAAACAATAACGACTGTACCATTCTATTTTAACTTTTAAAATATTATGCTATTCATTTATGCCGATGCAAGCGTCTATTTACACGTGTTAAAACTAGTAATAATAATTTTATTAAGCATTTGCAAGTATGTATTATTTTATAAATAGGTACTTCCCCCTTTGATTATACATTTATTTATTCTCTGTTTATTTCCGACCAGCAGCGCGCGGAAAAAAATATTTGGCTCAAAGTGAACAGGTTTGTTGACACGCACGCGACCATTTTAATTACTTACTTAATTGTCAAATTAAATTTAATGAAAATATACGCCACTACTATAATTTAATGACTTCCCGAAATGTACACACAAGTCATTGAAATGTGTCTTGACCAAACGTATCCTTGACATAAGTTCAGACGAAACCGGCCTGCAAATGACTTTTTTATACCGAAAATTGACGAAACGCGACCGCACGACTAATCGTTCCTTGACGTCACCGTTTCGAATTTACATGCACGGTCGTCTTCCAGGACCCATATAATGACGAACTTCCGGCAGGTCGCCACCAGGTCCTCGAAACATGAGACACGTCCAAAATCACCCTTGACCTAATCTAAGGCGCGATAGCGCGAGGAATTTCGTTTTCAAGTATTTACCTGTTTACCGCGACGACGGAGCAAAGTTCGATCAAATCCTATCGAAAAATTCTATTGCCAGTCTTTTTTGATAATTCGTAGAAAAATATTATTTTTATTGGATTTACACAAAACATAGATAACATTCGCAAGACCTTGAACTAATTCCAAAATCTGAAACGTAATTTTTTTGAAGTTATAAAGTGAGAGATATTTCTTAATAGAGCGTGATCAAATCTGCAAAAGTCTGAACTACAGTCGAACCTCTAAAACTCGGATCTCAAGGGACCGGAAAATTACTTCGAGTTCTAAAAATTTCGAATTAAGGAAACAGATTTCAGTTATGCACAATGTGCAGGGACATCAGTAAATTTCGACTTACAGAAAAGTTCGAATGATAGAGTATAGAGATGCTACTGTATTATCAAAATCACCAGAGTTGAGCCCTGCGTCATCAATCACCGAAGTATAACCAAAAAAATCAATCAAATTCAAAAAAATCTGTTATCGAGAAGCCTCTGAACTTGCTTTTATTTTATGACGGCACGTCGTAGCTTAGTACGTATATTACAACCTTGAATAACTGCGGGCTGTCATCAGCGTCAACTGTCAAAGACTTTGTTTGCATCTTCGAGGCATAAAAATAATAAAATAAATGTTTTATTTCATTAATTGCATTACATTATCCATTTTGTAGAAAATCGTAATTAAATGGATATAAAAAGTTAGGTTATGTTTATAATAATCCTATGGTTACGAAGTGACTTTACAAAATTTGCCTTTGGCCAATATTACACTATAAAAGATCTTTGTCAAAAATGATTTTTGACAAAGATCTTTTATAGTGTAATACTGGCCTTTGACGTAAGCCTACTTGGCAACGATTTTTCTGACGCACTTTATAAATGAAAAAGAAAGCGTTTTTTTGCAGAAATATGCTACGACTAAAGTGTCATAAATCTGCAGGAATCATAAAATTTTATGACAAAATTACTACACCGATGTCACAATTATGAAACTGCTTCGAAAAATAGCAGTCCTGCCCACCTCTGCTTTTATATGCAAAAAAAGAAGAAAAAGAAGAAATATTATCTTTAATTCACAGTTCTTCTCTAAAACGCTTTGTATTTATTAATATTTTTATGTTCCGCATTAGTGATGTGTAAACCGACAGTTATTTCTTACCGAGAGTGACCCTTAGGTATAACATATCTAAAGTTCACTATTGTTAACTAGCAACCAATAGTTGTTACTTTTTTTTTAATCTGTGGTGGTTGCCCAACGGGGTTCTAAGTCAACGACTTGTCAGGACCTCAGGAGCGGGAGTGTATTTGAGTGTGTGACTTTGTTACTTCCAACCTACTCGCCGTTTAAGGGGAAGCAGTGTCGAATTTTATCCCCAACACTGAAGGATGCCTGAAGTCGATACCGACCACCCCCGAGAAAAATCTCGAGTGCGGTTGGAACCGACGACCATGCGATTGCGAGGCCGGTCCTCTTACCACTGGACCATTCAGGCGCTAGCGATACTTGTTACTTAGCGATAGTGATCCGTAGGTATAATGTATCTAAGGTTCACTATTGCTAACTATAGTTTGTTTTTAAACTAGGAGGAGTAACAGTTGTTGGCCTGTTGTAAGCAGATTGACACTGTAACACTAAGGCCCAGTTTTTTCACCTCCAGTTAACTTTATCTGATGGTTTATTCCCATAGTGATCACAATGGTTACTAAGGGAATTAATCGCCAGATAAAGTTAACTGAAAGTGAAACAATCGGGCCTTAATCAGGAATTAATTTGGCTTGCTTAGGAAGTTTACACAATCTTCAAATAATCAGTTCTGGCAACAAACTTGCTTACAACTTTAAAACTGACTGAAATTGTCACATGAATTATGAAAGATATTAAATTCTAGGTTTAAATTGAAAGCTTGTGTAACACCGGTTGTCAAGCAGCCAATAACTTTGCGAGTTTTTGGCGGGCAAAATTCAAATTACTCTTCCTGGTTTAAAAATAAACTATAGCAACCATCGATTTGCCCATCGCTATTCCGTATTACGTCTTTTGTTTTATTTAAGTTTTAATTGCTCCTTTTTTAATTTTTGTATCGGCAAAACTGAAATGAGTGTTTTTGTTTCGCTTTTTGCAAGGCTTTAATTTGATAATATTTTGCTTTTTATTTTGAGTTATTTCATTAGAAAAAATAAATTGAAAATATACAGTGACTGCCAAAAAGTTGGCATCAAATGGGAAAAGATTTTATTTAGAGCTTTTTGGAATATCAAACCCGGTTGGTCAGATGTGATTGAAAAAAAGTGCAAATGTGCCAAATAAAATGTAATTGTTTTTAAAATGTAATTGTCTGTCTACGTGGCTCCAAATTTTGACAAACATTTTTTTAGAACAAAATCTGATGAATTAGCAATTTTTGTTGTTACTTTAAGTAGGTATTCAAAAAGTGCGTGAAAAACTTAGAACAGATTCCTTTCTATGAAACTTGTTTCATTTAATATTTTTTTTCTATTTTGGTGTCTTAACGACTAAGTATACGAGCCCCGTCAACTATAGGTTCGGACATTTTAACTTTTTGTCTTTTTGCCACGTAACTGACCAAGTTCTTAATAAAATGAAAATATGTATTAACATGCTATTGAAAGTATACATCTTATAAATATGTTACAACAGAAAAATTATTAAAAAGGAAACTAAATTTGGTTTCCGTAGCTATAATACATTTTACTCAAGAAATAAGTAAATCCGTAATGTCCGAACCTACAGTTGACGGAGCTCATTGGAGTAATAATTTTTGGTTTTTAAAAAGTATTTTGCCCTATTACCAACTATGTATGACATGGACGATGTTAAGCAAAGGATAGCCAGGATAACAAGCATACCAAAGAATGTTTTGTAAACAGTCCAGAGAGGAATAAAATTATGTAAAGATAAAGATATACGATGACACTTCTTATTTAATAATAAATAAATTTGCTTTCAATAGCTACAATACATTTTACCCAAGAAATAACTAAAACCATTGTGTCCGAACCTATAGTTGACGGGGCTCGTATTATGAAAGTCATTTGGGTGTCATAAAGTACTCATAAAGTAGCTCATTAAAGGGGACATTCGAACTGCGGTCAAAATTGAACCCGGGAAAAAGGTCATTAAGGGTCTTAATCCCTTAATATTTTCGTCGTACATCCAATGAATGTGCTTGTAGTACTGGGTTAATTATTCTGTTTACAAAATATATAGGGAAACGTTGAATTAATAAATACGGAGTAATTATTGAAACCGAATTAGTTTTGCTAAGACATGGAGTTGCAACGTATGTTGAGCGACAAGGATTACATCCTGCCAGTTAGATAGAAATGTTTTGACCGCAATTCGGTCACTTTCGAAAAACGGACCGCAGTTCGGTTGCACCGCCATTAAAGCATCCAAAATTTTATTTTGTTAGGTTGGCAATAACGAGTACAGTGACACCTATTGACATTTCAAATAACAAAAATAACCTCCAAATTGACATTTGTTTGACAATACCTCTGTCTGCTGACATCTCAAATTGCAAAAATAACCTCAAATTAAAATTTGTTTGAAATAATTTAAAGACCGATTCCCATGATAGCTGCATAGCGGTAACGTTGTAAAGCGGTGCGCCGCTCATTGGTAGATTTATGGCGCCAGCGCCGGTCTATAATTTGAATGTACCAATGGACGTCGCACCGCTTTACAACTTTACCGCTATGCAGCTCTGTGTCATCTCCCATGGGAATCGTCAACCAATATCACCAACAGCTACATACCACATAACGAAACAGAATTTTCCGATGTTTAAATTACAAAATAACTCACAATCAGATTTTCTTTACATTTACGAGTGGAGTTGGAGTGCGCCAACAGAACGAGTGTTATAATGCCTCTTGTGAAACTTGTAAAATATCTATTTTTTCTACTTTGCACCACTTATTGAACAAAAATATGAAAGATATTGTTAAAAATTGGATCTCCTTAGTACATGGGAAATTTTAGTTGTAATGCGTGGCAACACTGACAACCTTTCGTTTTAAACAAAAATCAAATTGACAAGTTATTAAGTTTTCTTGACCAGCTTCATTGTGAGTATTCTATTAACTAACAAATAGATAACGAATTATTTTGTAAATTCTATTAAAGGTCTTCAATTAAAAATTTACTAAAGTTTCACCAAAAACAGTTTCACAATGAACCACGTTGTGAAACTGTTTTTGATGTCACAAAACGCAAAGTAGAAAAAAGAGTGTAAGACTTTTCAGCGCACTAGTTTTTTTTTAATATAAGGGTATGGGGACAAAAAAATTGGCACAAATGTTAAGCAGAAACAAGTTTATTACCAAAGAATTATTGCACGACATAATATGGATGTGAAAGAACATACATTTAGTTACAAAATCGGCACCTTAACGACTGGCTTTGCGAATTTTTGTTTTTACACAGCCCGCTAAATTACTTGCTGTATTGCTTGTTGTTATCCACTCGAAAATAAAATATTTATTATTATTATTATTTACAATATAGGATTTTTTAAAGTTTCTGTGTTGTTTGTAGAATTCGTCAATCAATTGTCGATATTGAATTCCTTTCAAGTTTTCCATCACCTCTATGTTAGCAACCAAAAAACATTCACAATGGGGAAGCGTTGTCAATTGATCAACAAAACAATAGCATAGCTAGCTGCAAATTGTCACCACCCACGTATTTTCTAAGCATAAAAACTTTGTGCAAATTTCTTGTCCCCACACCCTTAGGTGCTATTATAGCTGTCAATCCCCACACCCTTAGGTGCTATTATAGCTGTCAAAAAAATATTCACCCATTACATTGTCCTTTTCCGCATATTGATTATCAGTTCAGTTTTTCTACTGATGTAGTCACTAAATAAATTAGGAAAACACGACATGTATGTCCATTTTTCTCATTGCTCTATTTTCCTTTTACATAATTTCAGTCTTAAGTGGGACATTTCAGATTGAATTTGGGAAATTAAAATTGAGAATGGGGGATCATAAATTCTAACGTCCCGTGATAGAGGACACCGACGTCTGATCACTTAATATCTTATAAAAAGTTTTCTGAAGGACCAAAAACGATCTGAGCGCATGTTACATTTAAATTTGGCGCTAAAATGTACCGACGATTTACTGTCTAGTAATTTCGTTTTCGCACCGTGGCAACCCTGATGCCCCTTCTTTACATCGCTATGGGGGGAAAACCTACGTACTCAGATCGTGAGCTCTGATAGGTCATGAAGGCTCCATGTGACTTTCAGGCCGTCTGCCATTGGTAATTCCGATGCGTCGAGGCGACCTGCTTCATTTTGCAGCCTGGTCGTTCTCTCTTGTTGATCGAGCATTGTGCCGTAAGGACATGTCTTTTCGCGTGTGATAAAATTAACGGATTCCTTGCTCATTTGGAGAAGAAATCAATCGCAGCTTTGCTGGAAAATCATTCGACACTGCCGAACAACGATTGGAGGTAGTTTTAATCTCGGTACCAAGCCTGAGGCTCCAGTTCTCTCAGGTAACATATAAAGACGCATATCGACCGATCAAAATGGCCGCTAACGAATATCATTTCTTCTATGTTGGCACCGCTGACTTTGACGTACGCCAGGACTCGCAGATTCAAGGTTAGGTTTTCAATTTAAACTGTCATTTTACGGACCGATCGGTGGTTAAATTTTACGTCTAGCTCGTGAGAAATAAACCGCGAGTACGAATTCCGAAGCACGAATTGCGCTGCGCTTACGTTATTTAATTTAAGCCTAAAATAAGCAGCCAATTGTAATTGTTTCGTAACAGTGTAGTGTTTTTACTTTTATTTGTGTAATAAATTGTGTTAACTTTAATTACGATTTTAATTTCTACTTTCATACACACAGTGGGTAATAGTCTCGTCTCTATTTAGTAGAGTTTCATTTTCTGCACGACCTGGTCGATTGGAGACGTCGACCAGTCGAATTACGATTAGTTGTTTGTAAATTGTCTTCTGGCGCCCTTTATAAGTTTACCACCGTAAGATAACCTGCCCCCATTTCCACTGTAGCTAGCAGGGGCACAGCTGATCTAAGTATCGGCAGACTTGTCACCTGGAACCGTGGTAAGTAGACAAGTAGATTTAATTTAAACTTGGGTGACACGCACTCCCTCACCATCGGATTCCCCGAAGTAATTCGGTCACCCCGACGAAGTTCGTGTCGAAAAAATTTGCAAAAAAAGGTCGGGAAAGTGCAATCCACTCGCATATTCGCCCTCCCCCCCACCGCCGCGCGACTGACGTTCGCGAAAAAGAGTTTCGGTTTCCCTTTTTGCAATTTTTTTTATTTGTAATATTTTACTTTTATTTATTGCGTATTGTGTAAATTTAAAATAATCTAATTCAGACTTTTTTGCAAATTTTTTCCCAATCTAATTTAGATTTTTTTTATTTAATGTTTTTGTTTTTTCGCGTGCCCAATATTAATTTCTTCATTGTTCTCAAACTTTGCGTTCAGTTTAATCTTAATTATCATTTTTTGTTTCTTTAATTTTTATTATTTATTGTTTTATTTTTTAAAATATCAAACCCTAAAAATTTGAAACGTTGATTTTTTTACACGTGCTTTACATCTTTCGTTATTTTTTTTTGTTCTGCCTCTAAGGTTGTTTGTAATTAAAAGCTTTTTGATTTTAGCAATTTTCTTTTGTCCTCCAACGAGATAGATGTCCTTTTTTATTTTTAAAATGTTCTATATTTTCTTGAAATCGTTCGTCTTTTCTTTTTAATTTGCCTTTTATTTCTTCAAGCAAGTATTCGTTATTTTCGACGAAATTTAATGATTCTTCATTTATGAGAACGTAATTACTAATATTTGCATGTAGGTAATTTTATTTTCTTTTAATTTTTATACACATTTTTGGTTTATATTTTTTGATTATTATTATTAAGATAATATTTAAGATTTTTGTTTGAAATCAATATTTTAGAAAAAATAAATATTCTTCAACTCGCTAACAATTTTCTGTTAATTTTTTTTATTATTAAATAATTTCAAGCAACATTTTTTTATTATTAAAAGAACATAATAAGTAGTATATTTCGGATATGCAAGCAACTCAAAATGACATTGCAACTGCAAGCAACAAGTGCAAGGGCCTTTGAGGTGCACAAAAGTGGAATTAAATTCTATGTTTATGGATGTACACGTGTTTTGCAAGAAAAGACATAAATCTGGCCTTATGGCCGTTTCAAATGACGACTGAAAAAGATGAATTATTTACGGCCGTAAAGCTTACTTACGGTTCAGTAATTTCCTCGCGGTTAACGAAGCCATTATGTGTTATACTTTATTTTAAAAAAATTATTATCAATACGACACTTTGTAAGTGCAATCATTAAATAACACTCTCCGAGTTAAGAAAAATAAATTTAAATGCAGCAAAATGACATCACTTTTACCTAAACAATATCAAATCAATCACTTTTAAAACTATTTTTTTCCTGATTGCGTACAGCTGGGAAGTCCATTATATGATTTGATCCAGAAATATCAAAGTGTTGGTGTAACCATCACATGGCAAGTAAGCCATTACGTAGTTACGGTTTTAACGTTACAATTAATGACGTCAGTAGTTTTTGAAGAAATCGCATATGAACAAAACACGTACAACTATACTGTACGTACATACGTAACGACCCTGACATGAGTTTTAAAGACTTTTGTTAAGTACATTAAGATGATAACGCTGTGACCTCCTTGTCCATGTTTACAAATTTTCCAACAAAGTTGACACTGAATATTATAAGTTCATGTTTTTACACGAATACAGATAATTTTTTTGTTTCCGTGTTTTTCTTAAGAAACATTTAAATATGACGCCATTTTCTGGGAAACGAAACGAATTTAGGTATTGTATATATTCATTTTAAGAAACTCTATTGCTTAAGTGTTATCAAGATTAAATGTGGATCACCCTGTATGCTAGTTATATTAGATATTGCATCGCGCTCTTCTTCTTTTTGTATTGCTTCGTTAAGTACTAACACTAATCTAATTGTTTAAAATAACTTTGTATGGCAACAAAGTAAATAAACAAATCTAAAAAATGTCGTTGGCAAAAGTTAATCAAAGCAAAAAATATTCACTAATTTTGAGACATATCCGATTTAGAGGAGATATCAATTGCGTTGAGTAATAATACTAATTTTTTATATATGATTTATTCTTGACAGTTACCGGTTTCGGCTTATCAAAATTTCATCAGGCTAGTGTAAGTATCATACTTACACTACAACTTCACTCTCGTCATTTTTCATGTTATTATATTTTAAGTTCTCATTATCTACTCTCCAATGATAAATTTATTATTATTCAGACGTTTAACGGTCTGATGAAGGCTTAATAAGCCGAAACCGGTAGCTGTTAAGAATAAATTAAATACATATAAAAAATTAGGAAGTACATATTATTACTCAACGCAATTAATATTCACTAAATTTCCCCAGATTTCCCCAAGTTCTAACTTCAGGTTATACAATCGACGTAATCCTTCTTGGAAAGTAGTTTTTTTTGTTAGACAGCCTTCATTGATCCTAATCACATTGTATATATGAGCTTATGTAATTGTCTGACTCGCCCCGTTGACAAACGATACATTACTGGGGAATTCAAAATTTGGTCACGACATCTGCAGGTATTTTACGGAACTAACGTTTTACGTAAATGTGCTGTGACATTTAAACGGTGTTTGAAAGAAATTATACAATTCGAAATACGAAAATAACTCGATAAGAGTTAGAAATGCAGGAATTATTGTTCTATTGTGCAG
This sequence comes from Dorcus hopei, assembly GCA_033060865.1. Taxonomy (NCBI): domain Eukaryota; kingdom Metazoa; phylum Arthropoda; class Insecta; order Coleoptera; family Lucanidae; genus Dorcus; species Dorcus hopei. Next base: position 23,847,755 of record CM065421.1, on the reverse strand, counting down.
ATTTCAAGAATGTTTGTTTTACGTAAAACGCCGATCAGTCGGCGATCGCAGCGCCACCATCGGAAATTTAAGTTGCCAATACTTTTGCTGCTTGTTTTGAAGTGTGCCAATCAAGTTGAGTACGAACTGTCCATTGTCAATATTGGCAATTTATCAAATCCAAAATAATTAATAATTCAATCTGAAATTAGTTAGCACATTATATGTAATTTTGCGATCGTTTGATTATCTTATAATTTCTAATCCGTGTTAAAAATATTGGAACCTATTCTCACCTCATATTTAATTATTTAGCAATGCCACGGTTAAATTTTTAAAGACGACTTTTAATAAAATAGGTAAATTTTCGCTTTCATTTACACCATTAATGACGCTATTAAACCTGAAAGAATATATTTAAATTCAACAGGTTATGGGTCCAGAAGAGAATAAGTAGTCTAACAATCACCATACCTCCACCTTTTTTCACGATTCAATGAAACAATTGGTATATGTATTTGGTTACATTTCATTAACTACGGTTGGTATCTGAAACCAACATTATTTTTTAAATTTTCTGTTGGATTTCTTAAACAACATATTAAAACTGTATTAATCGAAATAGAAACTGTGCATCTTACAGGAATTTAAACAATTTGCTTTTACACAAACACAGGGAACGTGCACTTAATGGGAATCTGCTCTCCAAATATTTATTTTCCAGTTACGTACCGCACATCATTATTGACTTTGCACATTCCGAACTTTTTACTTTGACAAATATCAATTTGGCATAACAATTTAAGACGACGACACGTAAACACCGTTCCTTCTCGTCATCGCTTAGAAAGTTATCAATTAGCAAAATGTCATTATTTGTGGACAAACACTCTTGTCGAAAACGTCGAAATTCAGGCTGTGTTTTTGCACGCCCCACACTTTAATCAGGGGGAATACCCGGCTGACCGCAAAATTTCTAATTGGCTGTTAACATGTAGTTTTTATTATTTATTGTCTTTCGGAAAATGTTTATATAATTAGCAGGGTTTTACGCAAGTGATTAGAGGAAATTTTGCCGTGGTGGAAATTTCAAAACTGTTTTTTTTTTCGATCTGGACGAACCAAGCGTAAGTTTTCAACGGAATGATAAAAATAATATTAATTAATTAAAAAATAATTTATATTGAAAGAAATGTTAAAAATTATTAATATTAACAAAACAAATTGTAACTGTAAAAGGAAACAAATTTTTGCAAAAGTAAATTTTATTTACCTATGTATTTGCTTATTTATGAGTAAGAGGGCACAGATATGTGCAGCATTCTAAGTAGAATATATCCATGTATTTGTTTAATAAATTACATAGGAACTCATAACTGCGATAACAACATCATTGTGTGTACATCAATATCGATGTCAATAACAATATCTGGCCCAGATTCAACTGTGGAGCGCATTATCTTCATGTATTTGATATTTTATAGTTCTGTGTGACTTATTATTTAATGAATAACGAAAAGAAATTCGGAGTTCCAAAAATTTATAAAAGGACATTTTTCCTTTAACAACATTTTTAGAGTTTACTAATTGATTGATTTTGTTTTTTTTTTTTTAATTACATACATATAATTTTGGTTTAAGTAAAAAACATGTTTTGTTAGCTTTCTAACTTAATTTACAATGCATACTACCACTGTTTACCATTTTTACTTTACTATTTTGTTTTTATTATTATGGATTATTTTTAAACAATTTTTTATGTTTTTAAATTTCAATTTGCATTACTTAGTTAATTATTCGATTGTTCTAGGACTACAGAATATAATATTTGATTTTTAATATGTAATGATATGACTTAAAAATCGTTCGTTTCTACATTTCGTTTTATTTAAATTTGTATAAATATTTAATTTTTAATTTAAGTTTCAGTTGAGTAACTAACTGTACTAAGTTATATGCTACTGTTCGCCAATGTTGGCAACCTGTGAAATTGAAAAATCCCTTTTGTTTTGACAAAAAATCCTTTTTCATAGACCATTTGAGCTTCTTCATTTGTATGTCTGCCATGTATTCTATTCTGTATTCTATATTTCATACACTAGTTACAAAGTGTTTAGTTCATAATATAGTTTATCCATTATCACATTATAATTGAACTTTTATCCACTATCACATTATAATTGGACTTTTATCCACACTTACGAAGCATTTAAAGTGACCTATTATCCACTAGTGGAATAAACTTACTTTGTTATTGGAATAAAATTACTTTATTCCACTAGAGTGGATAGGTAATAATAAACAACGTACCGTAGCAACCAGTAGGTATGACAAAGCCTGTCACATTTCATTTTACGAATACGAATATTTTTAAATTAATTTCGCTCATTCTGATTTCATAAATGTGAAATCAGAATGAGCGAAATTAATTAAAAAATATTCGTATTCGTAAAAAGATACTATTATAAGTTAGATTGTAGCTTGGGACTGGCAGGTAGAAAAGTATGCAGCACTTTTGTAGTAAACTGATGCCAATCCTACTGGATCTGTGATCTGAATGTAATCTGATAGTTGATCCAATAAAATTATGTATTATTATTATTATAGATGAAAATCCCTTTCTACATACATTAGATGTGTTCATTAGTTTTGCACTATACTTTTAATTCCTTTGCTCTACTTTTCTCACTCCTACTTACATTATATTATACAAAACTCCACTCTCTCAGGAGCGGTTGGTGAAAAAAGTATAGAAAAATGCAGAACAAACAAACGCACCTATTAAGAATGCAGTAAAAATTATTTATTGAAGCAAACACTAAATTATAAAATAAACCAAAAACAAAACTATTAATTGATCAATTAATTTCTTTTTCATTACCTAATATAGTGGTATTTTATTATTTAATTATTAATTAAATTTTAAATTAATTATTAAAATGTTCCTTCTAAACCCTTTTCGTCATTAAAAAAACGAAAAAGGGTAAAACCGTCCCATTTGGCAACACTGGTAACGTTACACAAATAATCCGATAATAATAATTATTATTATTATTAAGGATTCGGAGTTACTCGTTACGATACATGAGGTGTCATCAGCATATTGGTACAATGATACAGATGGAAGCACTTGTTCTAAGTCGTTGACCTAGATCAGAAATAACAGTGGCCCGAGGATAGATCCCTGGGGCACTCCTTTACTAATTATTTTTGGGTCAGACAAAACTTCGAAGATGACACCTTGTTGCATATGTCTGATTAACACTTGTTGGGACCTTCCAAATAGGTAGGAATGTACACAATTTAGAGCTACTCCTCTAACACCAATAGATTGAAGTTTGAACAAAAGAATATCGTGATCCAAAGTTTCAAATGCTTTGGATAAATCGAAATACAATCCAACGGGTGTTTCCCCCTTATCCAAGCAAGTCGTTATATAATTTAAACATTCAAAGATTGCGGATTCTGTAGATCGACCTTTTATGAATCCATGCTGACATTTGGATAGAATGCTGTGCTTCTTCAAGTAGTAGTATAATCTGTTGTAGAAAAGTGTTTCAAATACTTTAGAAAAGATAGGTAATAGAGATATCGGACGGTAGTTGTTTGTGTCGTATTTCGAACCTTTATTTTTATACACGGGTAAGACTTTAGCGTGTTTGAGGGAAGAAGGAAATGAACCAGTAGAGAAAGAAATGTTGATAGCATCTGCGAGTTTAGAAGATATTATGTGACAGAGCGGTTGTTTGGTGTAAATTCTCTTCTGGTACAAATGGCTCTACTGCCTGTCTCAGATAAAGGTATCTCGGATATAAAAATCTGTGCATTATGGTCAGATAAAGAAGATACTACATTAAAACTGCTAAAACGAGGAAGATCACTAAAAATATTATCAATGCAAGTCGCACTATTACCAAGCGTACGTGTAGGTTCAAAAATTTGTCTATACTGTCCATGCGATTTTAGAATGTTCAGCAAAAATATGTTATCCGAGGAATTGACTAAGAAATTAGTGTTGAAATCACCACAAACTATTATATTCTTTGAAATTTTTGAGATATAATCCAGCAGATCCAATAATTTGGTGCAAAACACATTAAGGTTACCATCAGGAGATCGATAAAGACAAATAATAATAATTAAGATTGTTTGTGAAGGACCAGTAATTTTACAGTTGCCTTGCGTTAATGGTTATGGAAGTAAAAAGGGGACTCACCGATTTTCCATCGCACTGATGTTAAATCTTCATTTGCTCTATTCACTGTGTACACAGGTTACGAAATTTCTACGACGAGGGAGCAAACTCGAGTCGCCCCATCAATGATGTGGTGAATAATAATGGTAAAAAACGCATGTGTAAAAATGGAAACAAGGAGGGATATTGCAAGGCCGCCAACAGGGTTGCTAACTTTATAAAAATAAAAATTCAAACTTTTGAACCGTGCGCGAACAAAGATATTGAATTTAATTTTACAGCATGAGAATTTAAAGTCTTTATCTGCGCAGACAATATGGATTAAGAGGCTGACAGAATGGAGATAGCTTATCAGAAACAAAAATCGCTGTACCACCACCCCTTATAGTTTGTCGAGAGCTGCAATTAATTAATGTGTAGCCCGGTATGTGTATGGTTGACATGGCATTCTTTGGGAGCCATGTTTCACTAAAGCAACAAATATCAGGTTGATGTAGCCCGTATAAGAAAACCTCAAGCTCAGAAATTTTATTGTTGATACTACGGATATTATGATGGAGAAGGCGTAGGTGATTATTGTTGCTTTCCTTTAACATAAAAAAGGTTGCTTATCGGAAGGCAGATCTGGATGTGACATATCACATATAGTATTTACAATTTTAGATAAAGTTTTGTGCTTATTGAAGGACACAACCATATTTGTTCCTCATTATGCTACTTATATAAATCGTGGAATTGAGAGTGGATTGATCAAACTTTTCTAGGAATTCTTCTAATTTAATGTTAAATGTACCTACCCTAGACAGCAAATTACTATTAAAGTGGAGAGGAACCGACATAAGAGGTCTGCTCCAAGCACGCTTTGTGACCATTTCGAAACCGTCAAAAGCATGCACTCATCAAAGTTTTACACTTGACAAAGTTGTCAACATCGATCATTATTTCGGTGGGCAAATGATTATGACGGTTTCTTAAACGGTCAGAAAGCGTGGTTGAAACAGAGCTAAGAATAACATTTGTATGACTGCACATACGTAATTTATGAAGCAACAGTTTAAATTTAGGATAGCATTTGTTTCTTAAATCATTAGGTAGGTACCACCACTATAATAAAATAATCATGTCTTGTATAATCTTTGGATAGACATTCCAAATTCTCAATCTGTGTTCTCAATCACGTCAGCAAACCGAGCATTAGGTTTTACGAAAGACATTATTTCAAATGAATCACCGCAGAGTTTGCGTAAAATTAGATCACTTTTTCCTTCCCTTTTGATCTGCTAAAACCAGAATTTTATTTTTGGAATTTCTGTCAGTATTGGGATTAATGTTAAAGACAGAGTTATGATTTGGTAGAAGAGAATCAACATTAGTTACCTGAGATGCATGGTCATCAGAAGAAAAGGAAAGCTTATTATTCAGAATATTATTATTAATACTCTCATCCGTGCTAACAAACGCGTCACAGTAAATCTTAATTTCGTTATAACATTGCGTAGTTACATCTCTGGTCGTAGGCTGAGATTGACTAGCAGATAGAACGCTTTCATGGAATTTACGAGCGATGTTAGTTCGCCGATTTTAGATTTTTGTTGAAAAAGCAGTTCATTTAGCGACCTCTACATGTTAAAGGCTTTGTTGCGAAACTCCTCGAGTTCATAATTTTTGTTCTCCGAGGTAAAAGACTGATAATTGCCTCAGTGGCGGTACAAAAAGAAGTGCAAGACTCCAAAATCTTCAAAAGTCTCTCAAAATAATAAAGTTCCCTTTGTCACTTTTGGATATAAAAAAAATCTCCAAAAGGGATAAATCCCTCAGGTTAACAACTCTGCTGTTAGCTAATAAAGTTAGGTTAGGATAAAATACGGTATAATACACGTATGAAAGGACTGTACAAAATAATACACTGCATACAAGATTAAAAAGACTTAAAGCGAATACCAGTAAGTAAAAAAAAATGGAAAAAAAATTATGGTACGTTTATCTATCAATTATGGTACGCTCAAAAATAAACGTCGAAAGTCTTCTTCTTCTTCTATTTTGCTTATTACGCACTTGGGAGCAGTCATCTTCTACAGTAAAACAGAACAAAACCTTTTCACTTTTTGTTGTATAAAAAAAGAAAAAAATTAACAAAGACAGCTTAAGATTAAATAAAAAATAAGAAAAGAGATAAGAAATACTTCAAGGGCTAACAGTAAAAAAAATATACACCCAAACTTAACCTCAAATGTGAAAAGTCAACCATAACAATATTGCCAGATGATCAAAATAAAAATTTAAGTCACCAGATTAGCTGACAAAAAGTCACAAGTTACCAACCGAAAAGCACCAGTTTAAATTGTGCCCAAAATTATGTTAAATATTTAGGTATAAATTTAAATTAAATTTTTTTTTTTTTCAAAAGAATGGTGACTAAAGCACAAAACAAAATTATAAAAATTGAAAAATAATATCGAATAAAAAAATAATAAAAACAAAAGATAATCGATTTAATAACAGATTTCTCATAAGCTATAACAGAAAATAAATTTAAAAAAACACAGTTTGAAAAGAATGGTGACAAAACAAAGGAAACAAAATAATAAAAATTAAAAAATAGTCAAATTAAAGCAAAATAATAAAAACAAAAGACGGAGTGTTTGCAAAACAAAAGACAATCGATTTTGTAGCACAATTTAATGATTAATAAATTTAGAAAAAAGAATTTTAAAAGAAAGAAGACAAAACGGAGAAAATAAAATAATAAAAATTCAAAAATAATCAAATTTAAAAAAGGTAATCATAAAAACAAAGCACAACGATTTTACAACACAATTTAATAGATTAATACATTAAAAAAAAGGACGTTTATACGAAATGTTATGAAAATTTTCTTGTCTTTTGGATTTTGCGAAAAAGCACCAGAAAATCCCGATTTTTTTTAAATAATCATCAGGTAATAATTCAACAACAAAAATCACTAGATGTGGTGTGAAATCACCACCTCTGGCAACACTGTACCATAACCATAACTGTGACCATAACCATAAATATGCTGCAATGTTGTGACGTCCGCACTTAGCTGTTCATTACCGATAATAATTAAAAATTGGGTTATATGTATAGGTAATCGCTTTGTATGCGGGATGGTTTATTAGGCAGCAAATTGGTTGCTGTTTGTCAATTCTCGTCAAAAATAGGTCGCGCAGTGTCGCCAATTTAGTGACTTTTTGTTGAAATTTCCGGCGAATTTTTGGTGACCGATTTAGGCCCAGTTGTACAATTCCAGTTTAACTTTAAACCAAAGATTAAACCCTTATCAACAACTGTTGAAATAATCGTTGTTAAGGGTTTAAGCTTCAGCTTAAATTTAAACTGGCATTATACAACTGGGCCTTAGTGACTCTTTTAGAAATAATTAATTCAGTTATTTTTGTGCCGAGATGAAACAATTACGCTGGATTTCACAAAAGTCACTTAACTTTAATCATCGATTAAGAATAATCATTCCTATATCTTCAACACATGTAACCATGGCAACGTTTACTTTTAACGGATGATTAAATTTAAGTAACGTTTGTGAAATCCGCCAGTAGTCAGGCATCAGGCTCTTCTTTACCAACAGCATGTGCAGATGATTTTATTTCCTACTGAAACAATTTTTTGATCACATTTTGCATTGGAATTTTTCTTATTTTTAATGATCAAGTATGAGCGAATCGAATAATGTATATTAAGAGAAAAAAAAATGAGAAAAAGAAAGTGAGAGCAAGAAATGGAAATGGATTGTGATGAAATCGTTTTAATACTTAACTGCAGATGGCGCTGCTCCTTCTTACCGCACTTGTAAATTTTCAAACTTAATCGTTGATTAAAGAAGAAAAGGAAAATAAAACAAAAAATAACTGTGGAGATTTAATTTCGTTATTGTTCAATAAATGGCGACACTCTTTTTAATCGGGGCTCAAATTTGAAAAGAAAAGAACGGAATTTCAAATATCGGTAAAATCATTTAAACATTGACATTTGAAATTTGCAAGAAATTAAAAGAAAATTAATTATTTAATTAACGGAGCGGCGTTGCTAATTCGCTCTTTATCGCAACCGGTAATTTATAATAATTTTTAAAGTCCAACTATGACTACAGTTTGTTGAAACTGAGAAGAGACTGAACTGTCACAATGTGACATAGTGAAAAAAAGTTGATCTGTCTTATGTTCTTTCTTGTAATGGAATTCACTTCAAAAATTAAGAGAACCCTTTGATAAAAGAAGGAAATAAATATCATTACGCGCGTACCTACATATATTATTTCCAAACAGACAATAGATGGTGTTACTAATTCTTTAATTATTGTTAATGTTTTCTTTAAGAAAATAATTTTGTTATTTTTAATCGAGAAGCGTCACTACAATCCAAGAAAATTAAAGCACTTTCTTAAAATTCAAACGAGAATTAAAACTGTAAAATTAAAAATGGCAGGAAATAAAAATTATGTGGTTGTGATGAAATTGTTCTTCCACTTACAGTAGATGGCGCAGCTAACGATTTAAAGAAAACAAAACTAAAATTCATTCTTTCGTAAACATATACATATGTAACGAGTGGTTGTTTAAATCCGACGTCAAGTTAGCTGTGAAACAATTCATTCATAGCTGTGTAACATTCACAAATGCCTCTTCAAGGCTTACTTTGACGTCGGGTTTAAAAAAACACTCGTTACTTACATACAAATAAAACTAAATAGTATGTGAGGTTATGATTACAATATTTTTATGACGTCATCCTTCCTCGTCTACTTCGTCATCTACTTTATTCTCATTCTTTTTATTTTCCTTTTCGTCTTTGTCCTTCTTTTTCCATTTTAATGTGACATACTAATTGGAAAATGTAAGTGTGACCATGTTAGCGGACATTCAGTAAAATACCGTGGCCCCCCTTTGTCTCTTAGCAATTAACTTTTTAAACCCAGTCCATCACTGTTTACAATCATTTGACTGTTTTCACTTTATATTCTGCAATGTGTTCAGAAATGATTGAAGGGCATTTGAATTTAGCGCGCTGTCGTATTAGTAATTTTCACCTTACAACGTTGGTGTTCCTGCTGACTATGAACACAGTAGCGTCACTCGAGTATAACTGTCACATTTGCCATTTTGTTTGATACCTACCGATTTGCAAATTACAATTTAGGGCTGGTCGCGGGACTAAATTTTTTGCCCGCTCCCGTCCCGCAAGTTTTCATTTTCTGCCCGCTCCCAACCCGCTCCCGCGGTCATTGCCACTTCTATTGCCCGCGAGGATACTTCCTTTGCCCGCATTTTCCCGCAAACATTTTTCTTCAAAAAACTCAATTTTGATAGCGATGAAGATTAGACGGGGTCCTAAAATAATAAACAATCTCTAGCGCTTTTATCTAACCTAACCAACAAAACTGAAACCACTTCGTAGTCACAATTTTGATTTTTAGTCCAAACAAGTTCTCACACGTTATGCGCAGAACATAGAATAGACAAAAAGTCATTCACAAAAATGGTGTCGTATAAATAAAAGTGAAGTTAATTAATCTAAAACAGTGAACTGTCAGATCAACCTAACGCCGCGTTAGTAACAGACATACTTTTTCTTTGCACCGCCGACTCTAATCTGATTTTTAGTTGCTCACAAGTCACAGGTTACTACTTGGTTACTACCTTATTAGTTCAATATAAAAAAATGCGGGAAAGCGGGACCCGCAAAAAAGAGTGCTGTCCGCCGCTCCCGCTCCCACAAAAAATATTTCTTGTCCAATCCCACCCGCGGGAAGCGGGCGGGATAGCGGGAATGCGGGGGCGCGAATAAAATTAAGCGGGAATGAACAGCCTTAAATTACATTACATTTCCATAAGGGTATCAAACACTATGGCCGCCTTTTTTGACACTGATGTTTAAGTGACGCTACTGGGTAATTACTTATATACTGTGACAATGTGAAAATGAATTCAACCAAAATGTCCTCAGTAGCGGTTTTTTTTTGTATTAGCACTTTTAGCGAGTATATTTTTCATTAATAAACGAAAAAGGGCCACATAAACATGTAGAAATGATAGAATGAGAAATAAATTGTTCCATGTGCCGCCCATGGTAAAACCACAAAAACATTGCAGAATTTAGTACCAACTTTTAAAAATAATCGCGAGCGGGAAATTCAAATGCCTTTCAATCATTTCTGAGTATTAGTTATGTTTTCATTTTGCTTTAAAGATAAGAAAAGCAATAAACTTTCTGAAATTATTGCTCTTTACTCCTCATAATAAAATTAATACGTACAACAAAATATAATTTAAAAAAAAAACGGCACTTTCGAAATACTTTCGATCTGGAGCGCGTCAGCATTGAAATTTTTCTTTTAATAAGAACCGTAAACAATTACTCGGAATTATTTTAATAAACAAACCTATAAAATAGCCACGTTCTTCGTTGAAAGAGCAAATATTGGACCATCGTGTTCGCGCCGGCCAAGCAACACAGAAATATTTATTTGCTCGTTAACTCCCTTTGCACAATGTAGCGTAATTGTAATTACAAAACAGCAACTTTTATATTTTGTATTAACAACGGAAAATAATTATTTGCATGTAACCAATTGTAAAGCACGACAAAATTAAGTATTTAAAAAAAATGATGACGTCGTTAAGCTGCAATAAATTTATTATTGTTATTAGTGACCAAAAATGTCCAAGTTGATGAGGTCACATCCGATTAAATTATTGCTTATTACAATCACTCTCGGTGCAATAACATTTATAAAAATGATGAGTTTACATTCCTTGTTAACAGATAACAGAGGTCAACATTTCAAAGTGATAACCCGTCTGTTTGGAGAAAAAAGAAACAAAAGAAACTTCACCACTCACCTCTCGCTTCATAAATTTGAAACCGATTTATTTGCTCCTTCTCCAAAAGGGCACTCCTCTCGCTGAGCCCGCGCAAGTTTGGCCTCCAAAAAAACATTTCACCGTTTTTCTTTTTCTTTTTCGATTCGGGTAGGGGGTGAAACTGGACTTAATTCTTCGGAGAAAATTTTTAAATGCAGCCTGCATCAGGTTTCATACTTTAATGAACAAAGTGGAGAAGATTATCACGGTGGTATCATCGAGAACGAGTGGTAATTTTCCACTTGATTTTGTTGTTATTATCCTTTACGATCGGTTTTTGTTTTCGGTTTATTTGAAGAATGGTTTTTATGGGGTGCGCGACCCACATGGAACGCAATCGTCAGCGAATGTAATCGGTACAATGTTACGTTATACTGTAGATAGATAACGACTGTGACACAATTACATTTTTTTAATTGTTATTGTTATTAATTTTTAATCATCTTAACAACTCAAAATGCTTGTTGCAATGCATTTGTTTTCAATTTTTTACTTGTATCCCACGCCGCCGTATTCAATTTTACTAACTTCACTATTCTTTTAATTAATATGGTTTATTTTTTTTTTTTGTTTAATGTTTTAATCTTTTTAAACAAAAAAATTCAAACCATAGAATCAATAGAGAATTATCTATACATACTTTACTTATACAATCTTTTTGTTTATTGAAGTATTTTTTCTTCTTATTTATTTTTTCTTATTTTTAATTTTATTTAGTATTATTTTCTTGTTTTATGTTTTGTTTTTCCATTTGTTTTGACTTTATTTATATTTTACGTTTTCAAGCCATTTCTAAACAAACTGCTTTTAAATAAAAATTAATTGTTTACTTTCATTTTTCGTTTTCAACAGCTACTAAAAAAAAATCATCAATCATAACAGTATCATATTTTAAAAGCTTTCTGCATTTATTTTATTGTCAATTTTTTATTACAGTTTCTTAGTTTTACAAGATTCTTTCGAAATTATTTTTCCTACTAATCAAAAGAGGGTGCTTCTTAAACACACAAAATAACATTCGTCTCTAGAACATCGAAAGTGGTGCTGCCAACTCTAGCGGTTTTGAACACAACTTATCGATCTGACGAATTTAAATTAATTCTATCGAAATTTAATATTTCTCATATACAGATCCTTCACGGAAAATGAGAATCACGTGACTAAAATAAATAGGCATTCAAACATACCGTTGTGGTAATACTGCTTACTGCTCTAGATTTATTTAATTGTCAACTTTTGATTGTAGTTTACTAGTTCTAAAAGATTTTTGTAAATTATTTTTCATACTGATCAAAAGAGGGCGCTTCTTAAACATACAAATTAAGGTCCCTAGATAAAGTACCGCAATTACCGCCATTTTGAGTCAAATATAAATTTTAATTGGCTTAATGAATTACGCATTTAGTGACTTTACACGTAATTAAAGTTCCTAGATTTATCTAGGTAAAGTCACCAAATACATAAAGTACTGTAATTCAATAAGCAAATGTAAATTTAATTTTAAATTTTCCAACCGTAAGCATCATATTATGTGTAGGAAATTATAATAAGTTTTGAAAAAGTCGAATTAAAAATGTACCAGTTTGATTGGCAAATAATGCAAAAGATGCAAAATATGGTTACCAAATTAACAATTCAACAACGCACTCTACGAACTCTTGACACTTTAGCACTTAACAGCTTAAAATGCAAACATACACGATAAATTAGCAAACTGCTGACGGAAATTTAGCAACATTCACATACAAGGTAGCAATCTCTAAAAAAAAAGCAAAATCACCAAATGGATTCGCACTAAAAGTCACATGGGTCTTAGTTCTATTTGAAGGCTCTGTATATAAAAATAAAGAAAAAAACTTTTCAAGTTTATGCGAATTTGTCGGAAGATCCATTTGCAAGAGAGCATCCATCTTTGAATCTAAACACGTTATGTTGCGTTTGGATTAAACGAAAGAAAGCAGCTATTAAGTGTCATATGACATGTTCAATTTTGCCGCTAAATTACCGAGACGCATAAATTACAGTACCAACAAAAATATATTTGGGAATTTTGTTTTTTGGCAACATTGTTCAACAGGTGCTATTTTTTTAATTTTGAGACAGACAATATAATATACCGATCGTATAAATCTGAATTAAGAAAAAGTACGACGAAATGACGTAACATGACAAAAGCCGCAATGCTGATGCGCGAAAATTAGAAGAAGATAGCTACATAAAAGTTCTTTGACTTATCGATCGATCGATCGGCATATAGTAAAAAAATGAACTGAACACGTCATTTTTTAAATACACACACAGGGCCGCGCCACCCATAAGTAAGGTACTAAATCAACACTCCGTACAGGTAACGCAATCCCATTCCTCTCGTGAGAGGATTGAGAAACAAAGATAACAAATATAATTGTCGCAGGTACAATAAGAAAGACAACAGTTTTAGGGAATTCTGTTTACCGCAGTGTCACTGGTTTCAATTTAAAAGTGTATTAGGTTATGTCTAGTTAAGTTATTTACCAATCAAAAAGTTGTTGTTTTAAGAAGTGCAGAATATTTTTTTTATGAAAAAGGCGGAATCATTAAATGTCATGCGATACAAGTTTGGGATGCGATATTTAAACTCAATTTTCTTAACCACTGACAGTAACTTTGACAAACGTCACTTCAAATAATAGTTGTCTTTTATTTGCAACGGAGATCAGTTCACTTTTACCCAAGCTCACATTTTCATTACGTTTGACTATTTTATTTGTCGAAGTGATCTAATCCAAAGTGACCCAGATCACTTCCCCCCTTACCGATGCTGCACCTACCGGATATAAAGATCAGTTGTTTCAGTTTAGGAGGGGATACGATATTGCAGCTAACGTTAAACAATCCCACGTGCAAATGCTTAATAAACCTGTCATTATACACTTACTTAATTCTTTTTGTGAAATACTTGTTAAAAATGACTTCCATTTGAATGAAAATACAATATTGACGACTAGTGACTTTGGAATGTTTTATTTGTAACTAAAGCGGATCAGTTAAATCAGTTCACTTTGAGTTAAAGTGAACTGACCAAAGCTGCAAATAAAAGACAACTAATATTTCCAACTGTTTTTTATCCCTAGATGAGAGGAATGTGCAACAAGGATAGATATAAAAAAATCACTAAATGTGTTACCTCTATACGAAGTATGTTGATTTAGTACCTTACCCATAAGGGCAAGATGGGCAGTGCCCTGGGGCTACATTTTTGTGATAAGGAGGGGCGAAATTGTATTTTTTGCCCAGGGGCGCATTCAAGGCTAAGCGCGGCCCTGTACACACATGACGATCGATCGATTGATAATTTTAAGAACTTTTATAAGCTATCTCCTTTTAACTTTCGTGAAACAGCTCTGCCTCTCGCCGACGGAGATCACGTTGTATTCTTAACTCAGATTGATCATAATAAAAAAAATGATGTTTGTATTTAGACGTTTGTGTTTTTATACGTTTGTCATTTTTGTCATCACATCTAATGTCGTTCTTATTTTTGTTTAATAACTATAGGTATCTTTTTTTAATTATAACAATTAACTTTGTTAATCTTAGGTTTTTTTTATGAATAAATTTGTTTTTCATGTTTAATCGTTTCATTTTGATCAGGGCTGCTGCTAAGGTGTCGAGCGCCCTTGTGCAAAGCATATTTTGACGCCCTTGAATAATGCATTTTAAAATTTTGAACAAAATAAATATTTCCATACCGTTTTACTCAGAATATACAGGAGAGCCAATGTTTGCAAAACATTTAATTGTACATACTATCGATATCATAAAAAACTAGGACAACTTTTCGATCCAGTAGCCATGCGTTTCCATTATTTTATTATATTGAATCTTACTTTGCTCTCATGTCAATAACTGTGTTTTTGTTAATACTGAAATTCTGAGCAATTTGTGTAACTGTGACACCCTTTTCTATGCAAATAGCTATCCTAGCTTTTAAAACAATATTTACTGTAGAAATGACTGACAATTTCAAATAATTTTAAATTTGTGGTCGGTAGCAGTTTTACACAACTTAAAAAATCTTGTCCTAGTTTTTTATGATAGCATGGTACATGGTATTTCTCAGTCTGAAAAAGGAATCAACACTGTATATATACAAAGTGACTGACAATTCTATCAAGAAAAACGCATAACAGTGAATGGATGTCACAGATTACGCGAAAAATTTTTAAAAATTCTATGGAATAGTTTATAATTAATGTACCCAAAAAGCATCTTACGCCAGTAAGATGTACGGTATTTGCGATACAATTAAAATTAGTGTTAGCAACGGTTAACCGATTTTGGATATTCGCGGTGTACAGCATGTCACTCATGCAAATAGTGTTGCATAACTTGAATGTGAATCTATGAAAAATATTTTTTCATGGAACTCTATTTGCAAGAGTGACATGCTGTACACAGCGAATATCCAAAATATCCAAAATCGATTAACCGTTGCCAGCACTAATTAAAATTAAGAAAAAATACTGGGAATTTTTATCACTTGAATTGTTTTCGTGTTGTAGTAATTTATTGTCAAAGCAGGTGTTCAAAGTTGAGCCGTTGTCGCCCTTATTTTATACACTTGCACGAAAAAAATTTCTTCAGGTGATTCGCGTGGATTTGTTAATACTTTGGAACTCGTATTTCAGCTGATCACAATAAAGAAATGTCAGAACATTTATTAGGTCTTTTCCGTTTGACCGAATTTCAAGTTCTGAATAGTTCAAATCACGCACAGGATGGAATTTATATCAATTTTGTGCACTGCTCAAGCTCAGTACGATTTTGAACGGTTCAGAACTCGAAATCCTGACAAGTGGAACGGACCTATTATTTTTTTGTTCAATGATTTATGTTTTAGAAATCATATCTGCATCACGTTTTCTTTTACCATTTATTTTCAACAAATCTGGCACTGAATTGGGACAGAGTTATTTTTCACACCTTTTTTCGTAGTTTCAAATTGAATTGAATTTGCGGAATTAAAAAAGTTTACAAGTCTTTAGGCTATATTATGCAATATCAGAGTACTGTGAATAGATCTCTGTCTGATTGATATAAACCACATATAAACGCTGACAAATCATGAAAATGGGTTGCAACTCCTCTTAGTTTAATAATAACTTATAGAAAAGCCGTCATTTTCGAGCAAGATCTTGTTTTTCTCTCTCTAACATAATATTAACGCTACAGATTGTGGTAGGTACTTTGTTAGTCAATTTCCAATCTTACAAAATTTATATTCTTTGGGACAAACTATTAATGACTTCTTATTTGAAAAACTTAAGTTTTATAACTAAAAAGTTATATCCTTCAAGTAAAATAAAGCGACCAAAAAGTTGTCTTTGTTAACCAGAAGGTGGCACCCCAAAAACTTGCCTTTAAGAGAGAAACTTCAAAAAAGTTAAAACTGCTGTAGCGAAGTGTTTTTCATTCAATCAATATCGATTTTATTTCGCATTGAATAATGAGCGTTTAAAAGAAATAATTTTTATAACCTCGGCAGTACAATTTCTTTAATGCACTATGCATTTGTTGAGAAAGAACATCAATTTGGTTGGCCTTTATTTGATGGCTTGTCCAAACTCTCTTCAAATTCAGTAATGTGGAACCTTTCAACGCTTGGATAAGCCAACCTAGACTTGTGCTTCGCCAATTTCTTCTGCTCTTTTAAATTAGATTTTTTAAGCTGAAACCTATCTTTTTCTTCCTCTATGTTCTTCTTTAGAGCCTCCAGCATGACCGTATTATTCGCGAATTGCTCTTTCATTTCGTCCAGTTCTCGCTTGCTGTCCTCCACCCTGCTCATTGTTTCTTGTAAATCAATCAAAAGCTTGGGTTTCGATAATAAGCCGGAATTCTCTTGAAGCCTAAGTATTTCGGATCTCAGCGCGTCGCGTTCTTGCTTGAGCGAGTTTACTCTTTCTCTCCACTGTAAGACAGATTCAGATGAACCAACAATTGATAATTGAAGATGAATGAATACTTTACGTTATTTCGATTTATCTCGACTTCCTGAAATTTGTCTTGCATTTCTTCTATTTCAAGGTTTGTATTGGTGGATTTCTCCCTAAAATGTGCAAGGCATTGTATATCTGCGGAATACTTTGCTCTCAATTTCTCCAATTCTGCGTCTCTCTCCTCAATTTTATCGGCGTGACTTTGATTCTCCATTTTCAGTTGTTCGTAGTCGATTAAAGTGTACTGCTCTCCAATCTTGTCCATTGCCTTTATCTTACCCTGGACTTCGTTCACTGCGTCCCTTATTCTTATGTAGGCCAAACGCATCTCTTCTATTTCCTTGCTTTTCATTCTCTGGTTCTTCAAGAGCCGCTCCAGAAACTGGAAAGCAAAATTATGATCTGAATTATTTCATGTATTTTGTTTGGGCGTGAACCTTTTCTGGAATTTCTTTGGCAGTTTTTGTGTAAATCAGGCCAGTTCCGATATCATGTTCGCGACTGAGCATTTGCTCAAAATTCATGGTAACTGAAGCCAGTTGACTGTTGCGCGTTTCCCTCATTTCGTTTAGTTCCTCCGTTATAGCTTCTCTTTGCAAATTGTTCACATTTCTTAACTCCCATAGGGCATCCAGTTTCTTGATGTATTTAGCCTCGGCATCTCCAGCACGTTCTGATTCTCGTAGTACGTGTTCCATCTAACGGAAAAATTAAATTAATAGCGTTTTCGATTGACTGCACTCTCAGAGTATCTCCATCCCTTTTTATTACATGAGGTTAAAATAAGATGAGAATACTCAGAGGGTGTTCTGGAGCAGTCAATCGCAAATTCTATAAAACAAAAACAAATCTGTGTACTTATATGGACATCGTTTGTGTAATAAATTTTTATGCTTTGAAAAGAAAGCCCTTTTTTAAAATTATTTTTTGTTAAATACAAACATTTTTAAAGTGTAGTTTAAGTATATTCACCTTTCTACTCTTAAAGTAATCGGCCATTTTTCTTTGCAAAAAATTATTTTTCATCTTGAGGAAAGGACGTTGTTTCATTAAATTCATATACAGCTCAAGATAAGGTTGCCTATCGATCGGTGGTTCCTCCTCTTCTTCCGGAATGCTTTCTTCGCTCGGAGTAGTAATCTTACTTTCTTCTTCTTGTACTGCAAACAAAATTAAAGAGAAAAGCAAAGAAATACGATGCAGAACATCTTACCCGTCATTTCGAAGAATTCTTCACGAATCTGTATTCGCTCAGCTAGTTTGCTCATTCTAGATGTATCAAACGTTGGATCAAATATTAAACGATCTACGAAACAAAAATTGCAATAAATGTAAAATAAAATAAAATTCGCATTACCGGGGTCTATTATTGATGGTCTTGGTGTACCGGTGTCTATCGATGGTCTTGGTTTAGTAGGATCTAGTGTCAGTTGTGATTCTGTTAGGTATATTGATATTCCTCTCCCATCTGGTGTTGTTGCGCCAATAAGTTTTTTCGCTATTTCCGTAACGTCCTGTCCTTCACCTACGAGTACAAAATTAAAATGCAAAATTCAATCGTCTTCGTAATTTTTTCGCCAGGGTTTTCACCTTCACCTTCGCCTTCTTCTTTACGCTCATACTCGCCTTCAGCTTCACCTTCAACTTCTCCTTCAGCTTCATCTTCTCCTTCACCTTCACTTTCTCCTTCACCTTCAACTTCAAGTTCTCCTTCAACTTCACCTTCTCTTCCTTCTTCTTCTTCTTCATCTTCCTCTACTTCCTCAACTTTTTCTCCTTCTATTTCTTCTTCAATTATTTCTGTTTCTTCCGCAATTATATGTTCTTCCTGATCCTGGCTTGAAGGCAATGGTACAGTTTCTTCTTCTTCTTCTTCTCCTTCATCCATTACTTTCGCAGGCAATTCACCTTTATGGCAAAATAAAACGAATGCAAACGACTTTAGAATTCAAGAATATGTATGTACATATAGGTATAGAAAACATGTTAAATTCCTTGTTCTTCTAAAGTAATTGATTTACTTACCTTCAGCATCGTTAGATTCTCCTTCTATTATATTGACGTCCTCGCCGGATTTTACGATTTCAGGCTGCACATACTAAAATAAGTTTGATCAATAAGCAGCCTCTGAATTGTTTTATTTTTATTTAGAACTTGTCCAACTTCAACATCAACATTACATTTTTTTATTAATGGTTACACATTGATGGATAAAAGTATACGTTGGATACAATGATGGAAAGTTCATTAACTTTGAGACTAAAGGAGTCCTTATCGGCTTATTTCTCATCGTTTTCGACCATTATTGTATATAAGAAGGTACATTTTTTAAATATCTGTTACATTAAAGACAAAAACGTCTTGTTTGGATTTATTTCTTTATCTATTTTATTCTTTTGAGCTTACCTCCTCTTCCATTGCTTCCTCACCGCCAATCCCTGCTGAAGCCACCGATTCCTTTTCAGCTTCTTCCTTGGTTTCCTCTTCGACAATTGAAGAAGCACCACCAGATTGCATTTCCTCCTGCTCGGGTTCATTTTCAGGAATTTCTTCTTCTGCCATAATTAGTGAACTTACAAAAACAAATTAAAACTGTCATGAAATCAACAATGTAATGCGACGATGTGATTCAATCACAGAACATACGATTCAATTTACAAACAATTTAAATGTTACGCGTAAAGTCCCTAGTTACGCGCTACGAAATGCTTCGGAAAAGTAGTAATAGATGGCGCTAAGATTAAAAATAGTTTTACTTTTAAATATGCAGGGTTGAGATTAGTATACGGAGAAACAAGAAAATTAACGCACGGCTGTGTGGAATTTATTATTGACATCGCGCCCGTTACGGACTAATCAAATTGATAACATTTTTGAAATATTTCAGATGCAAACCTGCAGTCATTGTTGATTACAGCGTACTTTGTTGTTAACTTCAGTTCACCTTTTAGTAAGCACCTGAACAGTTTTTATTTAATGAAACCTTTACTGGCTCTTTAGTAATCTTGATAACTTTTGTAATACGAAAGCATTGTTTATGTATTTATAGTTAGTTAACCTAGTCTTCAGAATGTGCTGCCATCTAATAACTGTTGATTAAAACAAAATACACGAACGGGTGACGAACAGCATGTGTTTATAAAGTTTGAAACTCGGCTGAAAGAAAAATTATTTTATCTACTGTCAACTGAAATCTGACGAGCGGCTAAAATCTCCGCACGACTTCTTATGGTGGGAGAGAATTAGCGGTTAATTTGACTTGCGCCTACGGAGGTTAGGACTTCGGAAGCTCTTAAATATAGATTTGATCATAAGAGTAATTAGAAAAGATTTTTAACCTTATTGCATGTGTTATTTTTTATACTTTATGTAATAGGTGCAGACAGCAAATATGTTTCTGGTTGCTCATTTTCATTACAATAATTATTTTTTTCGTAAGTATTATCCCTAGTGATGTTCTCAACAAGAGTGAATATGTTTACAAAATGGGTTCCGTATGGAATAAAATTCACAGTCGCATGAATATGATTGTACTCACATTTTGCAATACTGACATTAATTTACAACATATTTGTGTTTCTTATAACAATATAAAATTTTTCTTTGGTATTTAACTGATACGTGTTTATATTGATTTGATTGATATTGCAATCAAAAGTTAATGATGCTCTGTGATGATTTATAATTTTTGTTATATGGCAATTAATCTTTCCTGTAGTAATTTTTAAAATTCTTTCGACCGTCTTTTCATGAATAAAATTAATTACAGTATGTGGTCCCTCATCCAATCTCTGTACTTTTCTACCTTCCAGACAGAAATATCCAATTACTTTAACATGGATTATACAGGATGTCCCAAAGCCCTCGTTTGAGACTGAAACAGTATATAGAGAGGTGCAAAAGAAACAACTTTTTTCAATACTTTTTTTCCAAAAGTCGATAATAAGGGAGTTATAATTCCCTGAAAGAAACTTATTTTTTGGCAACATCTTTCTGAATCCTTTAAGTTATCAAACCAATATTTGAAACTTAGATATAAGGTACCTAACTGAACATTTACAATGCATTTGTCAGATCCTTCCTCCTTTTAATGTCAATTTTTTACGATAACCAAATGCAATGGACGTATGTTAACTTATAAACCTCAATTACTCGAAAACGGTTACGTTTATCGAAATGCAATAAGAGAGCCTTCTTGTGCCAAATCTAAAGAATATTCTCTTCATAAATTTTTGATGAAATATGTAAAAATAAAAAGTTAGGAATAAAATACTGAAACTTCACCCTTATAAAAGGAGGGAGGATCTAACAAATACGTTGTAAATGCGTAGTTAGGTGCCTTATACCTGAATTTAAAATGTTAGTTTCATAACTTTAAGGAACCAGAAGATATTGCCAAAAGAACAATATTTTCCAACCCTCTTTCAGTGCTTATAATTCCTTTATTATTGACTTTTGGAAAAAAAAGTATGGAAAAAAGTTGTTTCTTTTGCGCCTCTCTATATACTGTTTCAGTCTCAAACGAGGGTTTTGGGACACCCGGTCCATGCATGTTTGTGTTCATACCACAGTTTTTTCTCATTTCTAATTATTCTCATTTTTAATTATTCTCATGATCAAACTTGTATTTAATGGTTTCTTTAATATAGCGAAGTCCTAACTTCCGTATGCACAATTCAAATTAACCGCTAATTCCCTCCCACCACAAGAAGTCGTGCGGAGGTTTTAGCCGCTCCTTGAAATCTGATTTATAGCCGATTTGATGAATATGAACGAAATTGTCGTCGCTTTGTAAATACATATACAGGGTGGCCCAACAAAAACGAAACAGACTGAATATCTTCAAATAAAATTTTGTTTTAAAAAAAACGCAAGAATAGATGGATATACCATATGTCCAAATAAATTTTTGATAAAGGTAGGTCATGAGTGTAAAATCTACAACAACAAGCAGTTTTTGAAGTCAGTGACATATCGTTGTAAGATATGGCCTATTAAACTTCAATTTATTTTTAACAAATTCAAAACATTATTTTATTTGAAATTTATTCATTATTGATAAATAAAGTAAAATTTGGTGAAATTTTTTCCGTTTGGTCAAAATCCTCCATTATATGCTTTTATATTTTTTGCATATGCATTTTCATTTTTGCATATGCATTTTAGTTAAAGTCATAAACATGCGAATATGCACTTAACATGCATTTGCATATTTTCAAAAGCTCTAGTGATAACTCATATGAAAGCTAATTTTTAATAGTAATTTACTGTGCGAATTGAAATTACGTAAAGATATTGAAAACTAATGGCGGATTTCACAAACGTTACTTAAATTTAATAAATTGTAACAATTTTTTCCCCGAAAGAGGGCGCTAAAATCAAATTTTCGGACATTCATATTCACATTACTCTATAAAATTACCTTGTCAATGAGATGCCATTCATGGTACATTTCCTATTTAAATTCTATTGGTTAGAGAGCTGGAAGGGAGGGGGATGACATATGACAGTTCGGTATAGGATAGAAAAGTGTCCCCCTGGGATTATAAATCGACCTATTTTTGCGTTTTTTCAAGCAAAAATTTTCTTGGGAGATATTCAATCTGTTTCGTTTTCGTTGGGCCACCCTGTATCTGCAGGAAAACGAGAGCCTGCGTTTAATTACTTTAGATTTGGAACATTTGAGACTTTTGTTTTATTTGTTATCACACTAAAATTACTAGGTTATTGTAATTATGAGCTGATATTTACGGATGACAAAAAATAAATATTACTGATTGTAATCCATAAGTTTCAGTTCATAATTACAACCACCAGGCAAAAGTTTTATATTATAAAATTGCATTTATTTAAATAAAAATTCATTACAAGATCCTATTTTTTTGTTAACTTTCTGTGAAAAAATTTTTAATTAAATTTTCTTGTTTCTGAGTCCCTCGACATGTGAATTCCAGAATTTTTATTTTTAAATCTATTTACATAAAATTTGAAAAGTATTAATTAACAAAAAAAAAGAATTTTCCAGCAAAATATCGAGCATAGAGTATTCCATTTAAAACATGTAGAGTGCCGCAATGGAAATAGGATCCAAATGGTTCCAGTGTCCAATGTAATTTTTAATTTTCATTTGCTTTTGTTGTGTTGTAAATATTTTGTCATATAATTTTAATTTTATCTCTATTGGTTGCCGAGTTTTAAAAGATAAATATTTTGTCATATAACTTTAATTTTTATCTCTATTGGTTGCCGAGTTATTTGCAGAAAACCGAAAATCGCAGAATTTTCAAAGGGTGTTTTTGCTCACTTAGGGCTTTTTTGGGCAGGTAAAATAATTCCGTGTTCACCGCAGGGTGAACTACTAACCCAAAGTTTCAGTTTTTTTGAATTTTCGGGTTGGGAACTTTCCCTTATTAGCGGCAATGTTCGTTAACCTGAATTTATAATCCATTTTTTACATCGTACATCGTAATGAATGGGAAAGATAAATTTTCTAAGTCCAGGGTTTCTTCTCAGGCTCTTTTCGCACATAAAATAACTACATTTGTTCCCCGACATCCTAAAAAATTCGTCGAGAAATTAGAACAAAATGTGACTAATTTAAGTATTATGTTCACAACTATAACGAAACTCGGTGACATACACGGCAACACCACAGTGTAACACAGCGCAAACAAATCAAGACGGCATTTATTGGAAACAGTTGATGAGTGGAGATTCAAACCTGTTAACGTCCGCTGGAGTGCTACACTTCTAGTCCATCGCCCCCTATCAATCTTGGTCCAGAACTAAAATTAATTTCCGTCGGTTGACTAACTATGACGAAAGGAAGCAAAAATTTAATCCTCCAATAGTTCGAGGAAGTATTTCCAGATGGCGCTATATCTAACAATCGCCAGCGGTGACATCTAGTAAACGCATTAATTTGAGATGAAAATACTTAGAAGTTTTTAATTAATTGATAAAAACTACAATTAATAAATTTATTAAATAATATATGTATATTAATCACGGTATATCTTATTAAAAAGTCCTACTTTTTTACAGAATTAAATAACTTTAAGACAACAAATTCTGCAGAATGAAAAACTTTCCCTAAAAAACCAACATTAATTACTCCTCTACTTTCACAAGTTTCTGTTTCAATGTCCGTAGCTGCTGAATCTTGTTACAATTGTAATCGAGTTGTGCTTGAACATTTGCTGCCTGCGCAGCCCACACGAGTGCCTGCCTGAATTTTGTCTGAGCGTAATGTAAGTTCTGTGGTACCAAAACACCAAACCACTTTATGGGATCTTGATGCTTATTGTCGCCCTCCTTATTTTTTGCTTGCCTTATGATCTCCAAGTCGTATGTCTTGTATCCCAATTCATCGTCAAATTCTGAGTTGATAATAGCCACGGGATTCATTTCCGGACTGTCTTCTGTCGGTAGTTGCAGACTTGAAACGTTGTTGTGCCCCAAGATGTAACGGGCTTTCGCCAAGTTTATTTCACCTTCTCTCATGGCAGTTTCCAGCTCCAGTTTTTTCTGTATGTACTCTTCTGTTAACGTCAAAGTGTCTATCGTTAATTTGTCTAGAATTGTGCATATTTGATTTAAATCTTCCATTATTTACTTGCTTTGAATGGAGAACAGCAAACAACAATGATATTTAACAATCATGTGATCAATGATGTATCAAATGGTTAGATTTCCTGTAGAGAAAAAGAAATTGATATTAACTTGAGAGTGAGATGGTATATACACTCGTTTCAAAAGCATTCATCATCCCAAGTCACGTGATCTAAGCTTTGAGTGACATCCTTGTCGCATACATGAGCTAAAATCACTCACAGATATTCGCTATTTCTTTCATATGTTGATATCAATCGAGAATGCAGGAAACATAAGGCACCGTGTATCTAGGTCTTATCACATCATTGGATGTGATTGCCTGCAGTTCTACCAACTATTTTTTGGTCGCTTGTTTTGTTTTCTTTTTTCTCTCTTCTTAACGGGCTCATTTTTTTATTCGGGATTAGTATGGGATGGGATTGTCATTCGTTGCAGCGATTGAACCAAAAGCGTTTTTTTTTACATTTTAAAGTGGACTAGTTTATTGCCAGGATGCGTTTTTTATGTACGATGTAACAAGTTCTTAAATCAGCTATTTTGTCCAAGTTTCATCGCCGATCGATTTTAGATGTTTCTTAACCATTGAAAGAATAGATGGAAATTGTCATTTTAAAGCTGCAGCCTGACGTCATGAAGGTTGAGCGCTGAAAGTATAAGATGCAGTAAAAAAACGGGCCCAACGATTCCTCAGGGCTACTCTAAAGCTGGATTTACATCTACATATGATTTACATGGAGTGTTGAACACGTCAAAACGCCGGGCGTACTTTACTCCCATTGGTTAGTGCTCGTTAGGACTGTGGTTACGGTAAGCAGTGTTGCCAGATGTGGCGCTATCATTTCAGAATTGGCGTCATACAAATTCGGTTTGGCGCTTGGCGCTTGGCGCAAAAAATGGCGCTATCCTATTTTAAAACATAAAAATTACGGCGCTTGTTGGCAGTTGGTGATTTCATTTTGCTGATATGTGTTGATATTCCTGTCCGTCAAAAATAACAAACGTCAAGTTACACACCAACTCGACAATTTATCTGAAACACCGTAACCAGTTGTAAAATCGTTGAAGTAACATGGGACGAATTTAATAAAAAGTGGCTTGAAGAGGACTGGGCAAAAGGTACATATGATTTTCTGTTGAAATTATAATATAATTACCCCAATTCTGTAACTCATAACAACATTGCTAAGTTAACAATATTGTTAAGTGAGATATTTTGACCAATCAGTACATAGAAATCCGTTGTATCCGTTGTAAGCCCTGATTGGTCAAAATATCTCACTTAACAATATTGTTAACTTAGCAGTATTGTTATGAGTTACAGAATTGGGGTGCTAATATGTATGTATAATACACTGCGCCAATAAATTAGGGGAACACCAGAGAAACGCAAACATGTTAGCTAAACTTAATAGTAAGCCAATGTATAATAACCAAACTGAAGAAAGTAACAGTAACAAAGAATATGAAGAACTAATAGAAATTTATGAGGAAGTAGTTAATGAAAAATATAACAAATAAATATACATATAAATAAGTGAATGAATTTTGTTTTTATTTATTTAATCATTATTTTGCTTTATTTGGCGCCAGGTAGCACTTTAGCTAGTTACTTTAAATTTGGCACCAAGTGGCGCTTCGAGTTAGAATACTTGGCGCAATCTCTTCTTATTCGTCTGGCAACACTGACGGTAAGTTGACCAGTGAGTGAACACAACCCAGTGAATGAATAGTCCGAACAGAGACGTATACTTCTGTGAAAACAACGAAAACTCATTTAAAGAATTGGCCTATTCATTCACTGGGTTTTTGAGCACTTTTCGAAAAAACTGTTAAAAGTAAGAAAAGTTACATTGGGCCCGTTCAGGTAACATAGCTGCTGCAAGTCAGCGCTCAGCATGATGAAAGTCAGCGGTCACGTATCTCTGAACGGACTGCTACTTCTCAGCAATTTTTTGTGTCATTTCAAAAGTTTAAAATTTATTGAACCTCGTTTCTGAACATTTTATGAATTGAAATTTATTAATTTAAATACAATGGCAGAAAATATTTTGTTGTGTGAATTATTATGCGACAATTGGCTAGATTTGAATGGTCTGCGGCCCATAATACAAGATCTTGCTAAGGTTATGTTTGTTTATACCTACCTCCACCAATGAACGCTCAGCGCTGAGCAAGTCAGCGTAAATAAATTCCGCTGTGTAGAAATGACAGCTGCTGGAACTTAGCGTGTCGGTTCAGGAAATTTGCTGACCCAGCAACTCAGCTGCTGTGGTCGTCTGAACGGGCCCATTGTTAAGATGATTTTTTCTGGCTCATTACAATTTTTAATGTCAAAACATTCTTATTTTATATTCTTTAACTATCGCAGCAATAATATGACGTCTTGCAACGGCCAGAAATTAAAAAATTGTCTTAATTGTTCATTCACTGTGTATTTGACCTACGTAAAGAGCAGTAGCCAATAAGAGTACAGTACGCCCAGCGCTTTTACGCGCTTTAACGCTCCTTGTAATTAGTGATGTCAAAAAAAAGATCGTAGGATGTCGCAATTTAAATTTTTGTATGAAAACCTCACTCCAGATGTCAAATGTTGATTAATAAATAACAATAGCGTTCAACGGCTCCAACTTATTTAAACGCAACATAAATGAAACATGTTTCTGATTTTAGTCAACTGTTGCGTCCGCTGAACGCGCCCTATACTGGTTTTCTGAATTGTTTGATTAATTATTATTATGAATTTTGGCGATTTTTTCTTTAAAAATATTTTATAGTTTTTTTCATTTCATAATAATTATAATTTTTAACCTCATATCTCATATGTTATATCCAAACATAATTTACTACACACATCTAGCAGGTAAGTTTCATGATTTATGTTGGTATACCTTGTCGAGAATTTCAAACTTCAAACATTCAAATTGTGGTGTAACGTCTTTAAACTTTTCCGTCTTCTCATTTTCAGTTAACTTATTTGCAAAAAAAGGAAAACAAATAACTTAATCATAAGTATTCAGTGTAAGTAACTCTTAAGCATTAATGATGAACTGCCTCGATGTAGAGATAGTAATGAAAAATCACAGGTAAACATCAACTTAACCTCTACTCCTTTTTAACTGATGTACAATAAATTTAGCTCAATTTCTAAAGACGAAATCATCAAAATATGTAAGCAGTATTTAAGTACAAATAACGTAACACCCGGTACAATTATCTCTAAGTTTGATTGTGTAAAAAATTATATTTTGTACGAAATGGTTCACCACATAATTATAGGCGAAGTAAATGCAAGGAATGTAAGTGTACAGTCTGAATGAACTATAGTAATTAATATTTTGGTTTAATAGGAACAAATAAGTATTGCTGAAGTTCACATTAATTGGTATGTGTACGCTTTGGACTTTAATGGACCTCAAAGTGAAAACTGTGAGCAAGAAAATGGGGAGGTAACAAACTTATCAACACAGTACATCTTGCCATCACAACAGTTTTTTACTTTATGGGAAAATTTGGTCTACGAATCCAAAATAAAGGAGAATGTAGGTATTATTCGTTAAGTTGCATGTGCGCATTCAAGAATTTCTTGATTCTTTCAGCTGTTGAATTATGCCCAGACAATGATGGAGTTTTCTGACGTCGGTGTAAATACAAACGTTATAAGTTGCAATCGCGTAATTCTACTACACGGACCTCCCGGAACAGGTAAAACTTCTTTATGTAAGGCGCTAGCACAGAAATTAAGTATTAAAATGCAACAGCGATTTAAATATGGGATTTTGGTGGAAATCAACGCTCACAGCTTGTTTTCTAAATGGTTTTCCGAGGTTAGCAATTACACTATTATAAAAATAATGAGGATATTTTTTAAATTTTATGTATTTCTAGAGTGGAAAATTAGTAACGAAAATGTTTATGCAAATAAGAGAGCTCGTCGAAGATTCTAAAATGTTAGTGTGCGTTTTAATTGATGAAATTGAATCATTAGCGCACGCTAGGCAACAGTGCATGTCTGGTAAAAACTATAATTAATTATATAACTTTCTATCCATTCAAACTTTATGAAGCATAATTTTCTGTTTGAAGTGTTTCATTTTAAAAAAATTTATTATAGGGAATGAGCCTTCAGATTCCATTAGAGTTGTAAATGCCATACTAACCCAAATCGATCAAATCAAACACTTTCCAAACGTCATCATATTTACAACTTCGAATATGACCTGTGCCATCGATACTGCTTTTGTAGACAGAGCTGATGTTAAACAGTATTTAGGTTTACCACCTGTTAAAGCAATTTACCAAATACTTCAGTCATGCATCAGGGAACTTTTGAAAGTACTACCACAAGGTAAAGTAATATCAAAGAAGTCTCACAACGAAGTTTGTTTCAGACTCGCATAATCTATGAAGACAACTTTGAAGACATTAATACGTCAAAAGTAACAAACTTTAGTAACGAGATTCATGAGAGACACTTAATGGAATTGTGTCGAAAGTGTGAAGGATTTAGCGGGAGGACTTTGAGAAGAATTCCGTTTTTAGCTCACGCTTTATTTATCAAAAAGACTCCAAGTAGTTTAGACGAATTTTTAGGTGCCATGAGCAAAGCCGTTGATCATGAATGGAAGCAACAGAAACTGATTTCTTAAATTATGTAATTTTTTGTATTGTTTGTGTTTAAGTTTCTGAAAGAAAAATCATTTTAAGCTTGGCAGAGAGAGGTAACATTATTTAAACAACTTTGTTTTTAATAAAATTTCTTACATTCCATTGTGAAACTGTTAATGTTGACTGAGTAGGATAGTTTGAGTTAATTGGGTTGTCATTTTGGAAATTTTTTAAAAATAATTTATATACATATCATTATTATAGGGGAAGTTTCTGACAAACTTTACTTTTGTTAGTACATTAGGAAATGAACTATTGCATTTTTTTAGGATAAATTGATCCAAATCAGTAATGTTTTAAGACAATCAATTAAATCGTGATTTTCTGAGTAAGTTAAACGGTGAAAATTAAACTTATTACAATATATGTAGTATGATCATATCTTCCACATTATAAATAATGTAGCAAGAACCTTATAAACTTCAGGAACTCTTATGTTGTTGAAAAATGAAACATAATTTGGACGTGTCTTTCCTCTTTAAATGTAATTACAACTCATGTAGTATTTACAAATTTATAATCACCCTTGTCAATCCTATTTTCCTTTTAATTCTTTTCACAACAATTCCATTTTTGTTATTTGAAATTTTGATGTTTTTAATAATTTGTTCGTTGACATGTTTAATAATAATAACATCTCTTACAAGAAATGAAGTGATTTGGTATAAAATTCGTTAGCATTATCAAATACAATACAAATTCCGTTTTTCGACCTCTTTTTTTAATGCCAGAAATATTATTTTTAGATTGACCAATATTTCTCTTTGTAAATTCAATTTTTACAAAAAGGAAGGAAGATATCTAAATAACAAATATCATTTTGACACAGAATCAATTAATTTAAACTAATTTTACTTTGACGACATTTAACATTTCATTAGGATTTTTAGGGCTAAAATAAAAACATTACTTATTCACAACTTAAATAAATTAATAAATAAAATTTAATTTCTAAGTTTAATAAAAGTGGAATCAATGGCTGCGTTCAGGTAACTGCAGCAGCTGAGTTGCTTACTAAGCAATCGTTTGTGATTGGCTGTTACTTTAATTTGAACCAATCACAAACGATTGCTTAGTCAGCAAGTCAGCTGCTGCAGTTACCTGAACGCGGCCAATGAATTTTCATTAAATGAATTATGTATTATTAGCAGACCGCGGGGACTTGGTGGGATTGTACGGTAAATGACCTAATTCGAGCGCAAAAACTGTACAAAATACGTAAATAACAGTCAGTGGCGATTGTACGATCGAGCGCGCGCCGCACCTGAGTAGGCGCTTAGACTTTGGACCCCACCACTGTCTCACCGCTTGATTATTAGATAAGCAATTAAATTATGTATTGCATAGAGTCAATAACACGAGACTCACTTTCCTGTTGACTGAAAACTCATGAAATCTTTAAAAAAATTGTAATCACTATAATACAGGATGTCCATTTTTCGAGCCTGAACACGTCTGGTCACTTGAAAATCCAAGAATCAACAGGCCAATTCGAAATCAAGTCAGATTTGGGTTAAATGTTTGGGCAGAAATTTTGGGAAAACAAGTTATTGGACCATTTATTTATGAGGAAAATCTAAATTCCGAACGTTATCTAAATGTTCTTAGAACTGCATTTGCAGAATATTTGAATAATATAATTTATATCATCATATCATAAGGAGACTTCCAGAATTATGATTTCAACATGATGGTGCACCACCGCACAATGCAAGGGCTGTTATATGAAGGAACAGTTTCCAAATCAGTGGATTGGGAATAAGGGAGTAGTTCGTTGGCCCGCAAGGTCACCGGACCTCTCTCCACTAGATTTCTTTTTGTGGGCGGTTTTAAAAAAATAAAATTTATGCAGAATCAATTAACGACATTGCCGACCTATGGAATAATATTCCTCGTCATCATTAAGGCGATTTCCATACTTCTTTTAAGTTTTATGAAAAGATCCACAAAGTGCAATGCTTCTATCTAATTTATACCTACTACCTACTCGATTAAATATTCATTCTCTGGTTTGGATTGGACGTCGATTGCGTGCTCGATATGCGCACAACCAAATGAGTACTTGTAACGAATACTAAGTACCGAGTACTGTACCTAAAAGTAACGAGTAGTTACAAGTACTGAAAAGTAACGAAACTTTGCATCTCTATTCTAAACACAACTTAAATTTAAGCTCTGCTTAAAAAGTTGGTGCAACTGGGTATGAATGTCGTTTGTTCAAAACTTTTGACATGACAAAGATGATGGCATATTTAAATTCCTCATAAGAATGTGTCTTAACAATGTCCGACTTAAAAATGTCTAAACTTTATTGGTTTTTATAAAAAATAAAAACTAAAATCGTGATTTTACTTTTTTTTTCGAATATCTTAAAAACCATAAAAAAATAGAAAATTTGTGTGCAAATCGGTTTTGATTGCAGCAGATTCCTCGAGCAGGCTCTGTACAGCTGTTTCAGGCCTAGTTGGGCCTTCATCAGCAGAACCGTAGCTCGAGAAATCCACTGCAAACCAAACCGATATGTCCGAGTTATTCGCCCATGCGATGTGAAAGTATTAAATTGTTCATAAAAAAATAGGTGAAATTTGTTTGAAGATTACTGATTGGGACAAAAATACACAACTTTGCTCCAATTTAACGAACTTCATATCTCCTAGGATAACCGAGTTCGCCATGGCTCGAAAAACGACACCTGTACAAGAGATAAAACGTTAAAAATACAAACAAGCGGGGAAGAAGCAAAAAAAATAACATTCTTATCACCCCCAAAATAGTAAGTAAAATTGACCTAATTATTAAGTAGTGATTTTTTTTTAGAAATCGAAACTTTATTTGGATGCTTCGTCTTAGATCCTTGTATACTTACATTTATTTAGATTAGGTTAATTCATTTAATTTGCTAAATTTTGCGGAATATTGTTTAATATATGTTGAAATTGTTGGTACTATTCTAGTGTCAAAATTTGAGGTTATATTGTAATTTGTAATAATAAGCCAATATAACTCGCACTAGATGTCGCTGGCTAACATTTTCTGGCCAGCCGTGTTTTAAAATTACTCGAACAAGCATTCGAGCGTTTGATTAATATGCAATTTCCTACCTAATTGAGCACTTAATTAAGGTAAGAAATCACATGTTAAATAAATGCTCGAACGGCTGTTCGAGTAATTTTAAAACACGGCTAATTCTGAACTCACGTAAACTGCGTTCGTTTATTCAACTTCAACTCCGTTCACCCTATTTACTCTTTTCACACTTTTGTCTCACTTTAACTTGTATGAAAACAGCTTCGCTCTCATTTTACTTTCTACTCCATCCCTGCACGGAGTGAATAAACGAACTCGGCTGTGATCAGTGAAGTTTTTGAAGATGTTTGCAAGACAAACGTAAAATGTTTCCTTACTAAAATAAAAATTATTTGCACTCGTCTTGCGGTTTAATACGCCAAGTATTGCCGACGTTCTCGTGAATTGCAAAATTTTTCGAGCGGACTAAATTTGAAAATGCACGCAGTAGTTCAATTGACTTTAGTTTACATTTTTCAACCAATCAGGAGCTTATCTTGCCATTAAGTCGAGCTCATCAGCAGTATGGCTGTCAGTATAAATTTGAAGCTAGGATGATGGACTTCCCTTCTGTGAAAAGTGCATATAAAATTGAAGATTTTCGCAGCCCTAACACAAAACCGCCCAAAATAGCGTGGAAACGGTACAAGATGTCTTTCGAAATTAACTGACGCCCTCGTTGACCAGGTAAGTCCTCCCCGTGTGCAAATATTAGCGCTGAAACGTAACGATTAAGCAGTCCTGCATGTCGACCATATTCCACGAATCCAATAAAAATAATAACTGTAGCTCTTTTCTTCGTGTTCTCGTGCTTAACGTAACCCTAGAAAATTTAATTTTAACCCTTGTAGTTTAGTCTGGGTGAATGCTGGTTTTTGTGGTTAAAAATGTGCATATGAATTATGATATGTGGAATGCTAATGTAGGGCATTTAATGTTTCCATCATTGATTATCTAGCCATATGGCAAAACTCTTATTTTAGCTTAGCCTCGCCTCTTATCACTAATTTTTATTTTCAGGTTGGGTACATGGTATTTTGATCCTCAAGATGACTTCGAGCAGGTAAACACTATTAAATAGACTGCAGAAATTACAAAAAGATAAACAAATAGAATTACAATGTGACAATGATGTATTCTGGTTTTTGAAAACATTTAATTTCTAATTTAAAAGCCAAATTTCCAAAGTGTATATCTTTAAAAATGTTATCCCCTTATTATCGCATGTATTCAAGTAATGAATTTATGACAAAGATGATTAACGTTTGATTTATATAGCTTTTTTTAATCTTAGCAAAAAAATTTCAAAACAGCTACAGTCATAACATAAAAGATAAATGTGTTTTGGGGTTAAAACATTTAAATTGATTTAAGCGAAAGATAACTTTGGCAGTAATCATGATGTAACCTTGGAAACCGCAACTTTAAGTACGAACACAAATCTAAATGCGAAAGTAATTAAGTGAAACTTTTTATTGTTGATTGGTTGGTTAATGATGGAAAATTTACCTGTAATGCAAGGGTTGATAAGTAACTATGGCTTATTCATGCAAATCAATTAAATTGTCTTTTTTGCTACTTCATAGCCGCTAAGAGTTTTATATAAACATTAAACATCATTAAATAGTTATATCTTAAATTTAAAGCTAAGTTCGTTCTCAAATTTATTATTAATTCAAGCAGGTTCTTGTCTGATGAAAATTGTATCTCAAATTCACACTTAAGTGTTAGTGCACATATTCAGTGTCCGACTCAAATTTATTGTTAAAGTTGTAAGTACATACATATAATATGAATGTGAGATTTTAGTTTGCGTGATCTGTAGACTTTAAGAGCCCAGTTTCTCAATCAGGGTTTAACTTTAAGCCACGTTTTATTTCCATAGAAAAAATTGTTCTGACAATTATTCCCTTGGAAATAAAACGAAACTTAAAATTAAACCCTCAGTGAAAAACTGGGCCTTAGTGCTGCCAAATATACATAATTCTGTTCTCATAAAAATGTATTCAATGCAAGCTTTGAGAAGTATTAATAATAGAGAGTTATACAATTACATTCAACCAAATAAAATTCAAATATTTAATTCACAAACAAAGTATCAATTTTTATTTACATTTGTTTTAGTATTACCAGCTCCACAAATTTATGTTACTCCTAATCATTTTGGATAAATAAGTGATGAACATCTATCATGAATTTTTTAAATATGTATTCAATTACCTAGTCTCTTACTTTTTGATTAGGGTTGGCTCATGTAGAAAATTTTTAATCTAACTTCTAACATGCATAATATTGCATCTTTTGTGTTCCAACTCTTAAATCATTATACTGTTGAAGAAAATTTTTAATCTAACTTCTAACATGCATAATATTGCATCTTGTGTGTTCCAACTCTTAAATCATTATACTGTTGACAAATCTTGCTTCTTGTTGCACAAGAATTTTTACATTAGTGATGCAATTTGCATGCTGATTAATAAATTAATGTCAAAGCTGTTTACATCTAATGGAGCAGGAGAGGGACCGTTACTAAAATTTACTTGAAAATTATTCTGAATTTGAAAATGTGAATTGAGGTGACATCAAAAGAGCTTACCTGAGCTTTTGACGTCAAAAATATTTATTTACACCTCCCTCAGCAAATATTTTGTGTGCGAAAACCAAGGTCGACATTTATTGATAAACAAAGAGTAAACAACTGAGCAAGTTGAATTTTTTTATCAAAAATTTTAGTACTGATCTAATTGATTTACTGACATACAAGAAACCAAGTGGGACATTAGCTGTCTTCCTTTTACCCTATTTATCATATGGCCTCATCTCACCTCACTTATTTACCGCTTCCCTTTCGTCTTTGTGAGCTTACTTTTGTTCGTCCTCACTTGCCTGAGTTCGTGTTTTATAACCTGCATTTATCTTTTATTTGAATGTGTCAGCTTGATCCAAACGTGTAAGCTCTATTGATGTAGTGAGGCTAAATATCTTACATCAGATAATACTTAATAGTTATGTAAATGGAAAGCAGCTAACATCTTCATAAAAATATTTACTCTGTCGGTAAAGGACTCTATCATTGGCTCACTCAGAGCGCCATCTCTTACCGAGCAATAGAAACAACTGATATTACATTTCGAGAAAGAATTCCACTCAATTTTTCTTGAAAGAAACGACCGTATTCGAAAATATGCATTTTTTGGGCGACTCAAAACGCACGGCGCCATCTCTTGACCAGTACTAGGGCGCCATATCTTGACCCATGGCCAGCTCCATTAACATTCACTGACGTGTATGTATGGCCGTTTCAATTCGCCTAAAATTCGGTTCCGAGAAAGCATGCCGTGGAGTACTTCCCTCAGCGCTCTCTATTAAAGATACTACAGAACTACTGATAGTAACGTAATGACCGTGGCCAGCTACATTAACATTCACTGACATGTATGTATGGCCGTTTCAATTCGCCTAAAATTCCTGAGAAAGCATACCGTGGAGTACTCCCCTCAGCGCTCCCTATTAAAGATACTACAAAACTACTCATAGTAACGTAATGACAACTGCAATTACTTGAAAACTCACAAGAGGCGCTGAGTGGAGTACCCGTCAAATTTTTAAGTCAAATCGAAACGGCCATACATATACGTCAGTGAATGTTAATGTAGCTGGCCATGTAATGACAACTGCAGTTACTTAAAGATTCACAAGAGGCGCTGAGTGGAGTACCCGTCAGATTTTTAAAAGTCAAATTGAAACGGCCATGTCAGTGAATGTTAATGTAGCTGGCCATGCTTGACCAGTACTAGTTCGGCATCTCTTGACCAGGGGCCTATTCCACCAACAACTTTGCAACCTTGCTCTTTGCACTTAGCGTTTTCTTGTCTTTTCGACATTACTATTTTTATATCATGTTATTGATTTCTATGGCTTTGCAAATTAAGATACTTTTCATAAATTGCAAATCAATTCAATAACCTGCTAAATGTTGGTAGAACCAAAAAAACTACACTTTTCTGTGAAAGTGAAAAGTGCAAAGTGCAAGGTTGCAATTTTGTTGGTGGAATAGGCCCCAGTACTAGTTCGCCATCTCTTGACCAGTACTGGAAACAACAGACATTAGATTTGAAGAAACGAGTTTAATCAAATTAATCGATTTCTACAGAAGAGAATGAATCAATTTGAAAGTATCTAATGGTGGATTTCGCAAACGCTACTTAAATTTAATCAAGCGTTCAAAGTAAATTTTGCTATGGTTACATGTGCTGAAGGTACACGAATGATTATTCTTAATCAATGATTAAATTTAATCTACTTTTATAAAACCCAGCATAAGAGTTTTATGCAACATTTCTTAGTGAGTTAGCGAGTCCCAAAATGCAATAAGCGTTTCATTGATCGATTCAGAGCGCCATCACTTGACGAGCAATAGGAACAAATTACATCAGATTTTGAAAAATGCCTTTAATCAAATGTCACGAAAAAATAAACAGCAAGTACGTAGCATTTTTGGGCGCCTCAAAATCTGTAATTTACGGTTACATCTCTTGCCCAGTAATAGTAGCAACTGGCGTTAGATTTCGACTTTGTTCAAATTTCAAGCTCAATTTGTACCTGATGATTACCAACCGAATCGAAATTGTCCCAATTATAAAGGAAATTTTTTTAATTGACATTTAATTAACAGATTTAAGTATGCCTAAGTAGTACCACAGATAATAGAACTAGACAGATGTCTCGTTAATTGTTTGATGCCCCAACTTGGACACAAACTCGGTGTTAGTTTGGAGACAATATATGGTGGCGCTGCTGTTACAATAGCAGAATGGAAAACCGAAACCTGTAAATATAAGTAACATTTAAACAAATTCTACAACTAAAAGGTGTG
Source organism: Dorcus hopei (assembly GCA_033060865.1). Lineage (NCBI taxonomy): Eukaryota > Metazoa > Arthropoda > Insecta > Coleoptera > Lucanidae > Dorcus > Dorcus hopei. The sequence goes on along the minus strand of CM065421.1, from coordinate 23,810,480 downwards.
ATGCAAACTTTAAAAGGAGAATTGACAGCACATTATAACCGTACGTCACATTATCGTATCCTAGCCCTACTTTTAAACGTATTTCTCTGTTACTTAAAAGAGACATCTGACGGTAAATGAATCAATTGAGCTTCGGTATTAGCAAATGGTTTGTGACAAATGTTCAGTTTTCGAATTTGTGCATACAAGTGACATCTATTGAGTATTTAATACTTTTTTTTATTTTAGAACGTCTCGTTGGCTATCTGTGTGGGTACGAGATTATTATTGAGTACCTGAGGAATTTACCATTCTTCTCGAATTGTTAAATCTGCAGTAACACTCTAGCAACACGTCTCCTCTAAATTTCCCATGCATATTTTAACCACATTTACAAAAGAAATTGTTTGTTAAAGATATACCATTAAAACTAATACAAGTGTCCGTAAATGTAAGTAAGTATATATTATGTTGAAATAATAAAATGAAAATATAAATCGCACTCGGAAAAAACTACGATGAATTGCTGTTTTATGTATTTCTTTAGACATTGAACATTACTAACTTTTCTTATCATAGCAAGTCTAGAAAACTTGGAGCAAGGAATTTTACAACAAAACATTTATGTAAACTTTAAATGTTGATGACCAGATAAGTCTTTTAATCTACATACTTACTTTATACCTAATAATTAGTAGACTTTATCAAATTTATTATGTATGACATAATTTGGTCAAATGAGATTCAAATAAATTTAATTTAATTGTACTAATGTTTGTCGACGAGACTCATTTTAATTAATATTTTGCAACAAAGTGTTAATTTTTTATACGCACAATTGTTTATAATCTTTATGCGCCACTGTTTTTTTTTTTGTTTAAGATCGGCATGAGGTCACGACAAAAATTTGAACATCACTCATAAATTGTCGTTTTTTAAGCCAAATCATCACATGAATATGCACAACAAGCACATTTCTTATTCTGTTTAATTTTGTGAACTTTAAAATGCAAAATTTGCCCAATTCTATGCTAAGCACCCAGACCTAAAAATAGCATTTCAGCGGCACCAGAATTCAAATAAGGACAAGTAACAAGAGTGGTGGGTCTTCGGTGGTTTCAAAAGAATTAAATGGAATCATGCACTTGATAAATAAATTAAACGTTAAGTTTGATTTAGGACCATAAAAATGGAATGAATATTTATAGACTTTCGCCTGAGCACAGCAGCATGATGTTTTAGGGCAGAGAATGTTGATGATTAAATTAAATTTAGCAACAAAACTTAAGTGCTAGGTAGTTTAAATAAAAGTAATAATTTAAAAACTTACATTTTGTTCAACAGAAAACTGTAATATTTATTTATAATAACCAAACTGCGCCGTTGTTAGGACATTTCAGAGTCGGACTCGTTTTATCTCAGGCGCACATTTAAATTTATAAAATATAGGGTTATGAGTTCTTCGATAATTTTCCAGACGGTTTTTATTACACCCACAAAAAACATTGTTTACGAATATAAAGCTCCCGCCGACCTGTTAATAATTCGTAAATCGATCAAAGTGACTTCATGTTAGAGACCTATGAATAAGAATCGTAGTTATTATGCATCACTATTTATCAAATTACTATTCAAAAATGTGTACGTTGTAGACATCTTTTTACCTAAATCGAAGAAGTAAAGGTAAATGAATTATAATTTTAAAAAATTATTAATCGTTATCATTAATACAATGTATTTTTTTTTAATGCCATAAAGATTGGCAATGAAAATTAAAACTAATGTCGTAGCTTGGCATCTAACACATGCCAAATCTGAAAATTTAAAGTAAATGAATGGAGCTAAGGCATGAATTTTCTTTTCCACAGCCACCCTTTATGGCATTTTTAAAAAAACACATAGTATAACACGTGTTTAATAGATTTAGAAAATTTAATTTAATTTCGTTTATCATTAAAGTCTCCAAAAAATAGTACCGAATGCACAGGCGCTTTGATCCGCATAAAGGAATGAGCGCCGATTGAACTACGAATTATTTTTCCGATATAGCGAGAATATACTAATCAACTTCGTCACATTTTGATTTTATTTAGTTATTCTTTGTATTTTTGAGGATACGACATAATTTCAAGAATAAAGAATAAATACAATCAAGAAAGAATTTGTTTAGATAAAACATGTTATGCTAATGTATCATATAGCCGTTATACAGCACTGGACCGATTGAGATTTAGATCAGCAGGAACAGTGAGTAATATACAATTGGGCAGATAAACGGACCTAAGATTTGGAGTCTTTATTTATCATATAACTTCAATTTAATTAGTTACACAAAAAAAATCAATAGTGCACCCTTCTCAAGTGCTATATTATGCAGTGCCTCTTCTTCCCCGATGTCAACGCAACGTCTCTGTCTGCAGCCGCCGTATCATAAATATCTTATCATAAACTATATGGCTCACGGCGACGATGGCATTATTACATGGTCGGGATCTTAATAGTAGCATTCCTTTCACAAACTAGAACAGTTCTGAACAGCTCAAGTGCACCAAGCCCTTGTTCCATTCACGAATGTAGGTGGAAGTGCGTCGTGCACTAGAACAGTTCACACGAGATTCCCCTCACCCCTCATGCACCATCTTATGAGGTGGTGCTCGACGCATTGTGAGGTTATGTTGATGTCTTTTGAATTTTGTTCCTTTGAGAACAGTTCTGAACAGTACAGAACAGCTCAGTGCGTATGTTGCGCGGAGCTTGAAGCTCGTGAAAGGAATGCTACCTATGTAATTAAATTATTAATACATGTTACGAAGTACATAATATAACAATTTCTTCTTAACAAACGCCGCAGTCTGATAATAACCATTGTTTAATAACAGGAAGCTGGAAATTTTGTAAAAAGTGAAGGTAATTCCAAAAATAATCTACTTCCTGCATCCATTGCGTAATTTAAAATTGATTGGTGGAAAGATTGAGAGATTTCAAATAGATAAATCTCACTGATAAAACGATTTTTATGTGCGCCAAATAAATATTCAAAACAAGTATCGTTTGCCAGTTCATTTTTACAATTATTACTTATTGTAGTATTAGTTTCTACGTAAAACAAACTTTCTTATCATTTGCATTTGACTTCAAGCATTTTTTGAATTTTTAAAAAGTGGCTTAAATTTTCGAAGATTTGAGAATTGTTTTAACCGCAGTCGAATACTTAGAGAAATTCTGTTGTTTACTTGAACAAATACTCAAAAATATTTTTTGTTTTGTACAAAAATAGAATTCCGGTTAATTATGCAGATGGTCACATCGAAGTAGATTAGATACAAACATTTTCGTCGTCATTTGTGGGTTTTCCCTCGTTCCCAAACGTGACGAAACGTTTGTATTTTTGTTAAACGCTGCTCTCAACGTTTCCAACTTTTTCTCGATACGAATTTGATATGTACTTTTATCGTCTGTAAATAACGCACAATCAAATTCGTAGAAAAGTTGTCCTTACTACCTGTATTACTTGAATTTACATCTGGTTTCTGTTGATTAAACTTAAAACCTGATAAGCAGCAATCGGTATTTATTCTGATATGGCCTATCAAATTTCATGACTGGCTGTGCTATGTGAAGCTGTTTTCTTTACGTAACAGTAAGACTTTATTACATACGCAGAGAATTGTTAAATATCAAACTACTTTGGGAATTTAACCGCAAATTAATTTGATCTACCGTCGGGCTAGCCATTCATCCAAGACAAAGTCGCTTAGCTCAAGAATTGAAACGCAACAAAGAATCTTCAAGGTTTTAAATCTTAAAAGAAATGAGAATATTCTTTATTCCCAGTGGCTATAAATTTTCTTTAGAACAATGATTAAACATTCCAAATATTTTTGTGCATATCAGAATTCAATTGACCATATTTTTTAATGAGTTTTTAATTACATCATTGATTAAAAATGGTTGCATGTTACTCATACAAATAAAAGTGATATCATTTACTGCGTTGTTAATCGAGATATCTGACTCAGATTTTTTCGAGAAAAATAATTATTATGTATGCAAGTTCTTTTTTGATAATTAATGAGGAAGAAGTTTAATTGTTGCAAATATAATCTCCTCAAATATTGTATTAAGTCATAAGGTTTTAAATATGTATACAACAAAAAGCCTTTGTGTTTTTGTACACATACGTGATCTATGTATGCTAATAGTAAAAATATTGATCATGTTCAAACGTGATAAACTGTATCTATTATTCAGAATCCACTGACGTGGCTGGCGACCGGTTTGCTTAATTAATTTTTTAACAAATTCAATAGCAAAGCTGCTTCATCATTATTTATTCAACGATTGTTCTATGTATCGGACTAATTTCAACGAGCGACGGAATCTAATTTCATTTGCCGAGGTCGCAGATGCTATTTCCGTTTTTAAAGCGAAAAAAATTGTTTTGTTTACACTTCATTAGCCTGATTAAAGAGTATCTGTTTACTTTTGCGTAATTTTTACTCTCACTCTTCAAGTGTGACGACTTCTTTCAGGCGTTTTAAGTGAGAGTGATGAATTCATTATAATTTATTATAAGTAAACAGAAATGTATTTTATTGAGACAGAAATTAAACTGAAAACAGCTGCAGTTAATATACATAGCGCGGCTTTGACTTAACTTTTTTTTAATCAAAACTCAAAACATCATTACTTAACTTCAACAGCAGTGGTGCTGACATTTTAAAACATTATTAAAATCTTAATAGTATATTATTTTACAAGTTTCACAAGAAGGCTTATTGTAACACGAGTGGGGTTGGGGTACGACGAGCGAAGCGTAGAGAGCTCGGAGTGCCCCAACAGAACGAGTGTTACTATGTCTCTTGTGAAATGTGTAAAATATACTATTTTTTCTACTTTGCATCACTTATTGCACTAAAATATGAAAAATACTGTCAAAAATTGGATCTCCTTAGTATATGGGAAATATTAGTTGTAATGCGTGGCAACACTAACAACCTTTCGTTTTAAACAAAAATCAAATTGACAAGTTATTAATTTTTCTTGTCCAGTTTCATTGTGAGTATTCCGTTAAATAACAAATAAATAATAAATTTTGTAAATTCTAGTAAAGGTCTTCAGTTAAAAATTGACAAAAATTTCACCAAAAACAGTTTCACAATGAGCTCCGTTGTGAAACTGTTTTTGGTGTCACAATGAGCTTATTGTGAACGCAAAGTAGAAAAAAATAATAGAATCACAAAATCTATAAAAGAATAAATACAGTACCGAGAAGACCTGTATTATGTATTTAATGAAAAGATAAACATACATTTCTTATTAAATTAGAAATTAAAGGCGATAATAATAAAAAAATATGAATTGCCACGTGTGTTAAAATAAAATTAATGAACATCGATTAGAACGATTTTTGAACTTATCTAGAGACCCCTCGATACCGCCTGATCACTTAAAAAGTTTTACGTGATTGCTTTAATCATTACATTAGGTTTGTTCTGCACTTTCCACACTTTTAACTCCTGGCGATCTTTCACATCCCACATTTAAGTAGGGTGTAAAAAGACGCCTGTTATGGAAATAATATAAACACAAGATTTTTTTAAACGGATGAGCGAGATAAAAAATAGGTTAAAAATCGTGATTGAGAAAGATGAGATCATATGCTCCAGATACATCCGACGTATAATTTTCGAACGCAACAAATTTAGTATTGATGGAAGATAGTTAGTAGAAGCAGTCACGCTTTCTATTTTACTTGAATCATGGTCAGGAAGAATTAAGCCGGGATGAAAATTATTGGTGAAATCTTATTTAATATTATGCCTGAAAGATTGAATCGAATACTACATTTTTCCCACGTGAGCACAGTTTTGCGCGAACGCATGATAATGATTCCCGCAAGAGTTTCGTATTATATTTTTTGAAACGAATATAAAAATATAATTTCATGTCATGGCAAACCAAAAATGTAAAATTAAGCAAGCTATGCTTCAGTATTCAATAGATGTTTGTGACGTTGTTTCCTGATCTACTCTGTTTCCCGGTTGACTATTTCGTACGTAAAACAGTAACTAGAGGGCGATGAGTTCAAAAAATGTTAAACTTGACATTTCCTTTATTCATAAATTCTGTTTTATAAAAGTAAATGCACCTACCTCTGTTATAATAACGTTTGTTTCCTGATACTTTAATCACAAATTTTAAATTTATGCTTAAATAAAGATGGCGTTGGTATGATTAGTTTACTAAAGACCTCTGATATAATAACGTTTGTTTCCTGATACTTTAATCACAGATTTTAAATTTATGCTTAAATAAAGATGGCGTTGGTATTATTAGCTTTGTTCGCGGAACACATTTCGAATCAATTCAGAACGAGTACGGAACTAATTCAGGATTGTCGTAGTGCGCATGCTCGATTATGAACCGGTTCGGGATGTTTATTTACCGCGAACGATTTCGGAACCAAGAATGAGAACTCTGAATTGTTAACTCTATAAATGACGATAAATGATCTGACATTATGGCCGTACTCTAAAAATATATGTTTTATTAAGTGAAAAGTAAAAACATTTTTTAATTTACTTAACAATTACAATTCTAATCAATATCAAATTAAACCTAAATTAAACTATCACAAAAAAACTACAAGAGAAACCCAGAATAAAAACAAAAACAATCGTGAATATAGCCCCGCAAGCTGCGAATATAGCCACACTGTCGCTGTACTTAAAATTGCGCATGTCTCGAACTTACGGTTCTTGTTGAATCCCTAGAACCAGTAGAACTAGTTAAGAATCGATCTCGAACCGAATCTGGCTGACCCGCGAACACAGAACTGTAACTAGAAGTTCGGAATTTTGTGATCCGCGAACGTCATTATCTCAACTGCGCATGCGAATAGTCCCGAATCAGTTCTGAATCCTTACCGCGAACAAACCTATTAGTTTACTAAAGACCTCTGATATAATAACGTTTGTTTCCTGATACTTTAATCACAGATTTTAAATTTATGCTTAAATAAAGATGGCGTTGGTATTATTAGTTTACTAAAGACCTCTGATATAATAACGTTTGTTTCCTGATATTTTAATCACAAATTTTAAATTTATGCTTAAATAAAGATGGCGTTGGTATTATTAGTTTACTAAAGTCCCTAGATAGCTAAAGTACCGCTATTCATTAAACCAGTGTAAATCTAAATTTGACTCAAAATGGCGGCTAAACGCTCCAAATTTTGAAGCCGTGCCTTAACACCTTGAGGGATTTTAAATAATCGAACTCCCTTTTTGGATCGATTTTTATAACCTTTAATGCTACAGGTCGGCATTTTTAATTATTATAAGATATTTTTTTAATCCGTCAGTTTGACAGAACTTGTGAGGACGTTTAAAATTGCGTTTCCAAGGTTTCGCGCGCTTATTTTGACTCAAAATGGCGTTTATTTGCGGTACTTTATCTATCTAGGGACTTTATGGTTTACTAATAGCGTTTTCGATTCACCTGCACCTCAGTGTATTTGCATTTTCTTTTAACCTTATGCAATAACATGAGATGAACATACTCTGAGTGCACACTAGTGCGATCAATCGAAAATGCTATTAGTCACTAAATACATAGAGTCTGCTCGTTTGTATTGCTCGAAATTAACTTAAAAGCTGTCAGATGTAGTTTTCAGTCAAATTCGAAGTCTTTCGGCGCGAGGTAAACGAATTTGACTGAGAACTTCATTTGACAGCTTTTAGCGTAACTCCGAGCAATACAAACGAACAGACCTTTAAAGTACCCAATTCATTAAGCCAATGTAAATGTAAATTTGACTCAAAATGGCGGACAAACAAGCCAAATTTTGTCGTCTTGCCTCGGTGTCTTACACCTTGAGGGATTCTAAATAATCGAACTCCTTTTTCGAATCGATTTTTATAATTTTTAATGCTGCAGATCGGCATTTTTAATTATTATAAAATAAATGAGATAATTTTTTTTAATCTGTTAGTTAGACAGAACCTGTGAGGACGTTTAAAATTGCGTATTCAAGGTTTCACGCGCTTATTTTAACTCAAAATGGCGGTAATTTCACTAATTGCAGTACTTTATCTATCTAGGGACTTTATAGTTTACATTTTGCATTAAAACTTAATTTTTAAAATGTATTAGTGCTTAAGATCAGAACTTCTTTAACCAAAATGTTTAATAGATGGCGTTGCCGTTGTTTTCGGTACTCAACAGATGGCACTGGTGTTCTTACATTAAATTTCAAATATTCAATGGATGGCGTTGCCGTGTAATTAGTGCTAAAGTCACTAGATACATAAAGTACCGCTATTCATTATTCAATGTACAGCTGAATTTAAAAAAAACGGGAAATGATTTTTTCCAGTTGTAAATTTGGTTCCATTTGTCAGTTAATTGTCTACTTGACAATACATACATATCTTTAAAGAAAATTAACCTATTTACCTATGAACTGACATACCGTCAAATAATTCTAACCTATTTTTAATAAATCCATTTTCACACTATGAAAATATTGAAAAAAAAACGTGTCGATTTATTTTGACATTTTCCGATTTTTTTGAATTCAGCTGTAAATCTAAATTTGACTCAAAATGGCGGATAAACACGTTAAATTTTGACGCCGCGCCGTGCTTCGTTTCCAAGGTTTCTTGCGTTTATTTTGACTCAAAATGGCGTTTAATTGTGGTAATTACTTTATCTATCTAGGGACTTTAATTAGTGCTTTAATTAATGCAATTGCGTTAAAAATTAAAACCTTATTGGATAATTTTAAAAACATTTTCCAATTTTGTATGTATTCGGTAGCCAAAAGATGGCGTGTTCTTAGATTATATTTTTCATTAAAAATCAATCTTCGAATATTTTTACTCGCATAAGTTCAGAAATATTCGTCAATTTTTGTGACCAAATGTTCAAAAGATGGCGTTGCCGTGTAATTTTTCGAACTTGTTTATATTCTTCATTTACTACTAATTCTTAAATTTATTTTCCATGTATTCAGTGTTCGTCTTATTAGCTTTTGCATTACAAGTTAATTTTCAAAATATTTTAACACAAGATCAGAACTTCTTTAACCAAACGTCCAATAGATGGCGTTACCGTGTAACATTTTCAAACTTCTTTACATTCTTCATTAACAAATAATTGATTATCCACGTTTTTGGTACCCAACAGATGGTACTGGTGTTCTTAGATGACATTTTACAATAAAAATTCATTTTCGAAATATTTTAATTATATAAAATCGTAAATATTCTTTAAATTTCTGCGACCAAGTGTTGAATAGATGGCGTTGACGAACGATTAGTATACATAGTAGTATCACTTACAAAAAAATCCTTCTTCCTTCGAGGAATCGTTACCACATTGGAAACCTTCCCTTTAAATCTTCTCAGGGTTTAAAAATAATTTTCCTCGTGAATCCCCTATGTAAATAAAATGGAGTGTTTTTCGTTTTATATAAAACATATCATTTTAAAACATTTTGATTGAAATAAAATACAAACATATCTGTTACAGTCGTTTGGATAGACTGTTCGTCTTACTAGAAAGCGGTAGTTCAGCAGTAACACGATCAGCCGCCGCAAAACAACTGGGAGAAGTTCAACGCTTACACCCTCATGAACTCAACACCCTTTTAACTCGCACCGCAACCTATTTGAAATCAACCAACTGGGAATGTCGAGTGGCTGCAGCCGAAGCAATTCGTGCGATTGTAAGCAACGTACCCCAATGGAACCCCCAACCAGTGCACACGAAATTAGGTAGGTACTCGCCTTTCACCCCCTCAAAAGTTCCTGAACACCCGTTTCACTTCCAGGTGATGCTCCAGCCCCGTCTTTATCAACCGTTGGGCGGTTACGCTTCGAACAATTCGACATGGAGAAAGTTCTAGCGAACAGCACCCACTTAATGGCGTCAGAAGGCAAAGAGTACGACATTGAAGAAGACGGTGTTTCAGGTATGATCGAATCATGTCAATCTTTCGTTCAAGAAAAGGCAAATAGAAATCTGCAGGTGCAGACCTGAAAGAGAGAATGGCGAAACAGAGGCAACTGCTCAACGCGAGGCTAGGCTTAGACGTGGTTTCGAAAATTGGCATCGACGTGTCCGGTCTGTTCACCAACGAAGACTTGAGCATTCCTGCCCCGAACGCGCACGAAATAACTGCTGAAAATGAAGACGTAAGTCGAAGGTCCATCCGTGATTTGATCTCGAATGCCAACGAAATCGGGTTGAGCTCGAGGGAAATGAATCGAGCTAAGCGGAAAGCCAGGCAAGCTATAAATAAACAGCGGTCGAGAGAACCCACCGAGGATAATGGTGAAGAACCGGAAAAGAAAAAGCTGAAAATTGAAGACGGTGTAAAGGAAGAAAGTAGTACTAACTCAGGTTTGAAATTTATTATATAGCACTTTTTAAAATAAGCTACTTTATTTGATATTTCATAAATTAATTATTATTAAATACATATTTGTTTTTTAACATTTTAAGATTAGTTAAAGTATTTAATGTGTTTTCTTGAAACTTACAGATGTAGAAAATGGCGAGTCCATTGATTGGCCTATAGAATGGTTTTGTGATCAACTCAGTCAGGATTTATTCAGCTCAAGTTGGGAAACGAGACACGGTTCAGCGACTGCATTACGAGAAATACTAACCGTGCATGGAAGAGGAGCAGGAAAATCCAAGTACCTCACTTCAGAACAAGTAAGCATTTTCTTATTAATATTCGATCTAGTCTGTTTGCGTTGTCGGGTAAATTTTTTAGAGTCGAGTTGCTTAACAACATCGTTTACATCTAAATTGTCAAGTATTTGATCAAACAGATAAAAAATTATACCACTAATTTACTCTGAATATTTAATCAAACCATAAACATGATTGAGGGAGAATTACCAGTTTGTTTCAATTGCAATGATCCGATAACCGGGACGGTGTTGACCGCCTTGGGTCAGACTTACCACCCCGAACACTTCGTCTGCGTTATATGCAAGAAACAAATAGAAGGTAACGAATTTCACACAAAGAACGAGAAACCTTATTGCACGGAGGACTACGAAGAACTGTTTGCGCCCAAGTGTTTCGGATGCAAACGTCCTATCATGGACAAGATCATAAAAGCTTTGGGCCATGAATGGCACGAGAATCACTTTATTTGTTCCTTGTGCGGAACCAACTTGGCCGGTCAGACTTACAAGGAGAAAGACGGTGATCCAATTTGTTGGGATTGCTACCGAGAGAATGTCGCGGATAAATGCAGGCGGTGCAGCTTGCCTGTGGTCGACAAGGTTGTGGTCGCCTTGGATGCCAAGTGGCATCCCGATTGTTTCAAATGTGGCAAATGCAGCCAACCGATTATGGACACTAAATTCATGGTTCAAGAAGACTTACCAATTTGCTCGACGTGTGCTTCTGTAGAACAGTAAATTGAAATTATTGTAATTAATTCGAAAGAACAGTCAGTCAAATGTACTATTTATCAACAACCAAATAAAATTATTTAATATATGAAAGAAATAAAATGTTTTTCGATGCAAACTTAAACCAATACTATATTGTTTTCTTATTTCAGTTAAAAGATAACCACCAGGCGTGGTTGGAAGACATGGCAATAAGATTACTATGTGTTTTGGCCCTGGATAGATTTGGGGATTTCGTATCGGATGCTGTCGTAGCCCCAGTCCGTGAAACCTGTGCTCAGTGTTTATGTGCAGTTTTAAAATTAATGGACCAATCAGGTTGTGGGGGGGCATTAAACGTCCTTCTGCAGTTGCTGTCACAGGAAGGTTGGGAGGCAAGACACGGAGGTTTACTGGGCCTCAAATACCTACTTGCTGTGCGTGAAGACATGGTGAACACCCTCCTACCCGATTCATTTCCACACATTTTCAAAGGCCTATCAGATCCTGTGGATGACGTAGGGGCCGTAGCAGCTTCGTCGCTGATTCCAGTCGCGGAGAAATTAGTAGATTTAGTGCCGAACTCAATACCATCGATAGTTACTAAATTATGGGATTTACTGGCGGATCAAGATGAACTGGCCGCTGCGTGTAACAGTTTCATGGGATTATTAGCTGCCATATTAAGTCTACAAAAAGCTCAAGTATTACTACCACCTCAACCATTAGTAGAAATAGTGCCTAGATTATGGCCGTTTTTAAGTCATAACACTTCGTCGGTTAGAAAGGCAACTCTGCAGACTCTAGGTACCCTAACCGACAGTAAAACGTTACAGTGGGAAGCTCAGTTACTTCAGGACGCGATGCGTCACGTCTATCAAAGGGTCCTAGTCGAACCTGTCTGTGAAATTAGAGACTTGGCTGAAAGAGTCTGGGTGCGGTTGATACAAAATGCGGGACTCGTTGAGCTTCTGTTAGCCTCGTGCCCTTTTATAAGTATTTGGTTGTGTCTGAGCATGCAACCCGTGAGAATACCGTTCGATTCTAGTCTGTTGATTTTTGCTAAGACGCAAAGAGAGCGGAAGAAAATGATCGAAGGCATAAATAACTTCGACCATACCGTCGTACCCCCGAAGCTGTACATAGGAGGAGTTGAGACGACGCCAGCTGCCACACGTGAGAGTAACGCTGTGAAAGTGCGATGCATGACTGCGCGTATGCTAGGTTTATTATCTTGTTACGTGGTTCAACCCGCCCCTGGGATCGATTACTCGCAAGGAGTCGAAGTCCCCATCGACTGTTACGTCAAGATCCTCCTGGTGCATTTACAATCCAAATCTGCCCTGCAAAGAATGATGGCGGGCTTGGTGATCGCCGAATGGGCCAAACGCGATAGTGTAAACAAGGCTTGTCCCGACGTACTGAAACAAAGACTCCACGCTTGCTTGAACGAGTACGTTTACTTCGATGAGATCGCAGTCAGTTTCACCAGGCTGGCACAGGAAACCAGGGATTTCGTGGCCATGATGAAACACTACAAGGTTCCTATTAACGGTGAAAGTGAAGGCGTACTAACTTTGGAGCACATCCAACAATTGACGGGTTCGGCTACGCAACAAGTTCTATTTAAATTCAAATTAAAGCCAAAGATTTTGGAGAGTCTGGAGGAGAGGCGGAAGAGCATTCAAGGATCTGTATCTCAAACGAGCAGCGATCAGTTTATGTTGAGTGTTAGTACTTTGGGTAAGTTCTATTTACATTTGTATCTTTTCAGTTACTTTAAATTAAAATTTCTTTTTTACTAATTAATAATTAATACTTCTTGCAGCTGCTTTAGCAGGAGCTGTAGTATTGTTCCACTCCCTCCCGGACAAACTGACTCCAGTAGCAAAGCCCCTTATGGAATCAATACGAAGAGAACCGGACGAACAATTTCAACGAATAGCAGCGCAGCATTTAACTCAACTCTTAGATCAGTGCAGAGAAAGACCGACCTGTCCGAACGATAAAATTCTAGTCAACCTCTGCACTTTCCTTCGATCCGATCCCGAATTCACCCCGGTCATACAGAAAGCGCAACCGGGTGAAAATAGCCACAGCAAAGAACCACCGTTTTATCCCCCACCAGTCATGAATTACAACGGAATAGTCACGCTTAACAACCAACAGAAAAACGCCGAGAGGGCCGTCTTTAGAAGGTCGAACAGTACAGGACGGGGCCCTGGACGCCCACCAGCAACCGACATACCTCTTGAAGAGTTATTTAAAGAAGAAGATGAGACTCAGAAAGGAAACCGGATTCAACGCAGGGGCGCTACTTTTGCTCTCATTGAAATCGTCAGTTTTTTCGGGGCGGAACTGCCGGAGAAACTGCCGAAGTTGTGGGAGTTAATGGTGGGGCAGTTAAAAGAAATCGACGTTGATAATTTTAAGCCGAGGGATTACGTGGGCAAAGACAAGGACGCCGAGCAACTCCTATGGACGTTACAACTTCTAGAAATTACTAGTCCCAGTGTACATGTTAGTTTAAGACGTAGACTCATGGAGGCGACCTTAAATAGATTGTGCGTGCTACTTTCACACCCCTATCGAGCAGTGCGACATTTAACTTCCAGATGTCTTGCGGCTTTCGCTAAGCTAGATTCCGTTTCAGTAATGGAACTCATTGTTAGCAAGGTAAATAGCTTTAAAATGGGGATACATTGAAAGAGATGGCATTGTTTTTTTTCGCAGGTTTTACCATTGTTAGGTGCTAATGATGAAATCAACAGGCAAGGAGCGGTCGAAGCAATTACTTGCATCGTCGAAGCGTTACAATTTGACATCATACCGTACGTAGTATTACTCATCGTTCCTTTACTGGGAAGAATGTCCGATCAAAACCAGTGCGTTCGATTGATGGGAACGTATAGTTTCGCAACCCTGGTACAACTCATGCCCCTAGACGGTGGTGTCCCTGAACCGCCTACACTAAAATCAAGCCAGCTTTGCAGTAAGCGTGACCAAGAACGGGAATTCTTACAACAACTACTAGCTCCGTCTAGCATTCCTGATTATGTCATACCTGTCCCGGTTGAGGCTGAACTGCGCAGTTATCAACAGGCGGGTGTTAACTGGCTTGCGTTCCTTAACAAGTACAAGTTGCACGGTATTCTATGTGACGATATGGGCCTGGGTAAAACACTACAATCCATCTGCATCCTCGCTGGTGATCATTACTTGCGCGATCAAAGGTACAAGCAAGCGAGGCCTGCCGATTCTGCACCGTTACCTTCTCTAGTCATTTGTCCACCAACTCTCACAGGTAAATTGTAATTTGTTTAAAAATATTTGTAAAGATTCGTTCGGTTGTAGGTCACTGGGTGTATGAAGTAGAAAAATTTTTATCACAGAAATACCTCAAACCGCTTCAGTACAACGGTTCACCGATGGAACGTGAGAAACTACGCCATAAATTCCTCAAGCACAATTTAATCGTAGCCTCATACGACATCGTGCGCAAAGACATCCATTTTTTCAATACGATCAGATGGAATTATATTATCCTCGATGAAGGGCACATTATAAAGAACGGAAAGACCCGAACCAGCATCGCCATTAAACAGTTGATGGCGAATCACAGGTTAATTTTGAGCGGCACTCCGATACAGAACAATGTATTAGAGCTTTGGAGTTTATTTGACTTTCTCATGCCTGGTTTTCTCGGTACAGAAAAGCAATTCACTGCGAGGTATTCGAGACCGATTCTTGCAAGTCGAGATCCTAAGTGTTCACAGAGAGAACAGGAGGCTGGCGCTCTTGCGATGGAGGCTTTGCATCGACAAGTCTTGCCGTTCTTGCTGAGGCGAATGAAAGAAGATGTATTGGATGATTTGCCACCAAAAATAACGCAAGATTACTACTGTGAATTATCATCTCTTCAAGAACAGTTATACGATGATTTCTCCAAGTCACAAGCGCATCATACTTTGGAGGTATGTTTATATTATGCCTCAACAGGAGGACAAGATTATGTAAACATTGTTTTGTAGGAATCATTATCGTCAGGAGCCACTGCAAGTTCAATGCAGGGCAACACTCACATCTTTCAAGCTTTACGTTACTTACAGAACGTTTGTAATCACCCGAAACTCGTCTTGAACTCTTCTCATCCCCAATACGCCCAAATTTTGTCGAACCTCGGACAGCAAGATTCTAAACTCGATGACATTCATCACTCAGCTAAACTTCCTGCTTTAAGGTACCCACACAAATAAAAGGTCTGTTCGATAGCTCTGCACTTTCTACACTTTTAACACCTTTACTCTATTTTTCTCACTCCTACTTATGTTATGTCATATACATCGCACTCTCTCAGGAGCGGTCAGTGCAAAAAGTCTAGAAAAGTGCAGAGCTATCGAACAGACCTAAAGTGTTTGAATAAGTGAAGATTAATTTATTTTTTCTTTTAGGCAATTATTACAAGACTGTGGGATAGGAGTGACTGAATCGCAAGCGACCGATTTGGTGATCAATCAACATCGTGCTTTAGTCTTTTGCCAACTGAAGGCGATGTTAGACATTATTGAAAACGACCTATTTAAGAAACACATGCCTGGTGTTACCTACCTCAGATTAGACGGGTCTGTTCCAGCTAGTCAACGCCACGCAGTTGTTACAAGGTTACATTTTTAATTTTCTGCATTATTCAAGACTACCGTCATGCGAACCTTAACTTTTCTTTTGTTGCCTACAATTTTAAATAGTCATCTTTATTAAAAAAAAAAAAAATACAAATGTATGTTAATTTTTCTTTTGTAGATTTAATAACGATCCGTCCATTGATGTATTGTTACTGACGACACAGGTCGGTGGTTTAGGCTTAAATTTGACAGGCGCAGATACGGTGATATTCGTAGAACACGACTGGAACCCCATGAAAGACTTACAAGCAATGGATCGTGCCCATAGAATCGGCCAGAGAAAAGTGGTTAATGTCTATCGCTTGATTACCAGGGCGACACTGGAAGAAAAAATCATGGGGTACTTAAATTATGCTTGCTTTGAAGTGAGACTAACGAACACATTTTTTTGTAGGTTGCAGAAATTTAAGGTGCAAACGGCAAACACTGTCATCAGCGGAGAGAATAGCAGACTTGAAACCATGGGCACCGATCAATTACTGGATTTATTCTCGCACAAGCCTAGCACGTCGTCTCAGTTGGGTGGACCGTCGGGAAAGGGTGGCCCGGCCGGTGGAATGAAGGCCATTTTAGAAGCCTTGCCGGATTTGTGGGATCAGCAACAGTACGAGGATGAGTACGACTTGTCACAGTTCATGAGCAAATTGAAATATTAACGTACCGACTGCAGTAGAAATGTACACTTTTATTAATGAAACTTTGTAATATATTTTTCCTTTCTTTATTTCTTTTTTATTGTGAGTAATCAAAGAATTGCTTGTTTCTTTGCTATGTAACTTCTGTGAAATGTTTATAGGTATGTTTTTTATTTTATTTTTCTTTTATTAAGTTATTGTATTATAATGTATGATATGGCAATAAATTTATGAATTAAAATAAAACGCGAGAGCTTTTTTTTTGATCCTGTCCTTCTTAATCGACCTTGAGACACAAAAGTTAGTTTATTTGTAAGTCAGTGATTTTATTTAAAGAGTTTCTTTCTTTAGTTTAATCTTCAACTCTTGTAACAACCGGTATACAATATGTCCCAGATAACTTTTCCAGCATGGGGATCTCGCTTATTATAAGAGATACGAATTCGATTAAATGAGACGAATTATTCCTAAGTATTAGGGTAGTCGTAAACTGTTTTGAAATTCAAAAAATTCCATGTGGTTCAGAAGATATAGCCAAAAAACCAAAATTTTCAAATTTCGTTTTTTTGTAATAACTTCTTTATTGTAATCGATATGTTTTTGTTATTTGTACTTTCTTAAGGCACTTTTTCATGCAGAATTTAAATGTGTTTTTAGATTTTTGTTTTCACTTTCCGTTTTTGAGTTTTCACCCCCAACTTCAGTTTTTCTTATGGAGCGTCAAGTAGGCTTTGGAAGAATTGAATGCGCTCTTTTTTTCTCTTTACAATGATATAAAACATGTAATACTTATTTTGACAGATAATGAAGAAAATTTTAAAAAATACATTTTCTCGACAAACGTATGCTTTGTTTAATGCAAAAAATAAAAACTAAACAAATTTTCAAACAAATGGATATTTCAAAGATATTAATTAAAATTATTAAAAAGTACTTACAAAAAAATAGGTTAGCCAAGTTGGAATTCGAAAGAAGTAAACGTTTTACAGTGCATTACTGAAAATCCTAAAACATCTGTTAGGGAAATAGAACATATGACACTGGCATTTCAAAATCGACAGCACAGAGAGTTTTAAAGCGTCATAAATACCATCCATATAAGTATACAATTTTGCAAGGACTCAGAGAAGATTACAATTTTGTCAATGGTATCTCAACCAATGTCAAAATAATGATAATTTTCCTACCAAGATCTTATGGTCTGATGAAAGTAGGTTTACAAACAACGATTTGTTTAACAGACATAACGTTCATTTTTGGGAAACTGAAATTCCCCACGTTATTAGGGAAAGTCGGCATCAAGTGCGGTTTGGTTTTAATGCCTGGTGCGGAATTTTAAACGACAAGCTTTAGACAAGCTTATTGGACCCATATTTTTTAACGAAACGTTAAACAGTCAAAGATATTTAAATTTATTACAAACTGATTTAGAAGATAAGCTTGATAATTTATCATTGATTGAAATTATGAATATTTGGTTTCAACAAGATAATTCTAACATAATTAGGGAATATCTCAATAAGCAGTTGCCTAATTCGTGGACTGATAGTAGTGCACCTATTTTATGGCCTGCGTGGTCTCCGGATTTAACCCCTTTGAATTTTCTTGTTTGGGGTTACGTCAAAAATAAAATTTATGTTCAAACACTTGCAAATATTGAAGATCTACGTGAATCTGTGCTTGCAGCATTTCGCAGTATTACGTGTCGTAATTTACATAATGCATTAAGAACAACAATTCGTATGTTTAGAACGCAATGGTCAATTGTTCGAACATCTTTTATAAATAGTTTAGTACTTCCCAATTCAACTACCTATTATTTATTATTAACTAATAATTAAGTTTTTGTTTCTTGTGATTCTTTCTTATTTTATTTTATTCATTTGTTTGAAAATTGTTTATACGAGAATAGTACAAAGTGGTTAAGAATCACTGTTTGAGTTGGCAGTACTGAATTTTGTTTTTAAATGGTACAACTGGAGTAACTTCCGGTTGACGGGTTGACGCAGCCAGCCGTCACTTTGACAACGTCACCTTGACATTTCAAATTCAAATTAAAACGCTAATTTTTATTCACATAACCTATAATCTTGTCGCTGTTCAAGTTACGTCAAATAAACCAACGAAACATTATCCGGTTGCAGTGTTGCAAACAGCTGAATAAAGAAATGCTCTTAATTGTGTTGCCAACTCAAACAGTTATTCTTGACCACTTTGTATATTATACACCTAGGTAGAGAAGTCTAGTGTTATAACCCGAGGGTATGATTACATCCCGAGGCCCTTAGGGCCGAGGGATGTAAAGGACCGAGGGTTATAAGACTTCTCTACCGTGGTGTATATACTATTTTTTCCACTACTAGTGCAAATGATAATTTTCATTTGAACAAATATTTATTATAAATTACGAAAGGTTTACAGTTTTCTGTATTACCGATATGACAGTTGATTTAAATTTTTAATTTGTCACAAACATTACGTCGATCTTTTTGCCAAATCGTCAATTAAATAAAGTAAGTACGGTAAACGATGTACGGCGATTTAAATTGTACGCCGCCTGAAATGCGGGAAATTGCCGCATTGCCGGACAAGTGGCAAACAATCTATTGCCTGAAAAATCAAAAGATTTGTACCTGAAAGCGTACGTAACAATTGATGTTCATTATTTACCGGTAAATAATAAAATTATTTACCTCAGGTCGAGAAATTGTTTTTTACAGCAACCTAACACATGTCAAAATGACAGGCTACAGTACTAGCAGTGGAAAAAATGTATTTTTTTAAATTTTCTTCGTTATCTGTCAAAATAAATATTACATGTTTTATATCAATGTAAAGAGAAAAAAAGAGCGCATTCAATTCTTCCAAAGCCTACTTGACGGTCCATAAGAAAAACTGAAGTTGGTGATGAAAACTCGAAAACGGAAAATGAAAACAAAAATTTAAAAGCACATTTGAATTCTGCATGAAAAAGTGCTTTAAGAAAGTACAAATAGCAAAAACATATCGATTACAATAAAGAAGTTATTACAAAAAAACGAAATTTGAAAATTTTGGTTTTTTGGCTATAACTCCTGAATCACATGGAATTCTTGAAGTTTCAAAATAGTTTGTGACTGCCCTAATGCTTAGGAATAATTCGTCCCATTTAACCGAATTCGTGTCTCTTATAATAAGCGAGATCCTCATGCTGGAAAAGTTATCTGGGACATATTGTATATCTATTCATTCATTTTAATAATTATAAGTAACAACTTGGGCAACCACCAGATAAAAAAAATTAATTAATTAAGTAACAACTGGATTAACCATTATGTAGTAAAAAAAATCAGTAATTATTTACTCCATTAAATGCCAATTTCTTGCAAACGTTATCACAAGTACATTTATAAAACATGCTTGATATTTATTTGCTTCTCTACCTGAGGCAGATTATGAATCATGGTTACACTTACGAATCATCGCAAGTAATCAATGGGCGCGTTTAGCGAACGCAACATGTTGAGTTGCTAACACTGCTGCATTCGCTAAACGATTACGCTGTACTGTGCTGTCAGTCAGCAGCTTAAAGCTGGATTTACATGGAGCGTTGAGCGCGTCAAAACGCCGGGCGTACTGTACTCTTATTGGCTACTGCTCTTTACGTAACGAGCACTAACCAATGGGAGTAAAGTACGCCCGGCGTTTTGACGCTCTCAACGCTCCATGTTAAGCTGGATTTACATGAAGCGTTGAGCGCGTCAAAACGCCGGGCGTACTTTACTCCCTTGGTTAGTGCTCGTTACGTAAAGAGCAGTAGCCAATAAGAGTACAGTACGCCCGGCGTTTTTACGCGCTCAACGCTCACTGTAAATCCAGCTTAAGAGATTTAGTGAGCGTTCTAAAACATCGCTGCCTTCCAAGCTAAATGTGCTGTATAAGTGGCCTTGACTAATGGCCGATTTCTTCACCATGTTTAACCTAAGGTTAATTTATCTAACAGTTGGAATGTGACGTACTGTTGGCCGTACACATATAATGTGTCACATTCTAATTGACAGATAAATTTAACCTCAAGATAAGGCGATGAAGAAATCGGGCATAAAAATGGAATATTTTCTAAATTAAAATATTAGTTATAATTTATAAACATGGCACAAGGTCCTCCAAAAACAGTATTATTTCTGAATGACCAAGTAATACTGAATAAAATAACAAATAATGGTACGTAAGAAATTAGCGGTACATTTGTGAATCAGAAACAGCGGATTTACGGTTTAGCGAATCATTTGTGCTACTTGTAAGCGCACTAAGCAAAGCACCCATTGTTATCATTTCCATGCTATCTTAACAAAATTAAAAATATTTGACCTATTAAAATTGTATTTTTCTATACATAACTATATGAATTAAATCAAAAACATCTTATAACTGAAAAACTGTTAAAGTTAGGTATAGGGAATACTAAAGGCCTGTTCGTTTGTATTGCTTGGAGTTACTCTAAAAGTTGTCAAATGAAGTTTTCAGTCAAATTCGAAGTTTTTTCGGTCCAAGAGAAACGAATTTGACCGAAAACTACATATGACAACTTTTAGAGTAACACCGAGCAATACAAACGAACAGACCTTAATACAGTTCGATGCAGCATTTAGTTCCACATACGATGGTGTATTAAAATATTGGTCGTTCCATTAAAAAAAAAAGTATTTTTCTGTGTTTGAATATCTTCGAGTAACATTATGAAATACTATTTAGCTTTATAATCAGAGTTCAAATTAACACTTGAATATTGAAGTTCTTTCTTGATTTTAAAATTTTGAGACTGGCTGTATGATATATGTATATCGAAGCCATTAAAAAAAAAATCTTCGAGTGGAGCGATACATTTTAGATACCTGTAGCTTAATAGATTATGCTTATGGAATTTTTAAGAACCTTAAAGCTTCTACTACAATATCAAAATTCAAAATATCTCAAAAATGATGCATTTTAGAGATAGGGAAATGTATAAAAGCGTGATAAAAAATATAGCATTCCATTTAAAATAAGCGGGTTGATAGCGACTTCCGGTACAGGAAGTGACACAAAGACAATTTTGTCTTATTTAAAGAGATCTCTACGGAAAACCCTTGCTCCTTAAATGTCATATATCTACGAGAACTGTAACCTTGAAAACTTTTAGCGAACGGTTTATGTGGATAACCCTGTATTCATATCACACTTGAAAAAACGTCCACTTCTACACAGGGCCGGCCTTCTAAATGTCTTCTAAAAGTGTATGTTGAGTTTGGGAAGATGCAGGGACTTTTATAAAGAATAAATTTTTCTGAGAAATCAATTAAAAAAATTTCGCATATGGCCCGACTTATCTGGCGATCTCTGTATATCGATCGTATGGGCCTGGGTTAAGAAAATATACGACAAAAGCCGAAAGACCTTTTCACGAAAGTTAGAAGCTCTTTGATTTATCATCGATCGATCGGCATATAATAAAAAAATGAACAACAGATATAGTCGTGCTACAACTTGGCAATTCCGTGAGACTGTGAGCCTTGTATGCACCACAAGATTTTAAGAGGTGCATTTTAGGTGCGCGTGCAATCTGACTGGTTTTCGATTAGTATAAAAATTCAAAACGGCTTTTAATAAAAAATCAAAAAATACAGTATTTTTCTATTGCTTTTCCTCTTTTGTCAAATGACTTTCCAATCCGTTCAAAGTATAGTAGGCCTGCGGCTTGGAAAGTCATTTGACAAGAGGAGAAAAGCAAAAGAAAAAGAGTGTAAAACATTAATGGAAATAAAAATTTTAAGTTTTTTTTAAGATCGATTAGACTACAGATAAGACTAGACACTGTTAGCAATTTAATGATTTTATCACTAAATCTAGAGACTTTCAGTTGAAATTTCAGATAAATTTTAAGCCTAGTCTACCATTGCCCGGGAACGAGAACGACAACGGGAACGGGAACGTTAAAAAAAGTTAAATCATTTCATAATCGTACAAGTGTCCACAATGCATCGGTAAATACGGTAACAATAACAAATCACAAGGCAAACGTAAAAGTTGATACGTTCCCGTTGCGGAGCTTTATTAGCATTACCGTATTTACCGATACATTGTGGACACTTGTACGATTATGAAATGATTTAAGTTTTTTAACGTTCCCGTTCCGGTTCCCATTCTAGTTCCCGGGCAATTGTGGACTAGGCTTTAGTCTGAAATTTAGTGATTTTGTGACCGGTTTAGTGACAGTTCTAGTGATTTTTTCCTTTTAGTAATTACTAATTTAGTTTACTTTAATTTTGATTTTCTCCTTTTAGTAATTACTCATTTAGTTTACTTTAATTTTGTGGTAAATTTTGTCAAATAATTAGCGATGTTCGTCAAGCACTAAAATCGACTTCTTCTTTACCAACAAAACCTGTAAACTTATACCGAATGTTGCTAATGAATTTAGTGATTAGTTGACTTTCTGTTGAAATTTGAGATAACTTTAGTGACAAGTCTAGAAGTTTTATTTTATTTTATTATTATTTCAAATAATTCTGTCATTTTGTGGTGACGCTAGGCTTGTTCGGGTTCTCGTCAGGACAGTCCTGGAACCGTCCTAGAACGTCCAGGCATGCGCACAACAAAAAAATGTGCGGTTTTTTTGTTATGCGCATGCTCCTGACAGTTCTGGATCTGGACCTGTCCTCACGGGAACCCGAACAAGCCTACTGATGATATCTGTCAAAAAATATCAGTGTTGCTAGACGATCAAAATTTAAATCCTCCAAATATTTTTACTAACAAAAGGATAGTAAAAAGAAAAATCTCAAATATAACACGTTGCACAAAAAAATATTGCAAATACAGAAAAACTGTAAATATTTTTTTGGTTAATAAGAAAGCACTTTACTTAATCAATATACATAATTAAAAATAAATGCACTTATATAAAAAAAACAGTTTAGAATTTTCAAGACAAAATTAAATAAAAGTTACCAAATGTTATAAAATTTTTCTTATTGTAACGTTAATTGTAATAATATTTATTTATTTATCTACGACCACTACTGTAAATGACAAATTACGTACAACACATAATAAGTAAGCGGGTGTTTACAAAGATCGTGCGTAAAGCTCCCCATACACCTGCGAATAAATTGCGCAACAGAGGCTGTCGTGCAAACATTTGTATGTCGGCTTTCACACCAAAGTAGCAAGCTGCACGCTCCTTGCATCTTCTGAGAAGTAGCGTGCCGCGCAGCGCATCTTAGAATTTTGCGTTCACATCAAGGTAGCATAGCAAGTTATGCGATTCGCGAATTGGCAGTGTCTTGCGAGTTATTATAATCAAGATGTCATCCGAAGATGAAGCTATGGCGTTAATTGCAGCGGTGGTTGTTAGGAGGAAAAAAAGAAAGAGAAGGTGTAATTGTTAAAGATCTCCATGCTGTTTGTAGCACGTGTATGCAATGATGAAAAAGCATCAAGAACCACAACATTGTGGTTCCTGATGGTTTGGTGTCAACATGTTGTCAAGAACCCTCATTTAGCTTGACAATATTTTAATTTAAGACGAAACCGCTGTCTCTTCTGAGAAGCAGCGTAGCAAAATATAGAACTTGTCCTATAAGCTAAGCTGCACGTCGCAAGTGGCAGGTCGCATGAATGCTACGCTACACCGGTGTGAATATTATCAATTGTTTACATAAGTTCTAAAATTAGTGGTATGCAGCGTGCATCCAGGATGCAAGTAGGACGTAGCATGCTACTTTGGTGTGAAAGCCGACTATAGTGTATGATGTTGTTTGACGTGCTGTGCAACTAGTTGCAGAAATTCAAAGTTGTTTGAAATTAATTGCACAACGAGTGGCGCTGTGCAACTATTGCGTCGTGTATGGGCTTTGTACGACACATTGTACAGTAATTTTTGAATGAGTTTATTGATTTATACCGTCGTCAGACAGCATGTTTGCGTAATTATACGACAAAAGCAACTGGAGTTTGCATAAAATTGCGTATAGTGTATGGGTGATACACTTGTGCAACAACTTGTGCAACGTCAGTTTGCGCAATTTGTTCGCAGGTGTATGGGGGGCTTTAAGTAAGAAAAACGCACAACGCACCTACTTTACGCACGCTTGTAGTTAGATCTACGTGGCCGCATCACATTAGATTGACTGTCGTCGAAATTGCAAGTGTCATTACTGTTTATTTTGAACTTGAATAATAAGATAATTATTGTGGTCGTAGATAAAGTATAGTCCAAAACTCGAGTTGTAAAGCAATTACGCACTTGTGGAATTACTCCTACTATTTACTTACGCAACTTTTCCACCGTGCGTAATATGCTATTTACAACTCTCGTTATGTAATATACTATTATACGGCGTTAGCTTGTTCGCGGAAAATTGTAATTCACGATTCACTCCACCATTTGACGGGGCGAGCTTTATATCTCTCCGTAGACTTTCTGGAATCCTCTGGACTAGGCTCGTACGCCGCGGAACGTCTTCGAAGGTGACTGTGTCGTGGCCCGGCGCCAACGAGGCGGTGACGTTACTTCGTCTTGCCGGTCTTACGATTTCTTTACATTATTATTTAGATTTTGCGAAAAGATACCAGAAAATCCCCAGGGAATAAGTCAACAAACAAAAACTGGTAATAAATCACCACCTTCGACTGGTTTTTATCAACAATATGTGCACACAAAGGAATTTCTACATATTTGCAAAAACGTCCTTTGACAATTTGAGAAGAAAATTGAATGCATAAATGAATGTCATTCGATTCATGTCCCTTTTTTAAACAAAAAAAAAATTGAAAGTTTTCCTCTCTACCATCGATAGTACTTTGTTTATTACTACTATTTTTTGTGTTTATTGAGGAAGAAAACGCTATACCTATAACGCTTGTACATTTCTTTGACTGTCGACTGTATTTTTTTAAAGAAGAAGTCGAAATTCGATTGAAATTCGAACGTCTTTTATTATCGCTTTTTAAAATTTTTTATGAGATCCGTGTTGCCAAACCTAATAGTAGAATACTGAAATATTTATACAGCGTGTTTCACTTTACATAAAGACACCTAAATAACTATTTTATTAATAACGCAATTAGTACAAAACTTTTACCAGTTACAGAGGCCAAAAAATACAATAAAAATTATTTATTGAAGCAAACACTAAATTATAA
Organism: Dorcus hopei; assembly: GCA_033060865.1. Taxonomy (NCBI): domain Eukaryota; kingdom Metazoa; phylum Arthropoda; class Insecta; order Coleoptera; family Lucanidae; genus Dorcus; species Dorcus hopei. The sequence continues at coordinate 23,784,599 of CM065421.1, read as the reverse complement.
AATAAAAGAAGAACAGAACTTTCCATCAAACAAAACAAAATTAATTTCTTTTTTAAAAGTACTATGATTAACTATGTATATCCTGTCTACTTTTAAAAATTGAGATCAAAATTATTAAATCCAATAATAATTTAATCCTTTTTATAATACCTTCGGATTGCTATAGATATAATAAAAAGAATTCGCGTAATTTATGGGACTTTAGTAGTCGACCAGTTCTAGTGAAAATGAATTGAATTCTAGGGCAAACTGCGAAGTGGGTCGATCGATGCAGATGAAAATGGGTCAAGGCGCGTCCCAAATTTTTGAGGTCGGCACGGAGCTGCGGCCTTTGTCCTATCCTCCGAAATGGGTCGCAGTTAACCCGATTTCGCTTTGATAAGCCCCGCTGCGATGAACTGACCTAGTTTTTGGGCCGCGTTGGGATAGGTGCATATCACTTTCAATGCTAAACAGTCGAGATAAATGGGCGGACGAGCGGAGTTTCTCAAGCAGAAGGAAGTAAATATTTTAGTTCTATATCACGATGAACAAAAGTAAACATTAAATAGGTATTACTTCATTTCAATGTTAGAGTAAATCTCTTTAAATTTATGAAAACTGTTCACTTGCAAGTATTTGAGGAATGTTAATTGTTCAAAAATGATTTAAAAATCAATAAATAACGAAGAAACGTCAAAAAGTTACATTAATAAAATAATAGTTATTTATGTAACAAGGCAGTAAAGTGGCACTTTATCGAACGAGTTTGCAAATTGCGAGCCAAGGCGAAGCCACAGCGAGCAAGCAAACGAGTTCGATAAAGACACTTTACTGCCGTGTTGCATACAACATTTTTACGACCACCTACCACTTATGTCCGTATTCGTAGTGCTTCCTCGAGGCTTCTTTGAATGAGGAACCCCTTAGTAAGGCAGTTGCATAATAACAACTCACAATCTAAGAGGTTCTTCATTCAAGGGAGCCTCGAGGAAGCATTATGAATACGGACATTAGACACTTTTCACTCTAAGAAGTATATGATGACTCATCAAAATCTGACAGGTGGACTGGGAACATCTGATGCTCGGTGATATAGGGAAGACAGATAACAAATAAGCCCCAGTGAGGAGTGGTGAGATTACTGATAAAATTGTTCGGTGAACTTCGCTTGGCTGCTAGGCCACTGTACTCCAACCTTCCCCATAATTTTAAATATGGCTTCGTCTGATGAAAAGTCGTTTCTGCGCGTTGTGTACTTCTTACGGTAAAAAATCTCTACTAAAGTAAATCACTTCAAGTGCTCAGAACTTACAGATTTATATTTACATTTATAGCTTCATAAATTTTTGAAAAATGTATTTTATTTATCTTAAAATACGTTATAAACGACGCTGACGTTTCCATGAAACCAAAAGATGCGAGTCGAAAGCAGAAATGTTGTTATTTTTTGAGTTGACTTGAATGACAAATTAATTTGACATTTACAGTTGCAGGTGCAATGCTAGTTTAAATTTAAGCTGAAGCTTAAACCCTTAACAACGATTATTTCAACAATTGTCGTTAAGGGTTTAAGCTCTAGCTTAAAGTTAAGCTGGAATTGTACAACTGGGCCTTAATTAGATTCGACGATAATGCAGGCAATGCTTTTTACAAATTACATAATAGTATATTACATAACGAAAGTTGTAAATAGCATATTACGCACGGTGGAAAAGTTGCGCACGCGCCACGCAGCGGCGAGTGCAGGTACTTACACAAGTGCGTAATTGATTTACAACTCGAGTTTTGTACTATACTTTATCTACGACCACAAAAATTACCTTATTATTCAAGTTCAAAATAATCAGCAATGACAGTCGCAATTTCGACAGCTGTCAATCTAATGTGATGCGGCTACGTAGATCTAACTACAAGCGTGCGTAAAGTTAGGTATAAATCATGTATAAATATAAAAGACCTCGCTGTGCGATTTTGTTACTTTACGCACGACAGTTTGTAAACACTCGCTTACTTAATTTATGCGTTGTACGTAATTCGTCATTTACAGCAGTGGTCGTAGATAAGTAAATTTAGTTTGTTTGCGGCGAAGTTTATAATTTCTTTTTATTAGATAATCATTTCTAGTAACAGACTCGTTTTCAGATTAATCAAAAAGTGATCTCTTAGTAACTACAATAAGTTTATATGTATTCGTAGATACGTATTTCGACAGTCATCTTCAGTACACACTCACAAGTTTTACTTGTATTAACGTACAAGTTTTCTCTATTACTTGAAAATGCCTGCTCTAGGAACATTGGGCCCAAGCACTTAGGGCCGGTCTTTCCACCTCTTGATAAACTAACTGACGAATAACTACCATAGAAACAATTCATAAAAATCAATCATCCATTCATAACAATCAAGTTATTCATCGGATAACATTAACGGTAAGATGGAAAGACCGGACCTTAGAAAACTAAAAATGTATCTCATAGTTACCTTATTGTTTACAGCATGGTTTAAACAAAAAAGTAGGTAGTCACTGGGTCTTTGTTGCTGGAGTGTGGCGTCCTTTTCGCTTTAACCTACAGTCGGAGGGGGCTAAATATAGCGCCAAACTTAACAAGTACTGGGCCCAGGCATGCGCTCAAACATAAGCTGCTTCCCGCTACTATTCATGGACATGATTATAAAAAGATTCAAAATGAAATTTAAAAAACTTGTAGCATTTTAATCAGTTTTAAATGAAGTGGATTCGTTTAGCTTTATATCTATAAACAGAGATGTTATAACTCGGTCTTTATTGATAATTTGTAGCGCCCCCTTTGCTTTGTTCTACAGACTGCGGATGCTCAATTTGATGCTAAAAATAATGTGTATTGCACGTGTAGGTACTGGATCCAGACAGTACTGCCAACTTAAGGGATAAATCCGTTTCTAAGGTTTTTTTTCCAAATCATTAGGGATTTTTTTCAAGTTTTATTTCTTAAAAAGGAACTGAAAGCTGAAACTCCTGAGATAGGAGAGCCATTTATGTAACAATTGCCAAATGTTGTAGAATAAAAAACGAGGTTATGTACGAATTTTAAAATACTAATCTCCTTAATTACGCAAGTCAAAATTTTTCGTATTCGAAACCTTATTTTTAAAATATTTATACAGCGTGCCCATTTTAAATGATGACACCTTCTTACTTCTTCTTTCTCATATATCCTAAGAACCCTCACGGGTGTAGGATAATTGTGGGTCCTGTCTCCTTTATCCATTTCTTCCATCTTTTTTGGTCTTGTGTCATTTTCTTCATTTCTTCTAGTGTTCTCCCCCTATTTTTCCCCAGTGCTTCTATGTATTTCATATATGTAAGTCTCGGTCTTCCTCTTTTGGGTTTCTTAGATTCTTTAGCTTCCAGTACCTTTTTCGGTAGTCTGTTCCTATCCAGAGTCTTTGTATATGTCCGTACTATTCTAGTTGTTTCTTCTCACTTTTTGGTTATCGTTTGTTGTTTTAATTTTCCTGCTATCTTCCTGAAGAATTTCATTTCAGTCGCTATCAGTTTTGGTTTGTGTTTTTGTTGTAGCGACCAGGTCTCACTTCCATATAGGATCATTAGAATAACTATTGTGTTATATGTATATTAGGGTGGGTCATTTTTGTGTGGAAAAAAATGTATATTGCGCTTTTGATTTTTAATAGCAAAATTATATTGCCTTTACATGAAAACAGTGTAATGCTAAAATTTAAAGTAAATAGCATCTCATCTTTAGGTTGCGCTTTGCCTTGGAAATACGAATAACTTGAATATATTCTGGTAGTCATATAACATAAATGTCTCAAGGAAAAAAGGGTTTTTAGAATAAAATAATCATTTATTAATAATTAAAAAAATAATACAACAGAAAAATTAATGAAAATCATTCAATATTGAAATCTTTCTTGCTATCGAATTTAGGCGTTGCTGCAAGATTCGAGTTTTAATTTTATCCACCTTCTCTTGCCCTTTTAGTATACAGTTTTGATCATAACTCTGTTATTATTATTGCAAATACGAACTTTTCATGGCATACTATATGGCCTTTCTCGTATAATTTCAAAAATTCAAACGTAAGGCGCACCCTCTAAATATTAATTAAATTCAAAAATATTTCGTAGGTGTCATAATATCACTAAAAGACAACATAATTTTGCTATTAGGTAAGATTATCTCAAAGTTTGGTTTTTCGACCCACCCTAATGTATATGTTTAGCTTGGTTTTTTCGTTTATTTCTTTCTTTCCAAAGATTGTTTTGTTTAGTGTGTAGTATACATTGTGCGCCTTCTTAATTTTATTCGCTATTTCTAGGTCGATTTTCCTGTCGTTTTCTATAATGATTCCCAAGTATTCCATTATAGTCACTTCTTCTATAGGTTGGTTTCTATACAATATTTTGTTATGTTGCTGCTCTCTTTTCTTATTTATGTAGATGCATCATTTTGCTTTTTTCTGCATTGACTTCCATCTTCCTATTTCTTCCGTCCATAGGTTTATCAGCTTTTGAATTTTATTTTTATTATCAGATATAAGCACTAGGTCATCTGCATATAGTAGGCTGTCCATTTTAATTGGTCTCATATTCCTATAACCCACTGTGGTTTGCAATAGCTCCGTTCTTTGTCTTGTATCATGACGCCTTAAAAATTGAAAATAGGCAACCCATTTTACTTCCGTGTTTTCATATCATGAAAACGCGAAGCTATTTCTGATTTGATTGATGGGTTGCCTTTTCAAAACCTTTCAGGGGTTACGATTAAAATGTTAAGATTCTAATTTAAACATTAATCTACTACGAATGAATTAGGTATGCTTTTTTAACTTATTTTAGGCGTACTGTGCCACCGTGTTCACAAACCTAACCTCAAACGTCAAGAACCGTGGACATATGCTTCGAAATTTACTATTTACCCTAGCAACCGTTGCTATTTGGAAAGGTTTTGACGTCAGCACTTATGCTGTCCATTGTAAGACATTCAACAACGCCATCTGTTAAAACTTGCCGATAGATTTCTTTTCATTTGTTTCTATGAGGGCGATTCACTAGTAGTTATTGAGGGGTTATATTGAAAAACCATCATCCGTTAAGCATTGCATTGTGTTTCAACTGACAGTCAGTTCTGGACGGTCACATTACTTGCGTTGTTATCACACAGCGTCATCTGTTGAAACATGCCGAAAGTTTTTTTTCTTAATTTATGAATCTACTGAAGCTTTGCTGTTTCTTTTGTTTTTATTTTTATTTTTTTTTATTGTTATCGTTACATACATATTTTTTTAAATTTGGTTTGTTTTCTTTGTTTTGTAACTTTTCCTTCCAGTTCTTTTTTTAAAATTTATTAATTTACTGAATTGTGCTGTAAAATCGATTGCCTTTTGTTTTTTATATCGCTTGTTTAAATCTCATTATTTCGTACTTTTTAAAAGTTCTGTTTTTCATTTTCTTTGCTTTCTCATCGTTCCTTTCATTTAAAAACAATTATTAATTACCAAAAAGAACAACAGTGACAGACTGTCATTTCTAAGGCGTTCACAAAAAATGACGCGTTGTTATAAGATATAAGACAGTCAACAGCGCCATCTGTTGCAACATGTCAAAAGTTTGTTTTTGTTGTCTTTTGTTTTTATTAAAATTATTATTCAATAGTTTACGTCGCGACATCCTGCGACCGATTTATGACCGACTTGCAACAAATTTTATAAAATATTATTGCTATACAGGGTGTTTCAAAAGTCGCGCCGCAAAATGAAAGGGGTTTTAAGGGAATTGAATTTCAAACTTTTTTTTTTCATATAAACGTGTGTCCAATTTCTATTCATTTAGTAGATACAGAACCTCAAAGTTGTTACATGTAAACTTTTATTAAGGTACAAACATTGCAAATTAAAATTAAACAATAAACTACTGTCAAATAGACACTTATGTAATGTAATCAACTCATCGCCACCTAAGAACTTCAAGCATATCCGTTTCTGGGGAGCATTAAAGGAAGTATGCTGTCGGAATTCATACAGAAGAACAGCTTTTGGAAAAAACTGATTTAGTTCGTTGATGTCAATCAATCTTGTGTTGCAACTGGAGGTTTTTGAATATTTGAATATTTTAAACAACCCAAAAGGAACACCATCAAGTCATAGCAACCTCCGGTAAAAAAAATTACATGTAACAAAGTTAAGTTCTGTATCTAGTAAATGCGTAGAAATCGGACACATGTTTATATGTATGAGAAAAAATGTTTGAAATTCCATTCCCTATAACCCCTTTCATTTTGAGTCGCGACTTTTGAAACAGCCTGTATAAACAATTTCTATTGCGATCTGATGAATGACTGGTCGCCACTTTATAATGAAAACGATCTTAATTGCTCCTTCAATTACTTCTATGACAAATTCATACATCATCTTCACAATAATTTCCCGTTTTACAAATTTACCACAAACAGAAATAAATGCAACAAAAATTTGGTTGATAACAATATCAAATCATCTAGCTCAGGGATGGCGAACCTTTTTCCACCAACGGGTCAAATTTAAGTTAAAAATTTTATAGTAATGGACCATGGGTCAGATAATTTTCTAACAGCAAGCAAAGGAAACCTGCAAGAAAGTCAACGAAATACAAAGTATTTGATAAAAAGCAACAAATGAGAAATGAAATAAACTACAAATAAGAACAATGATGTAAGGGAAAAAGAGAAGAAGTATGTAATTGAAAACCACGCAACTAAACAAAAGAAATCTAAAAAAAAAAACCGCTGGGTTTATTAAAAAGATGCTTAGGGTTTAAGTTTTCTCGAATTTATCGTAACGTTAAAAATTTGATAATTTGATAAAAATAAAGGAAAATTTGGAATAAATAACAAGAACATAAATAATTTTTTTTTGCTTTTCTTGATTTTATTTTTGTTTGTTTCATTTCTCGTTCATTTTTTTTTACTCTATCTACTGTAAGAAATCCAAGCATCTTATAATTAAGTATCAAAGCCTAGTACGGAAATAAATTCAATGCAACGCGACCACGAAATCCGCCCACATAAAGTTTATGTAAGTGACCGTGGCAGCGGCTCGCTTTATCAACAGCCTTGGCCGAGATGAGACATAATTGACATTTGCAAATTCGAAGAACTGCAGTGGCAATGAAAGCCGACCTCGTGCTGAATCACACACATAGGGAATGCTACGTAATCGGAACTGATCTTAGAAAACCAAATAAAAAGGAGCCGTAGCAAAGCACAAGGAATGGTGATATTCCTCGCATTGATTTTTAGTCTTTCTTGGCGAAAAACAAACAAACGAAACCACATTCAAATAATGAACCACAAACAAGAACAAAAAAAATCGTTGGAAGACGAAAAATTGACGAAAAAACAAAATAAAAACGCAAAAAATTAATAAAATACGAAAAATTCATTAAACCAAAAGAAACGAAGAATAAGATAGGATGAAAATCGAAACAAGATTGACGATATTCCTCTTTTTGATTTTCAGTGTCTCCCCGCAAACAAACAAAGGCACACTCAAATAAATAACCAGGAAATTAAAACAAAAGAATTCGTAGATTTTCCGACGTAAGGTTTGTGAAGATCAAAAACTGACAAAAAACAAAAGAAAAGCGCAAAATATCAATAAAATACGAAAAATTCATTAAATCAAAAGAAAAAAAAACGAAATAAAGCAAACAACGGAGTAACGAAGAATAAGAGGAATAAGAAACAAAAGAAAATTGACGATATTCCTTTCTTTGGTTTTCAGCATCTCCCCGCAAACAGAAGCACACAAATTTTAAAAAAACAGAAAATTAAAACAAGAAAAATAAAAAAATCGACGATTCTCTGTCTTTTGAAGGTCAAAAACTGACAAAAAAAAAACAAAAGAAAAACGCAAATCAATAAAATACGAAAAAATCATTAAGGCCGCTTTACGGTTCGCAATTATTTATTGCCGGTAATGAAAATTGAAGCGATTTGTATTGCACGCATGCGCGGTATTTGCATTTTGTATAAAAATACAACACTGCGCATGCGTGCAATACAAATCGCAATTTTCATTGCCGGCAATAAATAATTGCGAACTGTAAAGAGGCATTTCAGAAAAAGAAACGAAATAAATCAATCAAGAAAAAAAACGAAATAAATCAATCAAGAAAAAAAAACGAAATAAATCAATCAAGAACAAGAAAACGAGAATAAGAGGAATGAAAAACAAAAAAAAAATTGACGGTCCTCTTCCTATTAATTTTAATAATAATAGTAATGGCTTTTATTTACGTAAACGCAATAACAAAAGAATAAGAAAAAAATGAGCTCATGAAACACACCAATCGCTTCGGTACTTGCTCGAAGCAGCAGAGAAACACCTGAATTAATAAATTGTGCAGGCCGGATAAGACGTACCGTCTCGTGAAATCTAGTAGGTCGTGGCCGTAGCAAAAAACAGAAGTTAATGATGAACATAATTTCTACAAAATTGAAATTCTTATACACTTTATAAATATCTTAGGGTCACTCTAAATATTCTGGCGGGTCTATGGCCCACGGGTCATGGGTTCGCCGTCAATGATCTAGCTCGAACCTGAAAGATCCGTTCCTGCATAATCTGCCTTTCCTGTGTTAAAAGGTAAAAAGTGAGCAAATAAAAATCAGATTAGAGTAGGCGGTGCAAAGAAAATGTATGTCTGTGATTAACTGAATTAATTAATGTAATACATTCATGGACTGTCAAATTTATAGACTTTTTATTTAATCACAGACGTACATTTTCTTTGCACCGCCTGCTCTAATCTGATTTTTATTTGCTCACAGGTTATATACAAACTAGCCAAAAATAAACATTGTAAATTGGTTAGAAACACTAAAAAAACATTTTTTCAAAGCAAAATATTCAATTCGGATAACCCTAGTAAAATAGCTTGGGAAGTGATAAAAAGTTTGTCATCAAGCAACAATCCTACCAGTTTCAAACCTGTTTCCATATTATTAATAATAATCACCTAGAAAAAGATCCCTACGTAGTAGCTAATTTGTTTGCTGACTACTTTAAAAATGCTCCTCTCGACTTAATAAACAATATTTCTTTCAATTCTCCTAGTTACAGTCCGCAGAATGTCAATACCTTCGAGAAATGTATTTATTTACATCCCTTAACAGCTCTGGAATTACTGAAATATGTAATCAAAAACTAAAAAATAAATGGACTGCTGGTCTTGATGAGATTCCAGCGATGATTTAAAAAAAAGTGGCTCCTGCTATTATTGATCCACTCGTTCACCTTATTAATCTTTCTTTTCAAACAGGTACTTTTCCGGATGCCTTTAGTAAGGTACTGCCCATTTATAAAAAAAGAAAAAGGTAGACAATTATAGGCCAATCGCAATTACCTCCGTTTTCTCAAAACTTTTTGAGTATGCTTTTCTGAACAGACTGTTAGATTATTTACGTAAAAATTATATAATTAATAATTGTCAATATGGGTTTCTGCCCAATAAATCTACCAATTCTGCAATTCACGCATGGTATGAATCCGTACTGAAGCATCTAGACGAAGGAGAGTGTCCTTTAGGGCTCTTCTGCGACATCAGTAAGGCTTGTGTTAACCACCCAATTTTAATTGAGAAACTTAATTATTATGGTATAAAAGGAGTTGGTAATACCTGGATTAATTTGGAGCAATTTGTCAAAATTACCCATAGTGAAGATGCGTCTGTATCTGAGAATTATTCGGAAAGGAGTATTATAAATGTAGGCGTTCCTCAGGGCTCAATTTGAGGCCCAATACTTTTTCTATTGTACACTAATGACTTACCCTTATTAGCTTCCGACAGTATTACTTTTATTATTTATGCGGATGATACTACAGTTGTTGTCTCTGACAATTCCCAAAAAACTATAGAAACTAAATGTAATTATCTTTTGAATAAGTTATCCAACTAGTATGCTATTCATAATCTTTATTTTAATACAAATAAAACACAGTTTCTTCTCTTTCATAATTATCAAAAATCTTGTAAATTTCCTAACTTAAAAATTAATAATAATCCAATCCCAAATGCACCTTCAACCAAATTTTTGGGGTTGCATTTAGATCAACATCTTAAATGGAAAGACCATTGAAATTCACTTATTTCTAAATTACATTCTATAGCCTATTTATTTAGAAATTTAAAACATGTCTTGAATGAATAGCAAATGCTAACTTTATATCAAGCGCAAGTTGCTTCGAGGCTTACATATGGGTTAGGGTGGGTCATTTTTGTGTGGAAAAAAATGTATATTGCGCTTTTGATTTTTAATAGCAAAATTATATTGCCTTTACATGAAAACAGTGTAATGCTAAAATTTAAAGTAAATAGCATCTCATCTTCAGGTTGCGCTTTGCCTTGGAAATACGAATAACTTGAATATATTCTGGTAGTCATATAACATAAATGTCTCAAGGAAAAAAGGGTTTTTAGAATAAAATAATCATTTATTAATAATTAAAAAAATAATACAACAGAAAAATTAATGAAAATCATTCAATATTGAAATCTTTCTTGCTATCGAATTTAGGCGTTGCTGCAAGATTCGAGTTTTAATTTTATCCACCTTCTCTTGCCCTTTTAGTATACAGTTTTGATCATAACTCTGTTATTATTATTATTGCAAATACGAACTTTTCATGGCATACTATATGGCCTTTCTCGTATAATTTCAAAAATTCAAACGTAAGGCGCACCCTCTAAATATTAATTAAATTCAAAAATATTTCGTAGGTGTCATAATATCACTAAAAGACAACATAATTTTGCTATTAGGTAAGATTATCTCAAAGTTTGGTTTTTCGACCCACCCTAATATGGGTGTCTGTTTCTGCGGTGATTCTGCTCTAAGTAAAAATGTTTTTACTTGTCAAAAAACAATTGTAAGAATTATGGTTGGGGTCTCCAGAAGACACTCTTGCAGATTGCTATTTAAAAATTTTAACACTGTATGGTCATTCCTATATTTTAGAAATTTGTATACACATTTTTAAAAATAAATCAAAATTCACTTTAAACTGTGATATTTATAATACCAGCCCCGTCAACTATAGGTTCGGACATTTTAACTTTTTTTCTTTTTGCCACGTAACTGACGAAGTTCTTAATAAAATGAAAATATGTTTTAACATGCTATTGAAAGTATACATCATATAGGTACGTTACAACAGAAAAATTATTAAAAAGGAAACTAAATTTGGTTTCAGTAGCTATAATACATTTTACTCAAGAAATAAGTAAAACAGTAATGTCCGAACCTACAGTTGACGGAGCTCGTTGGAGTAATAATTTTTGGTTTTTAGAAACTGTTTTGCCCTATTACCAACTATGTACGACATGGACAATGTTAAGCAAAGGATAGCCAGGGTAACAAGGATACTAAAGAATGTTTTGCAAACAGTCCAGAGAAGAATAAAATTATGTAAAGATAAAGATATACGATGACATTTCTTATTTAATAATAAATAAATTTGCTTTCAATAGCTATAATACATTTTACCCAATAAATAACTAAAACCGTAGTGTCCGAACCTATAGTTGACGGGGCTCGTATTAACACCAGAGGTAAAAATTATTTTCATATTCCTTTTACCAAATGGAAGATAGTTTCTGGTGCCCCCAACCACATTGCGTTAAAATTTTTTAATACGCTGCCTAATTACTTATCTAGTTGTAACGATATAAAAAAATTTAAGTGCCACCTTAAATCCTTTCTAATCGACCGCTGCCCATATTCGATTGGGGAATTTTGCCTGCAACTATGATATGTTACTTGATTTCATATGCTTTGTTTTATCACTTATATATGACAAGTTATTTTTGCTTCGATTAAAAATTAAACTCCAATTCAGTCTTGATACATCTTAATTTTTATTTTCAATCAATTATAATTTATCCAAAGTACATATACATATGCTTCATATAATACAGATATAATACTTGATATATACACTTTTTTTCTACCAATGGGTTCACTTGTAAATATACTATTTATTACAAAAATAAATGCTCGAAGTACAAAGTACTTTGCAAATATACAAGACCAACGAAAAAGCAACTAAGTTTTACATCTACGCTTAATTTACTTTAAGGTGAGTTCGCGTTTACGCTCGCCGAGCGCTCTAATCAAAAGTGTGAGGGAGAGCGACTGCGTTTCACTACATGTAAGAGTGAGAAAAAGAAACACTCTGAGCGATCTGAGCGTAAACGCGAACTCACCCTTAATTACAAGCGTTTTCCGATTGGTTACACCGAATCGCGCGTTTGCCGATTCAATAAACGGCGGGAAATTTAAAAATATCACAGACATTTTTTAAAAGTTTTAAAACTTTAGTTTCCACGGAAAAATAATCTAAAATTTGATCGAGAACACCGCAGCAGTGCGACCTTTAAAGCAAATCGAGTGCAAGTAATGTCGTATAAATGGAAAATGTCACCGTGCTTTAAAGTCCAGCGAACCGAAAATTCGAGATTGTATCCCCCTCAAAGGACTTTTCTAAATTAACATCGAAGTGCCGCTGAAATCAAAATTAAATAGGAACAGACTCACACAATCAAATTATTTTAATTAAATCCCCATTTTTTTTTTTAAAGAAAACCTGCGATTCAGCGAACCAATACTTAAATATCCAGCTACATAGATACATATCTATGTATATAAATGGCGAGAATGATCATCGTCATTTTTTAAACCGTCGCGTCGCGTCGGTCGGGGAAACCTCTAGCTTAAAGGATAATGGTAAAGTATCTCCTAACTCCTAACTAAATGATATTAGGCGTAGGTATATGAATAGTTTTCTAACATCCACCATTTTAATCCTGATTACTTATAATGTCTTTTATTTAAAAATATTTTTATGAAAAATATACTGAGGATGAAAACGACGCTTGTTAAACAACTTTTCCCCACGCACACTTCAGTACAATATTTTTACGTTACATGCAATGAATTTCTTCTAATCTAAATAATACTAGTTATATTTTTTTAATACATCATTACGCATGCAAAATTGAACGCGTTAAAGGGCGTCACGTACTGAAATATATTACATATTGTATTGCTTCTTATTTCTATACGATATTTTTTTTGCTACCAGTACATTTTTGATATAGTGTATAACCGAAGAAAATCCCTGAAAATTACCCTTTTTAACCGGAGGACGAGAACGAAAGTTGAAGAGCTTTCTATGTACTCGAAATTTAAAATGAGAGGAAAAGGAACTTACTGTAGTTAGATAGATACGAAATGGTTTGGACGGCAACCAATCGCACAATTGTATACATTTCTTTTTTTTTAATTTCACCCTACATGCGATTCTGTCTATGACTTACGTATGTAAGTAAAATATTTACACAGTCGTTCTCCAGACGTTTTTGAAAAATTTTTCGCGCACGCGCTCAAAGTGAGGTATAACCATCAGTTCCGTCGAAAAAAAAATAGTTTACATCTACATGTAACGAATACAGGAATATCACATTTCAAGAAGCCTCGGCTGCTTATTTTGAGCTTGTTTAACCAATTTTGCCCAGCGGAATTTTTTTAGATAAAATTTCTAATAGTATTATAACAAAATCCGTTATCGAGAAGGTTCTGTACTTGCTTTTATTTTATGACAGCATGTCGTAGCTTAGTTGCAACCTTGAATAACTGCGAGCTGTCAACAGCGTCAACTGTCAAAGGCTTTGTTTACATCTTCGAGGTATTTGTAATAAAATAAATGTTTTATTTCATTAACTGCGTTTTATTATCCATTTCGTAGAAAATCGTAATTAAATGGATATAAAAAGTTAGGTTATGTTTATGATAACAATAACAGTATGGTTACGACGTGACTTTGCAAAATTTGCATTTGACGTAAGCCTACTTGATAACATTTTTTTTCTAATGCAGTTTACTAGACGACTTAAAGCAGAAAAAGCCTTCTGTTTTATTTTATTTTTTTAAGTTACGAGTGAAAGGGAGCAACTTATTACATTCATAAATATTTTCACTATTTTTAGCGCAATACTAGAAGAGCTTAGTGTACTTTTGATTCGCTTAAACTCTTAAACACACCTGTATTTCGTGGCAGGCTCGTTTTATTTTATTTTATATTTCTTGGTTAATTTAATCAATAATATAACGCAAGTTTTTTTGTATGAATGATCATTTGTTCATACATTTAATTAAATTGCATAATAAATTTTGGTCTAAACCAATTTATTATTTTTTTTTATAACATAACTGTTATACCTGCATTAAGTAGATAACGTTAAACGTTATGGATTTTATTTCATTTCTATGTTAGCGCAAATCACTTTAAAAGAAAACAATTTATGCTTCAATATACAGTGTGAGTTGTTAAGCGCCCCTTCTTCCATAGCTCATTTATAACAGGTGATCAATATCTTTTCTAATCAAGTGACCTATAGAAATAAAATCACGTGTCTTTGATTAGTTCATTATTTCAAATGCCACTTGAATTACATATTTATATTACATTCCTATACAAAACGAATAGCATTTGAAATAATGAACCAAACAAAGACATAATTTGTATCCATAGGTCACTTGATTAGAAAAGATATTGATCACGCGTTAGAACGAGATAGAATTTTTTTCTTTCGCAAGGACATTCTACCTATTGAGCACTATAACCTAAAATTATTTTGATACATACAGAGTTTTTTTTTTAATGAAACAACCTGTGTATTTTCTTATAGAAAGACATAATACTTGATCCTCTAAACAGTAGCACATAACCAACTAAGAGTAAATTAATATTTTGTTGAAAACGGTCAGATTTTTTACTTCTATACATATTGAATAGTTGTGACGTTAGACCAGAAAACCGCAGTCGATGGACACGCAATATACCGGGTGATTCAGTTTGGTATTCGCACCCCTATAACTTCTTTATTTCTATTTTTAGAAAAATAACATTTGGTGTAGGTAAATAATATAGCCCTGCCAATAGTTCGTTCGACAGCATGAAACAATATGTACCACTTCCGGTTTAATCGGAAGTGGTTTTAAGTAAAAAAAAAAAATGAAATAGGACACCATCTATATTTTTGCATTTTTGAAATGTACAGATATTTCTAGATCGAAATGATGTAAAAATTCCTTATATAGAGTAACTGAAATTCTAGAGACAATATATCTCCGATTGCGAAGAAACTGTTTGAAATATTTCAAATTTTTTAACAGATTATTTATCGGCATGAAATTTGGCAACTTAATAATCTGTTAAGAAATTTGAAATATTTCAAACAGTTTTTTCGCAATCGGAGAAGAACTAAAGATTGCGACTTTCGAAAATCGAACACAACTTCTCTATTTATGACTTTTTCAAAATCCGTGAAAACATTCCTAATCAGCATGAAATTTGGTAACTTTGCCTCCATTTAAACAATTCTCTATCTCTTATATGTATTAAGCGAGATTCCCATGCTTCCCCCGAATTTCAATTACCCTGTACATGGAATATTTTTCATCATTTCGATCTAGAATTACCTTTACAATTCAAAAATGCAAAAATATGCAGGGTGTCGTATTTAATTCTTTATTAATTAACACCACTTTCGCTTAAACCGGAAGTGGTACATATTGTTTCGTGCTGTCAAATAAACTATTGGTAGTCCTATATTATTTACACCAAATGTCATTTCTCTAAAAATAGATATAAAAAGGATACAGGTGTGCGAACACCAAACTGAATCACCCGGTATATTAAAAAAGTAAAATTAAATTTTGAACGTTTTTAACCAGTAATGTGAAATTGATTAGCAATAATTTGGATAAATTTTTGTTTGAATAAATGACTGTCAGACATAAAACTTCTAAAAAAAATTGTAATAAGGAATACGAAAATATTAAAAAAATTATTGCAAATACATAATTATTATTAAATCAAAATTATAACACAAGTAAGTCGATTTTTATAATATTTATACAATAACGACAAAAATTTAATATTTTTCTATATTTTTTATTTACAACAATTTCTTCGGAACTTTTTTTAAGAGTTTTGTTATATTTGTCTCATAAATAAAACAAAAAATATCTAAAGTCGTTGTTATTAGAATTTTTTTAAATATTACTTTTATTTTTATAAATAGATTTTATTATTTTAAATTTACTTTTAATTTTTTTTAAGACAAAAATATCCAAACACCATGAAATGAAATGGATATCTTTTATTTGCATTTCAGACCGAATGCAAAATATGTATGTATAAATAGAAAAAAAAAACAAAAATATTGATAATTTTTCTCGGTACCTACACGTTTTATATCTTGTACTTTAGCTTTAAATAAACCAGATAATTAAAAATCAATTGTCACAATCTGAACTAACATAATAACTTCTACTTCCTTCCAATATTTAACGATAGGTGGCGCCAACCTGATTTAATCACTGACGTCACAATTATACCGTGTAACTTGACATTTACTTTATTCGTTATTTAACACTCGCCATTTGAAAACAATATAATTTTTTCAATGATATAAAATAAACAATTGAATAATAAAAAGTTCACAAAATCATCGTACAGTAGCGGCCATGAAAAATGGGCCGTGATTTAAAGCTAAAATGCTCAAAATCTATATAGCTATGTGGTCGTACTTTTCGATTACAGAAAACTGTAACTTTTTCGTTGAAATGTCATTATTATGGCGCTACAACCAAATATTGGTATTAAAACCCATTGTATCTACGTTATATGTATTTAAAAACTTCCATTGAAGTTAAAGTGCAGTTGTTAAGCTTTTTTTTATAATTTACTCAAATTAGAAGTTTGATTATTCGCAACCTAATTGTCAACGCGATAAGCCGCTGTTAATTGCAACATGGCCGACAAAAGGGTGAACAACATTGCAGCTGCGTTAAATATGAAAGTTTGGTTGGTGGCTGGTGCATATTTTTAATGGATCCGTGAAATTTTGTTCACCTTTTGATGGTATCAATATTGACCACCAGATGTCGCCTACTTTGTTTGACTTTGCGAATTATGACATTAGGTCTTAGGTCTGTTCGTACAGCATTTCTGACTAGTTTGAAACTGTCAAATATATTCGCCCATCGAATTAATCACCGCTTTCAAGAGCTGCATTTATTGTGAAACTTAGATGGGCGCATGCTTCTGACAGTTTCGGACTAGTCAGAAGCTGCTGTGTTACGAACAAACCTATTATAACCTACACTGTAAGACGATAACGTTGGAACTGTCATTTAAAGCTGAATATTATCTAAGGAAAAATTGTGTCCCGTTCTACATGCTCGCCACTGTACAGTCCCGCGCACCTAAAATGCACTTCCTGCACGCAAACCTCACCCTTAAAACCTTGTGGTACAAGGCTCACAGAACTGTCAAATTGTAGCACTATACATATACACTCAGTCTCATTTAATGTATATTTACTTATTAAATTTGAAGGTATATGGCAATATCCTGATTTCATTGTTGCCTAATTTGTACAGTTGCGGACAGAAAATTGCGGATGTCAATGTCATTCCACTGACGGAAAAGTTAAGAAATTCCTATACGTATATGTCAGATGAGTGACAGTGACATCCGAAATTTTTTGTCCGGAACTGTACCACGTGGTCGGATTGGCATTTACTTTTTTCGTCATTTAATTCTCACTAAACAAAAAAGCAACAGTATAAAGCGCTTTCTAATTTAACTTTTTTCTTTATGATTTATACATACCATGTGATCAATCAATAGCCTTTGGCATTTAATTCTCACGAATCCAAAGCAGAAGAAATAGCGTTTTTCCAATAATGGTATAAATTTAAAAGAAGCCGATCGTGACACATCCAACCTTCCCGCTTCTTTACTACTTTTAACGATAGATGGCGCTGAGTAGATATCATTGAGGCCGCGTAACTAATACAGCGGTTTCTTTGCTATATATATAAACCATGTAATTTAATTAAATATGAATCAGAAAAACAGTTGGCAGGACTCGCGCCTTCTGTTTCTTTACTGTTTTAACAACAGATGGAGCTAACTGATTTTATAGATGCCTAATTTATACCGCGTGATCACTCTCTCAATCGTTTAATTCTGGCGAATCAATCTTTACTACATAGTTTTAACTATAGATGGCGCTGAGTAGATTTCATTGACGCCGCGTAATACGGTGCTAATTCCCTTTTCATTTTTTAATGCTCGCAACTCAAAGCAACAGCGTTCTTTGCAATATATAAACCATGTAATTTAATTAAATATGAATCAGAAAAGCAGCTGACAGCACTTGCGCCTTCTGTTTCTTTACTGTATTTAACAACAGATGGAGCTAACTGATTTTATTGATGCCTAATTTATACCGCGTGACCACTCTCTCTCTACCGTTTAATTCTGGCGAATCAAAAGCAATGGTGTTTTTGCGCAACATCTCAATTTTCTTTTAAACTTAGATAAGATATGGCCTTGCAATTTTGCCCAAATGAGCTCCCTTATCGTGGCAAACAATGTGGACGAATTTTAAATTGTTCTTGGTGAACAGGTCATTAAAAATTTGCATGACGTCTATGCTACGTTTCTTTTTACCGTTCAGACTATCATCATCGCAGAGCGCCTCACAAATTGCAGGAATGATGACTCTGCCACGTTCGATGCCATGGTCCAAATTCCAAGTCTGGAAAACGATTCGTTCCTCTCTGCTCTTGTATGGGTTTATGCTATGGATCGGAGTGTATAAGCAATTGGGTTTGTCCCAACGGCCCTCGCACAAAAACTTCCCGGTAGCGTCGCAAATACTTTTCAATTTGGTGTCCCCTAATGCTCTACTGCGGTCGAAGAAATACCCAAAGAAGTTGACGCTCTTTAACGCGTCCTGGAGCTCCTTCAGGAGCACTTGAAGCTTCTCCGGTGGTAGTTCTGGCTTCTTGATTAGTTCATCTTTTGTTCGGTAGTAGTACGTTCTGATTCTGTCTTGCGCCCTCCTAAACATATATTCCTCTTTGGTTTTTGCTGTGGTGTCTAAGCCTGTTTTTAAAATTAAGTCGTATAGTGTGTGAATGAAGTGCGAACTTGTTTTTAATAAAAAGAGGCACACACGAAAACATAGACTTACCGGCGAACCACTCGGGATGGTCCTTCTTGTCGCTCAACTTGGTCTTCTCGTCATCGATCCCCTTGAGGACTTCGGCCAGTTTGAAGACCTTGTTCTTCATTTTCTCAGTGAAGAACTCCTGCACTTTTTCGCCAGCTGTTAAGTATTCTTCGTTGACTTCTCTGATGGTTTTGTAGAGGATTTCCGCGTCGGTTTGGGCGCGCTCGCCTTTCTTCGTCCAGATCAACAGAGTCTGCGGTTCAAGGGTTTGAAAGTACTCTTCAGTGTCGATTATGGTGCCATCGGGAGTTTGGAATCTAATAAGATTTTCGGATAATTTCAGTTTGAATTTATCTTTTGTTTTCTTGGCTAATTCGCCCAGGGTTTTCACCGCGATTCCGACTCTGACTTTTCTTTCAGAATCGGTTACCTTAAATCCCCTTATGGTGGTCATTTTCTGAAAAAGAAACACGAAAGAAATATATGTAGTTACAGCCAATCAAAACAAAGTAATAGTTGTCACACTTAAAAAGAACAACAAATGAATATACAAGAACCGAAAAAAAAAACAATGAAGCAAGCCACTAATTATATTGACAATAAACCGTATCATACGTATACGTAGATTTAATTGTTATAAAAATGTTTTCAAAAGTTCATGTTGTTGTTTGATTAGAATGAGTACGTGCCATCTTCTACATTCTACACTTATTTGACTTGTACACTTTACACTTATATGCATGTAACGTAGATTATTCTTGTTTTATACTTTTTCTATTTGTATATCCACACACTTGACGTATCACACCTACATAATTGTACAATTAGCAAGTGAATAAAATATTTGATTTGATTTGATTTGAATACCCACCCGATGATAGGATGTTCTAAAAAAACAATTGAGTAAAAACTGCGGCCATAAAAATATATAGGGTGTTCCATTTAAAATAAGAAAGTTGACGTCACTTCCGACAAAACCGGAAGTCCTACGGTGCTCAATAGTATGTCTGGAATTGCACTTTCTTGCTTAATTTTTATTTTCCAAATTTCATTGAAATTGATTAAAAAATAAAAATTCTAGAACGGTAAGCATATGGCGTGGGACACCCGGTATATATACAGGGTCTCCTAAATAGGCCTATTAAAATATTATGTATAGGGAAGGAAATATACAAAAATTCTAAAAGTTGGTATACTGCCCTAAGACATAGTGATCTTTCCGTGTAAAATATTTTCACTCTTACATTACTTCCGGTTATACCGGAAATCGCCATTAACTTTCTTATTTTAAATGGAACGTTACATTTTTTTATTACAAATTCTGATTCTGCACATTATTCTCAATAAAAAATGTTCAGACTTCTCTATGCCTAAATGTAACAGATTTTGAGATGTCTTTAAATTTCTTTAAAAAAAAGTTTGGGTAACCTTCCCTTTAAAAAACTGTATCAATGACCCTTTCAAATTTCAAGATTCAAGTTGCATATCATTTGAAAGTACAATCCTCAGGCTTTCAAATCATATCGTAGTTATCCCAAAAAAAAAATCACAGGCTGGTTACAATATGGTGTCCAATGTCATATGTTTAACTGCCCAAAACTCAATTTTCTTAAATGGAACACCCTGTATGTTTTTACATCATCAGATGCGGAATCAAATTCTGCATCGAATAGTATTACAATGCCCTATACCTGTTTCTTTTAGTTTTCCTGTTATTAATAATTGTTTATTTTAATGGCATATCTGGCTACAGTTAATCCAATTTTTCGCTGTAAGTTTCGGCAAAACAACAATATTTACTTACTTAACATATATAAAGAAACAAAACAATGAAATTAACAAAATAGAGCGGGCATAAAACCTCAATAAATCATGCTCTGTTTTAAATGACTTTCAAAGAAAGCATGAAGTACTTGGTATCAGCGTACTCAGAAAAAAATATTCTGTCGAAATAAGCTAAAAAGCACATGAGGTTCCATTTAAAAAAAATGAATTACGACCTAATGAAAATATGAAATGCCGTAAGAATGTTAAAAGTCAAAATACAATCAAAATATGTAGTGATTTTCTCGAATTGCTTGATCGCATTAGTAGGAAAATACACGATTCAAAGCTTCCTAGATTGAAAAACAAAAAAGTTTTTTTTTCGTTGTCATGGAAACCAAAATTACCAAATGATACATATTCGGACTCGCAATGATCTACAGATTCCATTTAAAATAAGAAAGTTGACGTTACGGTGCTCAATAGTATGTCGGAAAATGCGCTTTTTTGCTTAATTTTTATTTTCCAAATTTCATTGAAACGGATTAAAAAATAAAAGTTCTAGAAGGGTGAGCATATGGCGTGGACACCCGGTATAATAAATACTAAAGTGCGTATTTTGAAACAGTTCAAAATTACGATTATGAAAAAAAAACATAAAAGAATAGTCTTAAAAATTACAAGGAAATGAAAAAAAATTGAATCGAATAAAATCTATTGGCTGTACCATAACAAAGTAAGTTATTAAAAAAATTAATTAATTTAAAAGCGCATAGTAATTACATATTTACAAAAAAAATAGCTGACAATAAATATGTACCAATTGATTAATTTAAAGAAAAACAAACAAAATAGGCTGTTTTATTGCTAATTAGAGAAAAATTATAATAATTCAAATTGTTGTAATTTGGCTAAAATAAAAAACG
Source organism: Dorcus hopei (assembly GCA_033060865.1). Classification (NCBI taxonomy): domain Eukaryota; kingdom Metazoa; phylum Arthropoda; class Insecta; order Coleoptera; family Lucanidae; genus Dorcus; species Dorcus hopei. The sequence goes on along the minus strand of CM065421.1, from coordinate 23,762,853 downwards.
AAAAATAATTAAACATCGCAGTTAATTTCCTAAAATTTTTAAGCCAACCTGAAAGAAAAAAAATTTAATAAAAGAGTTAATTTAATTGGTTAAGATTATAAAATAATTATAATCAACCAGACCAGAATAGGCAACTTTATTTTCACTGGAAAAAACAAATTTATAGTCATTTTATGAAATAAATTATTAAAGTGCGTACTCTGAAACAGGTCAAAATTATAATTACATATAGAGAAACATAATAGAGTAGCCTTAAAATTAGACTTTTTTAATGAATAACAATTGACGGGTAGCAACTGATTAATTTAAAGAATTGTATAATTACAACAAAATAGGCTACTTTATTGACAATTAAAAAAAAAATTCAAATGAACGTTCGTTTGAATTCGTTTAATTGTAATTTGGCTAAGCTAAAATAACAAACGAAAAATAATGAAACATTAAAGCTAATCTGCTAAAATTTTAAAGTCAATCTGAAAGAGAAAAAAGCAATTGAATAAAAGAACTAAACCAATTGGCTAAAATTATAATTACAACCAACCATACCAGCAAAACAGGCAACTTTATTATCACTCGAATAAAAGAACCAATGAGTTTAGTTATTCGTGAACTGAAATATTCAAGAGCAACAATAACAACGTGAACTACTCATCGATATTCGTTAGTCACAGATGTTTACTTTACGATCGTGACCCGGGCAATAACAAAATCACGCTCCGTTTCAAACATTCAAAAGCGTCCTTGATACGTACGTTATCGTTGAACGCAGGATGTTAGCGTTAACGTTACACAAAGCAAGCTGTGTCTCGAAAACTGGAAATTTCGGGAAGGGACTGAACTCACCAGCCCAGCTGCTGTAGTCGAGTAGGCAACGCGGAATGCACAAATGCATTGAAAGCATCAGGAAATGTAGGATGCTGAAGTAGGCCAATGTCACTCTCGATCTCACTCTACAACCGTTCCAGTTTTCCCAATCATGCGCGCTCCACATCCACTGGATTTTCCGATACCTTTACCTCGACCAATAAAAAAGTTCGGCGAGGACGAGGCAAAAGCACAAGTAGAATGTAGAAGGAACGCCCAGATAGAAGTTCTTACTTCTTATCTGAATCACGTCACAACCACTTTTATAAGCACTCGTCATTATTCACAATCAGTACAAAGAATTTTGTTTAAAGAAAAATGCACATTTTCTTAAACTAGTGTTGTAATGCCTAGAAGTATCACATGAAAAAGAAGAAAACTACGATAAATATTTAACAAAAAGATTAATTAAACATTTAGTATAAAAAAAACAGTACAACTTTTAAAAAGTTGATAGTGAAGGACTTTTAATTTAAGTGAAAATTCATTAGAAAAAGCAAAAGATGATCAATCAATCATTTATTTGTTGCAAGTAACAAATGTAAATATGTCGGCAACACGTCAAGTACAGATTACAAATATTACAACACATACAATACAAACAATATTGTACTTATAAAATACAAATCACAGATAAAAGTAAGTATTATCCCAACACGATGCCAAAATGTTCTTTCAAAATCTGTAATTCAAGTAGGTACCTTATTCTTCAACACTATAAAAACTTTCGTTGATCAGAAATCTTTTCAAATCCTTTTTAAATTTATTTAAGCTTAATTCTGTAAAATTTAAAGGTAGTTTATTTATTGTATAATTTGATGTGAACGTAATTCACTTTAGTTTTTGATAATTTATGAAAAGGTTCCACAAGTTTATATTTCGTACGAGTGTCATGAGAATGTATATCGCTATGTTTTTGCATACGAATTTTATGTTTGTGTACATTAATCAGACTAAAATATATGAAAGCGGAGGGAAAAGACAGTAACCTACATAATTAAAAAATTTCTTTGCAGATCTAATAGCTCTTTTTTGTAGACTCTATTGGAAGATTTTGCGTTACCCCAAATTAATATCGCATACGTCATAATTGAAAAAAAAAGCGAGTAATACGCTACAAATGCTGCATCTTGGTCGGCTATCAATAAACATTTCTTTATAGCATATATATTGCTTCCAAGTTGTAACACGCCGACGTGTCACCTTGTTAGTTGATTTTTACGGACAACTAAATAACCAATAAAACTGTCCAAACAAAAAAAAAACAAATTAAATTTATTGCCAAATTAAATAACTGGACCGATAATGTTTACTTGCGGGGAGACTCCCAAGAAGGGCCACCCAACAGTTTATTACTGCAATTAGTCATGTACAATCCTATCAGTCTGGGTCGACTACAGCTACCTACTACTTAAGATTTATGGGCCGGCGCTAGGAACTATTCTGCTAACCTACTTATTTGTTTACGTTTTGCTGTGACCCTTGCGGGGAATCCGCAATAAAATAATATTTCTAATATGGCTCGTAATCGCTGCAAATCTGGACTTACGTTGTTGTAACTCAGTTCTTTTTGGTACGGCGGTGGATAACTTGAGAGATCAAATTTAATTAATTATTTCTTTTTCTTTTCTTAGTTAAATGAAAACTCGGTCATTTAATTTTGGATTTTTTTTTCTTTTATTGCATAGATTGGTGGTCGGAAGAGTTTTCTTCCGACCACGAATCCGTCGAGAACTCATCAATTTACGCACTGAAGAAGGACCCGATCAGATCCGAAAGTACTATGCAATTAAAAAAAAATCCAAAATTAAATGATCGAGTTTTCATTTAACTAAGAAAAGAAAAATTGAAACCACCGGTCAACAAAAGAAGAACCCCTAATTATTTACTGCAAAAAAAATGCAAAAACTCCTTGTACCAGCCACTGAGGAATCTGATATAATGAGCGAAAAAACCCTTGCGTTAAAACAATACAAAGAAACAAAATTACGGTTATCAGGAAGTACAGTAGAATTCGCTTAACAGATTTCACTTTCGAATATCGGAGCGACCTAACTGACTTCAAATCACACAGCTGGTGATTTCGTGCATACGCAAATAGTTGTTGGAGAGCTCTGCTCCTTAATTAGATTAACAATTAATTTAAGTTCAACTTAGATTGGTCTTGGTACTAGTGTTTGCTACTTCATCGTACTCTAAGACACGTTCTGCTCAATCAACCAACGCCCAGTGTGACACAGTTAATGGAAGTAATTAATTAATCAGACGTTCTGGAGAAGTATGTAATGCAAAATGTCGCCTCGGCGATCAATTTGCAAGACAATCAATAGCAATCACCAGTTTTTCAGGGACTCCTTTCGGAGGTGATGGGAAACCCTATCGCTAGCTAAACTAATTAATTGAGGTCGAATGGGTAGGATTTTTTCTCGCTACGTCCAATCGCCTTAAGAGGGTGGTACTATGTACTCTTTCTTTCAAATCCCTCTGCGTCGCTTTTCGTCGGCTAAACCTATCTAACTAATTTATTGTGCAATGGACCCAAATGACTGTTTTCGGCACTCCACTATGGGTGGTTATGGCCTTTCAGTCTCTCGGCAAATCGCTTCTAATTAACCTGCAAAAATCTGGGCAAAGATCACACTTCGGTCCACACACATACAGGGTGTGAGAGAAACTTTGTTAAGAAACTGGCTATGAATAGGTGGTGAAAATTGTTCGGCCTCGTAATTACGAAATTCGTAACGAGCAATTAATTGGCCTTGATTTCTGTGTTTAGATTGTGCTGGCACACTTGATTTCGGCGGCAGATATAACTTGCCTCAGACCAGTGATTCAGATTGGCGACTTCCCTATACAAATCGAAATACAGCCGATAGCGCGTTTCCAACTTGACAGAGAATATCTCCACAGGTAGAAGTATTTCCTAAGAGTACACTGTATTTAAATTTCCAAATAGATTTGAGCGAACGGTTAATTGGATAATAAGATGGTTGGTTAAATCACAGAACTGGCCTAATAATTTATAAAACAAATGACCATTAAAATTTTACTAAGGTAAATGCCATGGAGTTTTAATACTCGATTCAAATGTAAATACAAGTTGTTGACTAAAATTTTTCCAAATGTAATAGGAATACTGAACTTTACAGACTCTTTAGCCACTGATTAATGCAAATTAGAATAATTCTTAATTGATTTATACCACCAAATAAGTGACGAAGAATGCAATAAATGCAAATTACCTATCCGCGTATCCGCGACCCGCGCACTCTGATTTAGACACACTCGCGACGCGACTCCGAACGTATTCGTGGTTTTGTTTAATTGCCCTTTCTATTAACACACTGTATTTAACCGTACCGAAATAAATTATTTAGTTAGAAAATGAGGAATGACTGCAAGCACTAAAGGAACCCGCTAAGTCAAAATTAAAATTGAATTCGACCGTTCGCTCGAAAGATCGAATCCTGTCTCTGTTTTTCGCGCTCCTGTCTTCCCAAGTAAAAATTAACCCACCCCCTCGGACTTCGCAAGGTAATTTTTGAAACAACCGCGCCCAATGATAATCGTTGCCCTAGCTCCAAATCACGCCTATTCAACCCCCAACTAACTTGGTCTCTCGCAATCTGCAACTGCCCTGGCCCTCTCTTCATTACAAGTGCCCACTTGACATTCTAGTACAACTGGCGCCTGTTTGGAACAAAACAGACTAGAACGAACTATTTCAACTTCCAACGTAATTTGATCCCCTTTTTCTCTATAACTGACATGTACGAAATCTTTGTGCAACCCATCCATACAAATCCGAACGAACACAAAGCTAAAAGGTTACTCTAGACAGGTTTAAGATACTCTGTGAAACCGTAGTGCAATTTGCACGGTGCCCGACGTTATAGAATTTTAAAGACTCGCTGGGCGTTACGTCCTCTTGAAAGGGAACGCGGCGCCATGGAGCATCCGGCCGCAATTTTTTTTACTGCGTAAAGTCCGAACGTCTGTTTGTTATTTGAAATTAAACACACAATAACCGATTTGTTTTGAAAACAAATTCCGCGACCGTTTCAAAATCTAGGGCATAAATTGTTGATATGAGATTCCCAAGAGAGGGCGGTGCGAATGTGAATACCCAAAAACTTTGTACTTTCAATATTATTAGATCTCTTATTATTCGTAACATTTAATTTTACAGTTTTATTAGCATTGAGTCTTAATTTGTTTGCTGAAAACCAGGTTAACGCTTCTTGTTCAGTATCTATCGTTTTTGTTTTTAATTGTTCTTCTATTTGTCCCATACGAGAAAACTAGTATCGTCAGCGAATAATACTATACATGAATCTACATTATATAGCATATCATTAATATATATATGTATTATAATAAAGAGTAAAGGTCCCAAAATGGATCCCTGTGGAACTCCTACATTTACAGTGATTTGTTCACTTAAATTGTTGCTATGACATATGTACTATTGTAATTCTGTCACTAAGATATGATTTTATTAAGTCATGTACACAACCCCTAACACCATAAATCTGCAATTTTTCCAAAAGAATATTGTGATCAAACGCAATCAAACGCCTTGGAAAGATCACAGAACAAATCGGTAATCCTCTGCGATCCCTCGAAGGCGCCGATTATCCCTCCGACGAAGCTCAGTACTGCTTCTGTTGTAGATTTATTTTTAATCAAGCCGAACTGACAATCATTAAAATATTGGTTTTTATTGAAATATTTTAAGATTCGGTTGAATAGGATCTTTTCAAAAAAATTTTAAATTACAGGAAGTATGTTAATTGGCCTGTAGTTATTACACATATTGGGATCTCCACTCTCCTGATTTTAGTAGAGGTATAATTTTGGTTATTTTAAGCTTCCTCTGAAAGACACCCTCCACGATGCAACCGTTGAATATGTTACATAGGAGTTTAGATATTTCTGCTACGATCTCCTTTAGAATACAGGTATCCATATCAAAAATATCTTTAGATTTTCATGATTTTAGACCACAAACGCAGTCGATTATTTCCTTCTCCGGAATGTATTCGATTACCATTGAAGTGCTGCTGAGTGCTTTAACAAGACAATAGGATTTTTATTACTAATAGATATACTACCAGTGATCTCCGAGGTTATATTTGCAAGATATTTATTAAATTCATGAGCAGTTATTTTAGATGCGAACTGTGTATGTTGCCTTTTGGTTTTCTGCCATACTCTTTGTTTATAATATTCCAGAGTCCTCTGGTCGAGTTGGATGCGTTTAATATTTTTTGTCTTATTATATTCACATCTCAGTCGTTCTAATTCGTTATTATACTTTTATTTTGTTTATACAAAACTTTTAGACGCAGATCGTTGCTGATTTTCATAACATTGAAAAGATTATTTAAATAATTTTTTAATTCTAGTAGATGAGGATTGGTGTCAATGAGATGAGAATTTAAGTATATTATTTCCGCTTTTGTATACGCGTGACTATTGGAAATGCTGAAATGTAGTGATTCATAAATATTTTTAAAAATAAGTTATATTTGTATTCAGGATTGACTTCTTTTACAATTATGTCCCGTTTTTCACAACTTAATGAGTCTTTAATAGTATATTATGCAACAAGTTTTATACACTGAGAAAAATGAAATAGTTAAGTCAACAACTTTTTGAATGTCAACTTTTTGTGCGTTGACTTAAATAAAATGTACTTGTATCAACGGTAATATTCTTAACTGAACATCTTGGAAATTGTTGAAGTAACACTAAAAAAATGTTAAACTATTACGTTTGATTGAACGATGTAAATGTTTTCCTTAAAACGAAAGTGCTTAATATGTTAAATCAAAAAGTTGAAATTTCAAAATGATCGTAAAGTGCTGTTGCTTTTGTGTGTCTGTTTTGATTTTTTATTTAACGTAATAAATGTTAAGTCAAGTAAAAGCGAGGGTTAATTCCCATATTAATAAGCTATCGAGTTCCAGATGGCGCCTGCTAGAACTTCACGTATATTTACTGCCTGTCCCAGCATAACCTTGTTGTTCGACATCGTTTCTTAAACGGATAAGTCATTCATATTTCGAATGCGTCCGACATTATAAAGTTCGTTGAGGTTTATTCAGCTCCTCTTGTCACCTCAACAAAAGGTTGAAGCACAGTATAAATATCTTACAGTAGGGACAAATCCGGTATTTGCATGAACAGTTTTTTAATGCGCATGTTTCGAAACTGGCGGTCCTTCCACAAACGACCGAGTGTGGCGCAACACGTCATTTCATCATTGTGTACAAAAGTGTGGTTATAGCACGGCTATATGTGGTTATAGTTTGGAGTTTTCATAAGGCATAAGGTTAATTTTCGTTATTAGTTTCGTCGATTGTACATAATAGGTGTAATTTTGTGTTAAATATTGTACATGATATTGATTATTATATTCGGAAAGAGAGGAAGACTGAAGTATTTGACTTTACACATTCATCCCTTGTGGGCGAAGCTATATTTAATTTATGTTTTTACTGTTTTCGGTTTTAAATCTGCATAAATATATGTGCAGCACTAGTGACATCTAACTGCAGTAGAATGAAGGACCGCCAATATCGGCCATGTTGGGGTGAAAAATCGGGGTATCGAACATCAAAGGTGCCGACACGGTTTGTCCCTACTGTAAGATATTTATACTGTGGTTGAAGGGTTATCTTACTTTGGCAGTATCACAAAGAGGTGAACATTTAATTGATGTTTCCCTAAACGATAGTAGAGATTGAATTGACTCTACGCTTTTATTAGCCGTACTGAAAAATTACTTTAAACATATCAAAAATATAATTTTAATTGCCTAACAGCGTTCAGTTCAGACAAATAAAATATTTAGCAATTTTAACAATCTAAAGTTCTTGTATCAATCTTCTTGGGCATTAAAGCAACTAGAAAGATGTCTTCATTGTATGCTTGCCTCAAACAAAATATTGAGTTGATTCAATCTAAAATATTTAACATTTTTTGACTGTTGGTTCAATGACCACGCGTGATTGCTAATAGGTAAACGAAAAATACTGTTAACTGAACGTGTTTTTGGTTGACTGAACAGTTTATTTTTCTCAGAGTAAACGGCATTTTAGTCACGAGTTTTAATTAGGCACGAGCGAAGCGCAGCGGAGCGAGTGTTTAATAAACGAGTGTCTAGAGAAGTTTATAAATCGAATTGCATACTATACTTTTTCTACGACCAACACAGAAATACTAAAATTCCGAAAATATTTTATTATCTGAAGTTATATTAACAAACTGGTAATACAAAATTATTTTTTCACAAGAAGGGCACTGTATTTTTACGACAAAATAGAAAATTTCTTGCCTGTTGTCGCACCGCGTCTGTTGTGCCGTGACTAAACGCCGCGCGCCGTGACTAAAACGCACGAAGTCACAGCTTGTCAATGTGTATTTAAAAGGTCACTTAGCAACGTGGAAACATATACGATAAGTTGTGTTTTAAAGGTGGGAGTAGAAAAAACTTTTTAAGTTCGTTCTGCAACGATTTCTGAACTAAATTACGCATTTAGGATTACTTTTTAGTTCTACATCAAATTCAATTAATTGTGCTTCATGATCTGCTATGTGAGGATGAGTTACATATGAATTGATTCCCAGATGGTTTATTGTTTTACGTTGTGCTTCATGATCTGCTATGTGAGGATGAGTTACACATGAATTGATTCCCAGATGGTTTATTGTTTTACGACAAGCAAATAACGCACGTTCAGTGTCTCAACAGATTTCGGAGTGTGAAGGTCAGGTCAGGGTCAGCTTACACAATTGACATTATTCTAACGTACGGAGAATGTACACTGAGAAAACAAGATGTGTTAATCCAACCAAAAAACTGTTTGTCCAACAAAAGATTTCGTTTCAATACGTTCAAACAATTTTTTTTTATAATTTAACATTTATATAAATGTCATTAATTTTATTTTGTACTAATCAGATTACCATGTCAAAACAAATAAATCAAATAGCTTACTGTTATGTTACACAAATACTTTGTTTACAATAAACCAAATATTTAGTTGTAAATTTCTGTAATAATAAATTTTATTTAAAGTAACCACACAAAATTAAAATGATATTTTTGTTACAGTAACATGTGTATGTATAGCTAGTTAACAAAAATTTTAGTGTAATCAACATTTTTATTCACAACAAAAAGAAAACTGTTATATCAATGCATTTTGTTTTCTCAGTGTACAGGGTTATCATATAAGCTTTTTTAAGTACAGGTTTTCCAGAGTCTTTAAGATTTCTTCTAATGTAATATAATGATTTACATATAAGCTTTTTTTAAGGTGTTCTGTATATGACTACTCCAATTGAAATCATTATTATTTAATTTTACGTTTTGTGGTTCATTTTGAAAAATATTTCCAACAGTTTAGGTCGCGACATCTTACGACCCATTTTTGACATTGTAATCAATATCGACTTACAACAAATTTCTGTAAAATATTACCTTATAGGGCCGTGTGAGACCATGCAAGATTTGACATAAAATCTTGCACAAGTTTCGCATGTTTAAAAAATGTACCGACCATACAAAACTTTACTTATTTCTTGTGTAAGAAATAATATTAAATCTTTACTGTGTTTGCTAGTACCTCAATAAATCTTTATGTTAAACATGTGCATAAGTACCTAATTTACAAATCTAATCAGCAACTAAGTCTAAATCTAATCAGTCATAGTAACTCAACAAATACTGACATATGCATAACTTCAATAGCGAAGCAAAGATTTGGTATTTGCGGAAGATATCTTGCATGGCATTGATGGTCAATAAAATTTTTGGTTGTGCGCAGATTTGTTGTCATTTCTTGTAATTGTATTCAAAATATTTAGAACTTTTTCTAAATTTTCTCAAATCTTGCAACAAGTTTTGTTATTGTGTTTGATGGTCAGTACAATTTCTAAATATGTAAAACTTGTGCAAGATTTTATATCAAATCTTGCATGGTGTCACACGGGCCTAATGCACAAAAGATTTTAATACAAGCACCTAATCAAAAATATTGTTATTATTATTATTATTATTTAAACCACACCATCAACTTTCATAAATTCCTTTTTAACATAAATTACTAGTGAAAAATTGTAGTTTCTTTCAGTACCTAAATGATAATCATATAGAATCACATTCAACGTTTATGCCTCTACAATAAAAATTAGAATAGTGACAAAGTATAAAATCTCTGTTGATACAAACTTTATTTTACATTATTATTATATACACATCTATTCACAATGATTCCTCGGTGTTATCGTCTGAGTGTTTTCGTTTCCTTTTACCTTGATTACGTTTACTTTTTGTCATTTTCTCTTTTCCAACCCTAAAATTTCATGAAGTATACAATGTGTCCGCAGATCGACTTGACAAGGAAAAAAAATTTTTTAATATCAATTTTACGCAAAAATGTTATTCTTTACAAAAAACTCTGCTTCTTAAGAAACTTCAGAAACAATGGTTAAATTTAAATTTTTAACTACAGTCTATTTATAAAATTCAAATTTCTTAATTTCATATTGCACATATCAAAGTAACGTTTTCATAATTGATTTTAGGCAAAAAATTTATTCTTTACAAAAAATTCTACTGTTCGAGCACCTTCAGAAACCACACTAAATGTAAGTTTTTTTATTACAGGTTGTCTGAAATATTCAAATTCAAATAACCAAAGACAATTTTTATTATTGATTTTACGCAATTATATTCTATATAAAAACATTCATCTTCTCAGCAAATCTCAGAAACTATACTCAAATTTGAGTTACAAAATACAGAGTTTCTGAAAATCTGCTTGCTTTGTTTCCTACAAATTAAATTAAAAAAAATGAAATTTTCAGACACTCTGTATTTCGTGACTCCAATTTGGATATGGTTTCTGAGACTTGCCGAGGAGATGAACGTTTTTAAACAGAATGTAATTGCTACTAATCAATACTAAAAATTGTCTTTGATTATTTGTATTTGTATATTTCAGTCAAAGAAACTCAAATTTATGTGTGGTTTCTGAAGGTGCTCGAACAGTAGAATTTTTTGTAAAGAATACATTTTTTGCCTAAAATCAATAATAAAAACGTTACTTTGATATGTGCAATATGAAATTAAGAAATTTGAATTTTATAGATAGACTTTAGTTAAAAATTTAAATTTGACCATTGTTTTTGAAGTTTCTTGAGAAGCAGAACTTTTTGTAAAAAATAACTTTTTTGCATAAAATAGAAAATAAAAAAGTTTTTCCTCTTGTTAAGTCGATCTGTGGACACATTGTGTATTTTATTAGCATAATCTTTCCATTATGCATTATTGAAATATTGTTTTTGATGAGTTACTCACATGGCAGTTGCTCTGGTCCCGGGTCCCCAATAAGGCAAAGGATTTTCCTGAAAACGCACATAACCTCTCTGTTTAGACAACGGATTTGCCAAAGGATGTGGTTCAAATGAATACTCTTTCTCCGGTTTAATGTTGAGAATATTCGCAGCAGTATCTCCCTCTGCTAAACGTTTCTTACTGGCCGGGTGTTTACTTTCCCAGCATCGCATTATGTCCCATACAACTCGACTTGGGGCAGTGGTCTTTATAGATGTTTTATTGACGTGACTATACGACACTTGATAACCCGCATTCAATATCGCAGATCTAAACAAGCAAAATAAATTAACAAAGCAGGTTTTCCAGTGGCTCACATACTACCTTATCGTGATCATTGGTGGAGTTTCAACATGCAACGTGCTACTAAGCTTTTCCAAAGTGTAGTATAAAGGAGAGTCGATGAGTTCTTCTATAACCATGTGCAATATTCCTTCTATGCGACGATGTGTCGTAAAAGATTCTGAATTTGCTTGTAAAACTTGCTGTACGAAATCTAGAGAGTGAATCGGAGCTGACCAAATAGGGCCCCCCATTTGCAACGAATGTCCACAGTGTTCGCATTTACTATTAACTGATGCACCAGACGGCAAGACAAATTTGTCTTGGTTAGTCTTGTCGTTCTTCTTGATGCTTCCTAGTGGCTGTAAAATGAAACTTTCACACCCCTTACAGTGATGCACCATCGACAGTTTACTCAACGTGTACTTGCACTTATATGCACCAGTGAACACCCTCACGAATATGCGAATGTAAAAATCTGCCGATATCGATAGTAATGGTTGAATATATCTGCCGTAACGGTTAGCATGTGATTCAATGCACTGGAGTAAAATACGTAGGGCCATTTCATGACAAGACTTCGTGTTTAGAGATATTGAACCGTACTTGCTGTAGCAAGTTTCTGGTGCGTTCCCTGCCAAAACGGCCATGTCTGTTGCAGTTACTAGTAACAAACCTCCTTCCTTGACTGCCTGCACAGCTGCATCTAGGAATATCGAGGGGCATCCGTATGGGTCAAGATCAATTGCGTCAAATTGGTTTTCTTTAAGGCGGTGCTGATACATTAACATCCTAAAATTTGATTCACCAAAGTTCCTTAATATTTTCGCTATAATTTGAACAATTTTTCACAAAAATCCTCATAAAAATAATACGTACGTAGCATCACTATGACTGGCAGTCACTAAATTACTGACATCATTTTCCATTACATTTTTCTTAATACTTTCAACAGCTTTAGCGGACAAATCATTGGCTACAATCTCTTTTATTCCAGGAACCTCCTTCCCATAACGTATACTTCTTAGACCAGTTGCCGATAAAGCTTCTAAAATAGTAACACCGTTATCACACTTTACACCTGCTTGCGCAAAAGCGCATTGATTTTCGATCAGGTTGATTTCTTCGTTATTGTTTTTGCACTGTTTGCCTGTCTTACAGTTATTAATAAACGCCGTTAAAACTGAAATACTACAATATTATTGAAATAAATGGGTGGTAAACGGGGGAGAGGACGACTTCAATATGAGCTAACCTCAAATCTCTGTTGAATTCTTGTACGGGGTTGTAAAACACTTTTCCAGTCGACTTTATCGTGGCTAAACCTTCCGTTATTGTGTGTTCTTCCATGTTGTTTGTTGTGACAGCTTCGGAAGTCATTGTAATCGAATAAAATCTATAAAACGAAGTTGTTTTGACAGATCTTACATATAGGTTAATCACACGTCCACATGTTGACATGTTAAATTGAGTGAATATAGCCACAACATAAGCAGCGTGACCAGTGTTGCCAACCTTTTGGACTGAAATAACCATGAAATAACACAAAATCTCTGTAATTTCCCCTTTAAGCCCACATATACAGGGTGTTTCGTAATTGCACGGCACTAGTTTAGGGATGTCATCTGTAGCCCGAAACAAACAAAAAAGTTCATATAAACATTTGTCTCAAATTAATTTATTACTCAGATACTGAGGTATAAATATGGAAGATTTAACAATAAAACATTCAGAGTAACTGTTCAAAGTGGCCTCCATTTTGTTGAATGCAGCATTCAGCCTTAAGTCACTGTGGTACCATAGTGACTTAAGGCACCATCCACTACCTAGAGACAGTCACCCTATTTATCTTTAACCTTCAATATCTCGATAATAAATTAGTTTGAGACAAATGTTTATATGAACTTTTTTGTTTATTTCGGGCTATACATGACATTCCTAAACCAGTGCCGTGCAATTTCGAAACACCCGGTATAGTACAAGAACAAAGTTCCCCAAGTTCTCATAATAAACGTGCTCCTTTTAAACAAATATTTATATACAAGATGACTATTAATTATACCGACAAAATGAAACCACGATAAGAAGCGATATCCGAGAGTATGGGAAAAATGTTAAAACAATTCTTTCTACTTTAGTTTTCGAGAAATAATTAATCAAAAATTAGCCCCAAAACGACGATGCGCCCCTGGTTAAAAAATCGAGGAGCAGATGAACGAAATATCAATGCTGTTGTAAAAGTTTTTTATAGTTTTATGATACTGCAGCGTGACTTCGTGAATTTAACCTTTAACTGAAATTTCACAACTCCGTTTTTAGGTCAACGTCTGACGTGAATACGAACTCGAAAATATTTACTTGACAAATAATGCATGCAGCAAATTACCTGAAATAGATTTTTCCACGCAAAGAATAACAATACCTTGAACACCTGGTAAACAAATAAATCAGTATAGGTAAACTCATTCGTAATCTGTTTCGAATGTTCATTATCAGGCTTACGATTTCGGCCCACTTCGAACATATTGGATTGTAAATTCCCCGGCACTACAGGTAGTATATTGTCTTACAAACTTTTTTGATTTATGTTAAACTTTATTTTATTATTTACTGCGATCGCGTGGCTCATAGCAACTTTTCAATAAGTATGTTTAAATGCGACCGAAATCGTAAGCCTGTTCATTATTATAATTTCGTTTTGTGTGTGAGGAATTATTAACACAAATCTATTAAAACTTTAACAAATTCCAACGTTTACAACTTCACATCCTGTGTTTTTGGCGCACTGGTTGTAAATCGTTCCTCGTTCTACCGTACACGTTCTTTCCACTTTAAATTTAATCCTTAATTAATTATAAACTATTCCTTAGAATTTTGTAAACGTGATCCCGTAATCTATTACATTCATTCAGTACGCGACTTAATTTTTTTTAAAGTTTTCAAGTTTTTTTTATAGTCAGCGATAAATTTAATAAATCGTTTCACATTTTCGGAGAAAACCGATTCGTTTAAGCGATATTTTGCAAATGTAATCAAGTAAATCATTCTTTTGTGGCGATAATTATTTATTACCAATTAGTATTACGCATTATACTAACGACGCGACGTTTAAAACAAAAGATTGTATACTAATAATTTTATTAACGAGTTATCGCAACCATCACGTTAACTTACGGTAAACGTTAAGGTCATGTAATCCAATGGAAAATGAATGGGACCACGTTATCGCAACCATCACGTTAACTCACGGTAAACATTAAGATCATGTGATCCAATGGAAAATGAATGGGACCACGTAATTTTAACGTTTATCGTAAGTTAACGTGATGGTTGCGATAACTAGCTGTTGTCTCTGTGCGATAACGAGACGAACACTTTATTATTAGCTGCCTGTCGGGCCGTGCTATTGACCTCTGACTGGTACATTCCGCTTTAGTAAATAATCTGCACGAATTAACAAACACTTATTAGGTGACCATACACCAGCATTCATTCATGTCACTAGGTGACCATACACCTGCATTCATTCATGTCATTCTTTCCTTCGACACTCTTTCCCTTCAAGAAATTGAAACGAAACAAATCCTGTATTAATTTAGTTGGTTAGAACAGGATTTGTTTCGTTTCAATTTCTTGAAGGGAAAGAGTGTCGAAGGAAAGAATGACATGAATGAATGCTGGTGTATGGTCACCTATTAGGTACGCATACACCAACATGAAAGAATGACATGATTGAATGCTGGTGTATGCCTACCTAATAGGCCATGCTAATAGGTGACCATACACCAGCATTCATTCATGTCATTCTTTCCTTATGGTCACCTATTAGGTACGCATACACCAGCATGAAAGAATGACATGATTGAATGCTGGTGTATGCCTACCTAATAGGCCATGCTAATAGGTGACCATACACCAGCATTCATTCATGTCATTCTTTCCTTCGACAATATTTCCCTTCAAGAAATTGAAACGAAACAAATCCTGTTCTAACCCACTAATACAAACTGAATCTTCAAAATAGTGGAGGTATAAACAAGTCTACACGAAATTAAGTACCTATTTATCGTGTCGATCAAGAACATTGGAATATCCCTAATATGATTCCCGAAGGAAGTAAAAATGTTGGATAGTCATCTCGTACTTCACTAACACACGTCCTTTCCTTCACAATTGCACTTTCCTGCGGGATTTAACGCTCGTGTATGCTTAGCTATTTACACAATTATTTGCGAATTTATTATTCGTATTTCATACGCAATTTTAGA
The DNA here is from genome assembly GCA_033060865.1 of Dorcus hopei. Lineage (NCBI taxonomy): Eukaryota > Metazoa > Arthropoda > Insecta > Coleoptera > Lucanidae > Dorcus > Dorcus hopei. The sequence goes on along the minus strand of CM065421.1, from coordinate 23,747,031 downwards.
AATTACTAATGATTACGTCGCGTAAAAGAAACTTGCCTTCCCCAGCTGTTACAGGAGTAATGAAATCAATTGAGATGTGTGTCAAGGTCGTATTGTTTGCAAGCGAGAGCCAATAAAAAACTTTTATAGTCCCTATTATACTGCCGCATTTATAGAACGTTGTATTTCGTACGCAATGCCGGAGCTTGATTTTGTGGTAATTCTTTAATTAATTATAAACTGTTCACAGGAATTTTTGAAACATTTTTCCCGTAATCTGTGACATCGATTCTCTTATATGCATTTTTTTTTGTCGATACAATTGTAATTCACCCTGTATGTAATTTCTCATATCGAGAAACGGGACTTTTCAATTTTCTCCCTATATCCGAGTTCTCGTTATAAGCAAGTTTCACTGTATAAAGTACCGGTGAATTTTCGCAAATGTCTTAAATCTTCTCTCTCGCACTTCTACAGTGTGTCTGTAAAGTTTGTATGCCAATTATGTTGGCACCACTGATTTTATTTTTCTAAGTTGGTGGCAATCAGTGGCGTGTTCTAAAATTTTGGCTGGCAATAGGTGATTTCAGAAATTAATCCGAATAGTAAATTCAGTTATCTTGACGTTTGAAATTTCACTTGCATTAATCATGAGTCATCTGGGGTTAATCCGATTGATACCAACTTAATTGGCCTACGGACATTTACAGATACACTGTATCTTGGTTATGAACCAGGTGAATTGTCGTAAATGCCTAATCGCTCAACGTTTCGCTATCGGTGAAGCTATCAACTGATAGTGAAACACTGCACGATTGTGCGAATTTTAAGTGTTTATTAAAAGGATTTATTATACAATTTTCATCGGACAATAATCTACTTTAAGGGCCAGTTTACAGAAAATTTAATTGCAATCAAATTTTAATGACGTTGTTAATTTGACAGTTCGCAATGTAATTCTTATGGCAACTTAATCGTGATTAGTTTAATTCGAAATTAAATATTTGATTTGCTTTCTGTAAACCCACCCTAAGTATTTCTTTTTAATTTAATCCTAAATCTAGTAACAAATTTTAGGGAATTTCTATGTCGAAAAGGGACTTTTTGATAACTATTGAGGAATTTTTGCTTTTACACGTTGGTGACAATGGTTAACAATGTTTAATTACCTGAGTGCTTTTAATTGCAATATGTTTTGAGAATATGTAACATAGATCTAATTATAATTATAACAAATAAAATTATTAAACGTTTTCAAAATGAAAACTTGAAAAATATGACGTTCGCAGGATCGCCAACACCAAGTCGTAAAAATCACCAATTCGAATGTTTATGGTCAAAATGTTGGGGTTATAGCTTGCGCAAGATTTTCAAAAATTTCAACATATTAACAAAATTAGCAGTGATAGAAACCAAGTAAACCTCACTCCTAAAACTCCTGATGACCGCTCTCCTTAAACTCAAACATTTCAGACTTTTCGCGACGTTGCAAGTAAGAAACCTCTCTGAAACTAAGAATTCTAACCTCAATTCCCTTCTGCGAAGCATGCCCAAAGATCCCAAACACATAGTCGAATCTCAAAAAATAAGGAAAAGAATTAAAGAAAAATCGTCTAAATATGTGCCGGGACGTGTCACGCTGCAAATTTTGGGGACGGGTGCAGAAGGGGCCCCGAGAAGTTTGTACATTTTTTCGGACCAGTCGAGGTAAGTTTCACCCTCGTTTGTTTTAAGTAACGTAATTGGGGCTTCGTAGATACTTATTTAACTGCGGTGAAGGCACGCAAAGATTGGCACACGAACACAAAATGAAATTAGCAAAATTGGAACATATTTTTATAACGCAGTCGGTCTGGAAAAATATGGGCGGATTACCGGGAACTGCCTTAACCATTCAGGACGTAGGGGTTCCGCAAATAACCTTACATGGACCACAGGGTTTAGTATGTCTAGCTAGGTATCATTATTAATACGAATTTTTAATTACGTGCTTTTGATTTTAGAATGAATTATTTGTAGCAACTAAACGATTCGTAATATTAAAGGACTTGTATGTTAAAATGGCAAAATGCGATGAGTCCACGGAATTTGAAGACAATGTTATGACCGTGCGTTACATCCCATTAGAGCGCACACTTTATGCTAACGGATTAAGCTTAAATCATTTACAAGAGCTTGCAGCGATGCATGAGCAAACCACTCAAAGTAGCATTACAACAGATTCGAGCGTGTACAGTTCTTCGCCGTCTGATCAGTCTAGTTCCTCGGACTCCAGCGGTTTAGACAAGGATATTCAAGCGAGTGCTGACTCGGTAAAAATGATGGTAATTCAGAGTACCTAATAGTTTTATGAATTTATTTTTATTGATGTAGAAAGATGCTACAACGTCTACACGTAATGAGCGAAAGCGAAATCGCAGTCGTAGAAATTCACAGTCAGTCGGGCCCTACGTAGCTGAAGATGATTTGGACGACGTTGATTACTATGCACATGAACGTAAGAAATATAAACACAGACGCAAGTCTAGAGCCCGTTCCCAATCAGGTATCCCTTCCAATCCTATTCCTGTTGTTTTATCTATGATCCAATTTTTATGAAATATTTTTTGTTGTAGCAAATAGAAACAAATTAATCCCCGATGAAATCTCAGAAAGCACTAAATTGAATTTGAGTGAAACTAAAGAGAAAGGCACCGTCATGTGTTACATTTGTAAACTGCAACCAAGGCCTGGCGCATTGAATTTGGATAAGTGTGTAAAGTACGGTGTGCCAGCGGGGCCACTTTTAGGAAAACTAAAAGCAGGTGAAGATGTGACTTTAGATTCGGGCTTGGTTGTACGATCAGTCGATGTTTGTGATCCAGATGATCCTGGACCTGTGTTTTTAAGTAAGTATGAATTACATTGTCTTCACTATTGGTTCTAAAATTAATGACTTAGTTGTTGACTGCCCAAGTGAAGAATATTTAGACTCATTTGTGAATAACGAGATGTTCAAAAACCACCAAAAATTTGCGACGGATGAGTCTGAAATTGCACTCTTAGTGGTACATTTTTCCCCGAAAGCTGTGGTAGAACACCCGAGGTCGGTTATTTTTTTAATTAGGTTCTAGCTTTAAATTTTACAAATATTTTTTTAGGTATAAACAGTGGATGAAAGATTTTTCTCCTATTACGGAGCATGTCATGGTAAATGATGGTAACTCTTGCATGGGAAGCACATCAGTGCATCGCATACAGTACAAATTAAACATGCTTCACCCCGAGATTTTTCCTCTCCTTAAAGATAATGGAACGGAAAGTATAAATGAAGTAAGTCATAATTGTTATTTGCAATTGCATTTACATTAATTTTGTTCATTTTAGAATTCAGGTGGACCATCTGCAAAGAAATTAAAAACCGACGAAAGTTGTTTAAAACAAGGTGACGAGGCAGCCTGTATAGAGAGACTTTCAGTAGAATCAAGGCCCAACACTCCATCTGAGAATGATTACATACATGCGAACACACTGTATGATTTTCACTTGAGGCCCAAAAAAGGTGGTGACAGGTAATTTCTGTATACAAAAAAATTTATAACTGGGTTGTATATGTGTATTTATAGATCCAATGAGTTAAAACTGTTTCCTTCACAATACCTGGAAGAAACTCTGAACGTCGAAGGTTTCAAGCAAAGTATTCAGGAGCTTAAGCTGAATTTGTTAGAGAAACGAAAGAATTTAACAGTCCGTCCATATCCGAAAATACTTTTCCTGGGAACTGGTTCATGTATTCCTAATAAAACAAGGAATACTAGCGGGATACTTCTTCAAACGAGGTAAACATTTTCTTCCTCAATTTTTTCATAATAATAGTTCATCTACATTTGCAATACAGTGATGTTTGCAACGTACTTATGGATTGTGGTGAAGGAACGTATGGCCAATTGGTTCGATTTTTTGGCCATGATAGTGTAGACCGGATTTTATGTAACATAAAAGCGATTTACATTTCCCATCTACACGCAGACCATCACATCGGATTGATGGGGCTTTTGTTGGGAAGACGCCGTGCATTACTGCAGCAAAAAATCTATCCATCTCCCGTCATGCTGTTCGCACCCAGTCAGATACAAAAATGGTTGCATTTTTATGATCGATGTTTTGAATCGATGAAAAAGGAATACGAACTTATACCAAATGGAAATCTGGTAATTAAAAACTAAGCCATACTGTATTATTTTATAGAAAATTCTTATATTCATTAAATGTGCTCTCTTAAAAATCAGTTATTACAAGATATGTTACATTTATAGAATTTATTCGAACCAAAAATAGAAGATGATTTACAGAAAAAAATTTCAAACACACTAGACATGACTGAAATAAAGACCGTGTTAGTAAGGCATTGCCCTAATGCTTTTGGAGTTACCTTCAAACACACAAGCGGTTACCGGATCACGTATTCAGGGGATACGATGCCTTGCCCTAATCTTATTAAACTAGGTAAACTTAACGCAGACTTTTCTGCTACAACTTTCTAATTCTGGTTTCTCGCAGGTGAAGACTCTGATTTGTTAATACATGAAGCTACGATGGAGGACGACTTAGCAGGAGAGGCCGTTATAAAAATGCATTCCACCACTTCCCAAGCGATTAATGTAGGAAAAGCAATGAAGGCAAAACATGTTTTACTGACACATTTCAGTCAGAGGTACGCGAAGTTACCGAGGTTTAATGAGAATTTTAGTGATAATATCGGTATTGCTTTCGATAATATGCAGGTAATAATTTACACTGTTCTGTCTTCATATTTTACATTTGCATTGTGCTTACCTTGTGTTACCTTGTGCTTGGTAAAAACATACAATTTTTTCGCTACTTGTCTTTGTTTGCTGTATTTTACAGATTAAACTTGATGAACTGCCTCTAGTTCCTTTATTCTATCCGGCACTGAAATTAATGTTCGCCGAGCATTACGAAGAGCTCGAAAATAAGGCTGTGAAAAGGCAGATGCGAATCGAACGGCAGAGGGAGGCATCCAGGGAAAGACAAGCGGCTTCAAAGCAACTGCAAAAAGCTTGATGTGTTATTTAAAAAAAAAAATTATACTTGTTAAGAGCTTAAGAACTTATAAAATAAATTCATTTTATACTTTTTTCTTTTCATTTTATGTAATTTTCAAATTTGAAAACTTTATAATATTAGCATCAGTAAAGTTTTAAACCTTTACTTTTCATAAACAATAAGGTTTTGAGATTTCTGTTAATTGGTGAATGTAAACAAAGGCTTATTTTTAATTTTTTTGCGAGTATGTAAACAAGCAGCCATTTGCAAATATGAGTAACACAAATAAAAATAAATGACGACTCATTAAAAACACAAAAACGAAAGGAAATTGTTTTCTCCTTTTGTTTCTAAAGCCGGCTTCCCACGGTGCGTGTTTTCGCGGATATTATCACGGACGGCGTATGACCGCGCACCACTTCAGAGCACATCCTGGGTTCTTCCCATGGTGCGTACAGGTCCGTGCTGGTGCACAGCTTTTGCCATTCCAAAATGCCTAACGATAGAAGCCGCATCGCTGCTGCTGCTTATCTCCTGTACGTAGACATTAAATTGTCTCTCTTCAATTATTTTACAGGTATATTATCGCCTCTTAATTGAGTTTTAATTCTGTTCCATGCATCGTATGTGTCATTTTTATTGTTGTGTTCCGCTGTAGAGAAGTTCCACAATTTTGATGGTTCATTTTGATAAGATTCAATAATTCGAAAATTAAGTCGTTTGCCCACTCCATACTGAAAACTACAGACAAGTACAATCATAGAGGCGACGACAGAATGAACAAGATACAAAGATACGTCATTTTGTCATTTGTCATTGTGGCAGACGAACTCGGACCGCTGCGTACAAGCTCGCACTGCACCTTTGAAGTTACCGACTCTCGGCGAACACATCGCCACGCACAGCCTCGCACGATCACAGTCGACACCCTTCCGAGTTCCGACGATGCGGGCTCGTCCGCAAAAACACGCACCGTGGGAAGCCGGCTTAAGAATGAAATGAAAACAAAGGCGATCAACGTGAACAAGAGGAACAACGTGAAAAGAAAGCGAAATTCAACATGATTTAAAGTAGGAATAAAAAGCTATTGCGAAGACAAAATGATTAAATTTAAAAAAGTTATTTAGGAAAAGGTTTTTCTGATTTTGATCGTTTTTTGTTTAGTTTTCACAATTTTTTTTTGTTTGATGGCTACAATAAATCAATAGCTTCTTGTTTTTATTATCATTATTATTTTTGCAGTATATTCGAAATTTTTTTTTAAACTGTATTATGTATCTAACGTTGCTAGATTTCAGGAAGGCCTTTGATATGGTGCAGCATGATGTACTGTATTCCATACTGAAATATATTGACCTTAAACTTTCAGATAAAAAAAAACTTGTTCGAATGCCTGAACGGTCCAAGTGGTAAGGGACCGGCCTTGCAATCGCATGGTCGTCGATTCGCTCGGGGGTGGTCGGTATCGACTTCAGGCGCCCTTCAGTGTTGGGGATAAAATTCGACACTGCTTCCCCTTAAACGGCGAGGAGGTTTACAAGTAACAAAGCCATGGAACACTTTACACACACTCAAATACACTCCCGCTCGTGAGGTCCTGACAAGTCTATGACTTAGGACCCCTTTGGGCAACCACCACAGATAATAATCATGCAGCTGATTTGATTAAAGATTATCTGTATCATAGAAAACAAACTGTGGTCATTGGTGAATGTCGATCGAAGGTATTACATATCACTAAAGCAAGGGGTACCCCAAGGGTCATTAATAGGCCCTCTACTTTTTTCCATCTATACTTCTAAATTTTTATCTTCATTGAAATTCTGCACCTCACACATGTATGCGAACGACATTCAACTATATTTTTCTTTTTATCCTTCCAAATGGCAGGAAGCAGTTAATAACATTAAGGCAAGCGTTCACAGGCTCGCATCGCATAAATGATCTTTTCTATAGTTTTATATGACGCTGCGTTAACTAGGCCGCATAGAGCAGCGATCGCATTTTCCTAGCATTCTCGAGAGAGCAACTTCTGCGATTCTTGCGATTCGTGTGTGCGACGCGTGCGATGCGAGCCTGTGAACGCTTGCCTTTAATCAGGATCTGAATTCTTTATCTGGCATTTCCACAGCCCATTCACTTTCAGTCACGCCCATTCACTTTCAATCACGCCCATTCACTTTCAAGTCAATAAGGGCGAGGTTAGCATGCAGGGGTAACAATTTTAATGGCCACGAGTGTACATGTACTGCGATAACTATTTAAATATTAAAATTAAGTCAAAAACTTATAAAAATTACAAAAAAAAAACTATGTGGTACTCTTCGAAACGAAACGTCAATAAGGGCATCATTATAAGATTTTGTATACCTAGTTAATGAACTTATAAATAAATCAAACATTTACATTTACTTCTTAATTTCGTTATGTCGAGGGTGATTACTAATTAATGAATATGAGTGAGTCATTGCTGTGAGAACCAGTACAGGTTCCATTTATAAGTTATCACTGCGGTTATCACTGGTGACAACCGCATTGAATTGCATTATTTATCATTATCACAAACGATAACTTATCTCCCCTTGCTAATAATATAATTCGTCGGCATTAATATTGGATGAATGAAATGCTTGTAATGACAATGGAGATAAAAGAGATAGATTTATGTTATCATGTTGTCAATGTAATTAATACTGAGGTAGATTATGGTTTTCATTTAAATATTAATTATTATTGAATGCATAAAAGTTATTTCATTAGATTTAATTCGAAAGCGTACGAAATTTAGGTATTTACATTTCAAATTTCCCGCCGAAATATTGCGTTTCCGGTATCATAAGTTGGTAGTAAAACTCTTATCGAAGAAACCGTTTTAAAATTGGGTAATTCTTTCGAGTACGCGTTAAATTATTGAATTTCGCGTTAGATGAAGTATAGTTTGTTGTAAATTAGGAATGAAATGTTGTGATACGTGTGCCAGAAATATTTCGAATGACGTATGCGCCATTGTTTTTCCGGTGGCCGAAGGGAACGCACGCGGATTCTGTACTGCAGTTGTGTGGCTGTAAGTTTTCTCCGATATCGCGGTAAATATTGTGTGTTCAGTGTCGAAAAATTCACAAAAATGTCCAACAACACGGCGCCTGACTCATGGGAATCTCAAGCGGATTGCGCGTCGGCCAACAATTCGCCAACCAAAACTACAGATGTGACAGCAAAAATTTCCACGTTGAACGTCAATGCAGTCGAATTTGTGCCTTCTTTTGCTAGGAATATCGAAGTTGAACAGAATTCACCCGTCGAATCGCCGAATTCGGAGGGCTCACCCGAACACACCCCTGTTATAAACGGTGGGTATTTTTATGACGGTGAAAAGTGACATTTATTGCCTCGCTATTATTTAGGTTATGCCGTCACCCTTCGTTCATTTCCAACGTTCTAAGCATAACTCTAACGGTTTTACATCTTAAATAATCGTCTTCACACAAAACAAACATCATTTGTAATTCTAATATGCCATACATGAGCTTTGTAAATGACGTGAACACAGTTTTTTTTTGCTGCTTTCATACAAACCTTTTTTTAACACACTTCCCTTAAGACCTCTTTTACCTGAAGACCACAAATCAGGCATGAATTTTTTAGTCTCTATCAGAGATTATTGACTTTAGGTGTAAACCAAACTGGTTCATTCTAGTTTGTTTCGGTATGAATAACCTTATGGTTCTTTGTAATTAACTCTAACACTATCCAGGTAGGTAGCTTGCAAATTAAAAGAACTCAGTTATTACTTGCAAGAGGATATTGTATATTTAATATTCTTAGTACTTCATTTTGTTTATATCACAAAATATTGAAAATAAATTGGCTGTAACTTCATACCTTTGTAAACAATACATTCAAAAATATTTTTGTATACAAAAGGCAATGCGTGTACTTTTGATTTTTGATTGCTTTCGGGTAGCTCCCAAAACTTAGTATGCTGTAGTTGGTAGTACATTACAAAGGGGCACATTATAATAGAGTTGCATGCTTCTTATTCGCAAAATCAAACAAAGTAGGCGACCTCTGCTGGTACCGTTGACGGCTAATTAAGGTAGACTGGTAATGCCATTGCAAAATAGGACGGTTTGTTTGAAAGCAACATCGACAGATCTTGCGGTGGGTGGGAAAGGTGGGGTACTGTTTACTCGTCCCTAGTGTACATAGGTGGCGTTCATTAAATGGAGATAAAAATCGAATATTACAAAAAATATACTTGTTAATTGAACTGCAATGTTGTTCACCCTTTTATCGGCCATTTTGTGAATAACAGAGACCTCTCGCGTTGACAATTGAGTTGCGAATACGTTTGTAATCAAAATGAATAATATAACGTAGAAGTTTCATCAAAACAGAAGCATTTTGCTAAAACAAAAGTAACAACTAGGGTAGTTTGCACCAGCTGCTGTTAAATTCTTGGCTTACTTAACAATTAGATATATTTGGGTTTCTGGGTTGGAACCGTGTCTTCATTTTTTTGAGTTCACTGACGATTCGTCCATTCTTCCAAGTGACTTCTTCCAGGTTTCTCTGTAACCGGACTTTTCGCTGTAGATGCTTAGACCAACCAAATATACATTAAACTAAGATTAATTTAATTTTGTTGCTCCGCAAATTTATTTATTTTACTTAGGCCCGATTTATTGAGGTGAATAAATCGGGCCTTAATGTAATTTATCTCAGATGCCCACCAATTGAATGCAACTGTAAACATGTTAAGAGCAGATTCAAAAGTCGTTGCTGTAAATTGGAAAACCAAGAAAGAAGTTTTTAGCACTTCACTTCTTCACGTCCAAAACGATATTTACATGTCGTAAGAAAATTCCAACTGGTCCTTTATCAATGTCAAAATGTGTAATGCACACTCTTTAGTGGGTTTAAAACGTTTCCGGAAAGTTACTAGAGGTCTATCACTTTTTTGAGGTCATCATACTTCACAAAATCTGATTCATTTTAGGAACACACTTTTACGAACACCAAATTACTTTCATCTGCTTCAAATATTTTATGTAATAATGTGCAATTCTTTATTTTCATGTATTTCTGAATTATTTATGTTGTTCATGGCCGTATGCACCGAACAAATAAACTCAGCTCAACTTTAAACATCACTTAGGCCCCGTATTTCAGTCACAGTTTAACTTTAATCTTAATCAGTTTATTTCCATAGGAACAATTGTTACTGTGGGAATAAACTGAAGATTAAAGTTAAACTGTCACTGAAATACCGGACCTTAAGGCCGTTTTACATTGACAATTTATTCATGAATTAATTCATGAAGTCGCTTCATGAAGAAGTTGGACAAGTGTAATGCACCAAATTTGACGTCAAATAAATTCATGAATTTCTTCGTCAACTTATTCACGAACTACAGCAAGTTCTATTTTTCGTCAATATTTGCGTGAATTTCAGGGGTACCAACAATAGAAAACGAAGGTTGTGGTATTTATTTGCACGTGGCAGTGTTAAATCGTTTATAAATTCTTTCGCTATGTTGGTAATACCTATAAACGGCCATTAGAATCGAAGAAATTCATGAATTTCTTCACCAATGTAATACGAAATGCGTTCATGAATAAATTCACGAAGAAATTCATGAAGAAGTTCATGAATTAATTCATGAATAAATTGTCAATGTAAAACGGCCTTTAGAATGTGACTTACACAATGTTGTGTCATATTATAAACATTAGAAAAAGTTAACCTGTTTGGTGCATATGGTCATAAATAACTTATACTGACACAAATATTAATTACAATATCAAAATTAATTTTTTGTAATTTGTGTAGGAACCAATGTGGAACCAGCCGAAAGAGAAGATGTTAAAGAACCTCCTCCTTTGCCGCCTGCAGATGGTGATGCATCTCCTGGCGACGGAGGAACTTGGGAGGACGTGGCCGAAGAAAATGAACCAATATTGACACCGGAAGGTGATGATGATGAGCCTTCCTCCGAGGAAGCACCAAAAATTACTAAAAAGAAGATCATCAAGTCAGAGGAAGCGGCCAAATATAAAAAGGAACATGTGAACGTGGTGTTCATTGGACATGTAGATGCCGGCAAATCTACAATTGGAGGACAAATCATGGCACTGACTGGAATGGTGGACAAAAGAACTCTAGAAAAGTATGAGAGAGAAGCGCGAGAGAAGAGTAGGGAATCTTGGTACTTATCATGGGCTTTAGATACTAATCAAGAAGGTAATAAGAGACATTATAATTATTTTCTAATTATAATTTTTATTTCATATTTTAGAAAGAGATAAAGGCAAGACTGTAGAAGTAGGTAGAGCTTATTTTGAGACTGAAAAAAAGCATTTTACTATACTCGATGCTCCTGGACACAAGAGTTTTGTTCCTAACATGATAGGCGGCGCAGCTCAAGCAGATTTAGCTGTTTTGGTAATTATTAAAAAATTATTTTGTCCGAAAAAAATGTGCATAATTTTGATTTGCTTTAGGTCATCTCTGCACGTAAAGGTGAATTTGAAACTGGTTTCGATCGGGGGGGGCAGACAAGGGAGCATGCTATGTTAGCGAAGACTGCCGGTGTAAAACATTTAGTGGTGTTAGTTAATAAGATGGACGATCCTACAGTGAACTGGGACGAAGCTAGGTACAACGAATGTAGAGATAAGATCCTACCGTATTTAAAAAAATTAGGGTTCAATCCTGCCAAGGATCTAAGCTTCTTACCTTGCTCTGGACAAACGGGACAGGGCCTCAAAGATCAAGTAGACGAATCAATTTGTCCTTGGTATCGGGGGCCTGCTTTCATTCCTTTTATTGACAATTTGCCATCTCTGAACAGGAAAGTCGATGGACCATTTATTATGCCAATTGTAGACAAATATAAGGATATGGGAACGGTGGTTATGGGGAAGGTTGAATCTGGAGAATGTCGTAAAGGATCAAATCTAGTAATCATGCCTAATAGGGTAAGATACAGAGTCTACAAAAGAATTTATTTAGCTTAGCTAAATATGGTTGTTTAAAATATTTTTAAAAGCTATCCGAGAAATAGTTACAAATTTGGTTGACACTTAACAATTATAAAAATAAATTTAATTATGTAATAATTTGAAAGTATAAGTTTGTATAGTTGCCAAGGAATGTGTAGTATTAAGGCTCAGTCTTTTCACCTCCAATTAACTTTATCTGGCGATTAATTCCCATCGTAACGATTATGATCACAATTGTTACTATGGGAATAAATCGTCAGATAAAATTAACTAGATATGAAAAGAGCGGGCCTAACATTGATTAATTTTAACAGACGCCTGTAACTGTCGATCAATTATGGTCAGATGATGATGAAGTCGGTCAAGTGGTGCCTGGAGAAAATGTAAAAATTAAAGTAAAAGGAGTTGAAGAAGAAGACGTGAGTCCAGGATTTGTCCTTTGTGATGCTTCCAATCCTATTCGCACTGGAAAGGTATTCGATGCACAAGTTGTAATTCTAGAGCACAAATCCATCATTTGTGCTGGATATAGTGCTGTAATGCACATCCATTGCGCAGCTGAGGAAGTTACCGTTAAAGTATGTAAAAGAACGTGTTAATAAAAAATGGTTAATGGCTTTTATTTATAGGCCTTAATATGTTTGGTTGATAAGAAAACTGGCGAGAAGAGTAAAACGCGACCGAGGTTTGTAAAACAAGATCAAGTAGCTATAATGAGAATAGAATGTGCCGGTGTAATCTGCTTGGAATGTTTCAAACTATTTCCACAGATGGGTCGATTTACGCTGCGTGATGAGAGTACGATTTCATGTGTATTTGAATGAATTTATTTTAATATTTTTGTTTTTGTTTTTTAGACAAGACAATTGCCATTGGAAAGGTTTTAAAAGTTGTTGAATAAATTGTTTATAGATACTAGGACCTAAGATACTCAATTAAGAAAAGTAAACACATGAACAGAAGGCAGACATATTTACATCCGGTGAACACCACCACACAATACGAGTTTTTTATACATCCCGAACTTTTAAATTGGTGCTGCTTGAGCCGAAGTAGCTGTTGTACAGTTGTTAGTAATTTTCTTATTTCGTCATTTTATTTTTAATGTACGAATTTTTGCAATTATTATTTTGAGGTGTAATGGTTTTGTTTTCTTTTCTATATAAGGTTCTCATTCTCATGATATCAATATATACCAGCCAATTTATTTATTAACAGTTACTGACGTGTTTGGCATGTTTTCAATTACATCAGTGTTTCCTCCATGTTTATGATTTAGTCTCAGTTTTTGTATAGTTTTCTGCTCATGGAGAGATACATTCGGTGCTTACAGTGTTTTTTATTTTTTTTTTAAAGCAGGTCGGAGGCTCTATTACTTCATTGAATAAAACTTTTTGTTATTTTATAGAGTTTACATTTTTATTAATTCTCACTGTAAATATATTTTTTATTGAAACAAATTGTGTAAACGGCCTACATAACTAAATCAGTTCAAGGTTAAAGGGGTGCACCTTCGACTTGCAAAGCACTATACGGAAATAACCCTCGGTTTAGTTTCGATCAATTGCTGCAAAATGCTATAGCTTGAAAAAAATTTTTGAATTGTAAATATATAAACGTATGTGTCACTGTGTGACAAAACTTACTGAGAAATTTATATATGCTTATGTTGTATTTTGTGCAAACTTTCTTTTTGTTAAATTAAGTTTGTGTTAGTGTTTATATAAGTAATCGAAAAAATGTTGCTATCAATTTTATATATTCAATAAAATTCGAACTGATCATGGCTAAAATTTTTATTAATAATTTTATGCCTGATTAACGAAGCAAGGAATCGTTTTCTTTTAAGAGAATCTGCAAGGTAGGTTTTTTCCCAATAAATTCAAAATATGACAATTTTTTTAAGTTACACGCCTTAAAATACACAATGCGATGCGATTGGTCATTGTTGAAAGTCAAGTTCACACAATTTTAAATTACGCGCTTAAAATTCATAATGTCATTGGTCCTTGTTGGAAGTCAGCTTCACAATTTTTTTAAGTAACGACAGTGTAATCTTTTCAATTAGTACAGATTTCTGTTATTTCGATGGTAGCGTCACTTAAACGTCAGTGTCAAAAAAAAGCGGCCATTCTATTTGATACCCTTTTGGAAATGCAATGTAATTTATAGCTGGGTAGGTATCAAACAAAAGAACAAATGTGACAGCTATACTCGAGTGACGCTACTGTGTGATTCTTAAGCCGGATTTACATAGGAACGGCTAGAGACAGGGTGACTCGGTGCCGAGATTAACCGAATATTTCCGAAGTTTAAAAATCGTTCAGAGATATCAGTTGTACTAAAATTTAAAATGGATTCAAAGACGTGTTCTACATGTAATAAAACATTTTTTTTTTTCGATTTGACAGAATTTAGCCCCCAGATATTCTTATCTACCAGTTAAATTGACGTGAAGAATTCGGGCATAAAGGATGTAACTTATACAGACACATGCGAGAAGTACATAATGAATTTGTTGAAATAATTAAACTACAGAATAAATTTATTTCTTGTTCGATATGCCAAGACAATGAGCTAAATGAATAAAACGAAGCAAATGCTTTTAGTTCTATTATAATTTTTTTAAAGCTTAAATACGTGGAAAAATTTCTAATGCAAATCATTATACGATTCTATTTATTAAAATTTTTACTATGTTACAGGCAGAATTATTTAGAATTTCATTTTTCTTCAAATATTTGCAGTTTCCATTGAAAAATTTGAAGTAAAAGCATATGCTTCGTTTTATTCATCTGGCCCAATGTATTTAATTACGAGAAACTATACTTTGCAAGAAAATATTTGTTATTCAGACTAATTTTTGATTAGGACAGAAAATAAATGGGGAATAACAATATTCCTTTGCGAACTGTAAGCAATAATAGCATTGTGTATCATAATTTTTTCGTACATTCAACAGGAAGGGCGTTATTGAAGAAACCAAGTTAAATGCCACACCTTGTATATAATTTGTATCTAGTCCTGTTTTAGAGACAATTTGTAGCTTTTTTTACTACACTTTTTTTCTGTAATAAATAAAGTACGGAAATATTTTCACATCAAAGATAAATAAAATATTTAAAGTAAATACGTATGTTGAGGAATTAAAATGTGCTTAATAATTAACTTTTAATTGGTTCTTCTTATTTTGTATTTTAAAATCTGCTATAGAAAATTTATTTAAAATTCCCGCCAGAACTTAGGTGACCGAGTCACCCTGTCTCTAGCCGCTTCTGATTTACATGGAGCGTTAAGCGCGTAAAAACGTCGGGCGTACTATACTCTTATTGGCTACTACTCTTTACGTAACGAGCACTAACCAATGGGAGTAAAGTACGCCCGGCGTTTTGACGCGCTCAACGCTTCATGTAAATCCAGCTTTATACTGTGAGCATAAAGTCACTAGAAATATTTCTAGTGACTTTACACCAGCATTGTTAATACTGCCACTTTTGCAATACAGTCGCGGCCAAAAAAAGTGGACACTTCACCGCTTCTGTTACAATTTCTGAATTGTAATGTCATTCTCTCATTCTGTAACTCATAACGACAACCGTTAAGTGACATATTTTTACCAATTCGTACATAGAATTGTGTTGTATGGTGGTTGAATCAAGTACTGATTGGTCAAAAGATGTGACTCAAAGATTTTCGTTAATAAGTGCTTTCCAGGTTGGAACTTCAAGCTCCGGAACTACTCGAGAGTGTAATACCACCGATCATATCAACAAGTAATACATACTCTGCGCAGTTTCAGCATGGAACGTAAATTTGGAATGTTGTTGACGTGACGTATGGTTGATTTAACATTTAATGACCTAACCTATCATTCGCTTCCCCCTCCATTCATAACTTGGAATTTAAAATTTTAGGTAGGTAAGGTACAGTAGCGAACAATAAAATCCGGGCAAGAATTTGACAAATCGTTCGTATTTAGACGAATTTGGTAAATCAGGCTTTTATTGAGGTTATATTTCTGTCAAAATTTATATTAAACGTCAGTATTACTGGTGACATTTTGTATAATATATATTAAACGTCAAAAATGTTATAGTGAAGTTTACATTGTACAAGTGGTGTGCCCGGATTTTATTGTACGCTACTGTACTTCAGGGGACGGGGGTAGGTATATTCTGAGCAGTTCGAGAACTAAAGGTAATTATCAGGGTTAGGTGGATGAGATTCCGCGTGCAACAGTCCGCCTGGGTCGCCGCTTATATTGTGCATGTTTATGTACGTTCATTGCGCTGGCTCATTTCTCCATAAGCGTCGGACAAAATTTTAATTTCATCGCGTAAGAAATTGTTAAATTTAAACAAAATTTCGTATTTCCGAATTAAAAATTAAATATATCAAATTAAACACTAGGGGCCAGTTTACAGAAAATTTAATTGCAATCAAATTTTAATGACGTTGTTAATTTGACAGTTCGCAATGTAATTCTTATGGCAACTTAATCATGATTAGTTTAATTCGAAATTAAATATTTGATTTTCTTTCTGTAAACCCACCCTAAACGTTCTTTGCTCTTGCAAATTATACATGCGATTATTTGCTATTCCCGTATCGAGTGCACTTAGACGTGACGCTCTTGCCAGAGCGAGCGGAATCCCATCCACCTAACCGTGGTAATTATACATGGAACGCAGCGGAACTGCTCTGGAGTAACTCGGAGCTACTCCAACGCTTACCTGGAAAGCACCTATTATAAGTTACACAATATGGGAGATTGTCAAAAATTACTTTTGACCACTGTTAGAGGACGCAACAGGAACTTTTACTTTTACTAGAATATTTTCTGACGTATAGTAGAATATGTGCATAGTAATATTTCGTAAAAATTGAATTTTAAATTTAAATTAATTTAAATGTTTGAATAGTTTAGATCACGACATCCTGTGATCACTTTCTGATCTAACATTGTAGTAGGCCTGAAACAGCGTTGTACAGAGACTGCTCAAGAAATCCTTTGCAATCAAAACTGACTTGCAATAAAATTCTTTAAATGTTTGGGTTAAAGGAAGAAAAGCAAATGTTAACCTGAGTGTCTGGCTCATGGTTTAATAACCAACTGCCAAAATGGAAAGAAGGAGATGCAATTGTAAGTTATATGATTTAATGTTGGCAGCACTGGTATTCCCAGCACAGTATAAGTAAATACCCAGTAGCGTCACTTAAACGTCAGTGTCCAAAAAAGCGGCCATTCTGTTTGATACCCTTATGGAAATGCAATGTAATTTACACCTGGGTAGGTATTAAACAAAAGAACAAATGTGACAGTTATACTCGAGTGACGCTACTGTATGATTCTTATACTGTGTTCCCAGCCACAGGAGCCACAGTATAAAAATTAATTGGTAAAGACACTCGAATATAACTGTCACATTATACGGCCATCGTCATTCTGCTTAATACCTACTGATTTGCAAATTTTATCCTTGCGTATACATTACATATGAGTGTAGGTATCAAATAGTGGGGGGATCGAATTTGATTGACGTCACAGTGTCACTACTGGGTATTCTTATACTGTGCAGTGTTGCCAATTCGTGGGAATGTTTATGCCTTAAAATTGCAAAAAGGGAAATTATTTGAGGAAAAGGAAATTTTTGAAGCCAAAATTACTTCAGTTTTAAAGCAAATCTCGACAAAAATGCATAACAATAGCTTAAAATCACAATTTGAGGGGAAAACAAGTCTAAAAGGGAATTTTTATCACAATGTGAGGGAGAAACGACTATCAATAGTAGGCAACACTGCAGCTGTGTTTTCAGCAAATTTCTCCGTGCTTTAAAAAGTTATTAGATTACAAAATCTCGAATGTTTTAATAATATAATATTAACAATCTATTATTAGCGGCAAAGGTGAAGTTATTTACTCAAAAAGCGAAAAAATGCTATACCATGTTTGTTTTGATTAACAAATAGTAAGCTTTATCTTTTTGTTGGTAGTATTACGTCAAAATTTAAATTCTAGACGTACACAAATATATTTATTTAAAAAATTTGCATAATAATTCGGCTCCCTTCAATTGCTGTGTAACAATGCGCATTTAATTAAGATTCTGAACGCATCCCAATTCCAAATTGAATCAACACGCGCTTGCGCACAACGCAGGGGACATCACCCATTCTGTAGATAAGAGAAAAATTTGTTGGCTAATCGTTCGTGTTATAAGAAAAGTCTGAATTACTAAAAAAGTCTAATAAAGGTAAGTCCAGGGTGTGGCTTTTTATCACCTAATGACCGAGGAAGAGATCTAATTTATTTTTCCGTTGACTTGCACTGTTCGTATACGCTTTCACCAGCCGGCAAAAAATTAGAAATAGATTCCGTGTACAATTAATTCTAGCTTTTATCTGATTTACAACGTCGAGATTCGATCTACATCGCAGGACCTTGATTGTTTTACATTTTTTTTTCGTACCCTGGCACCCATCATCTATCCTTTTCTGAAATTTGTAATATATAAATATAGATTTTACGTGTATTTAAAAAAAAAGTTGTGATTAACCTCTTCATTGTGATGTGTAATTTCAGCAAAAATGTCTGAAGGAGACGTGCGCACACCAACCGAGGAAGTCGATACTGAAGTTGATGCCACTTACAAACCGCCTCCACAGAAAACCATCGATGAAATGCTGGCGGCGGACCAGGAGGATGAAAGCCTACGAAAGTATAAAGAGGCTTTGCTAGGTAATGCCCAGACTGGAAACATCATCGTCGGTAAGTTTCTATAATTGATTAATTAGGCAATTAACAAACACGTGAAACACTTATAGATACTTGCGGGTTATCTTTCAGCATCCAATAACATCTGAAAAGTCAGTTGCATATTGGGCTGTGATGGTGTTCCATAGGTGTAAAAATAACGATATTTTATTAGTTTCCCATTGGATTATGGTCTAGTGACGCTGCTAGCCATTTAATTGTTTCTATTTGCTATTCTTACAGCCTTGTTCTTCAGCATGTAGATATACAGCGTCTTATGTAATCTTGTTGAAATCACCATCCTATATCCTATATAAAGTGTGACCCATTTGAAGAAGAAAGTTGTTTAAAATATTATAGTACTTTATGCTGTCCACAATACCTTGGGTAATACAGGAAGTTGTGATATTGCTCCCCAATACTTCAGTGGGAAATTTTAAAGTTGCACTTTCTCAATATAATCTGTAAGTGATATCCACCTCGGAAACAACATTCATCAAAATTCTCAAAAATTATTGTCATGTTTATTCACTGCATTTATGTAAGTGTCATTTTTTATTTGTGTTTTCTGTGACTTACAGAAGACTTTTGGACATACCTGTATTCCTTGTTGATCTCTACTAAACCCCAGGGCATTCAAATTGTTCCCATGTATTTTGTACGGTCTCACTGAAACTTGTCTGTACCCTATTCCAATAACATTTTTTTATGATTTCATAGATTGCACTCAGTTCAGTTTAGATAATTCTACCATTTTTTTTTCACTTTTGAACTCATTTTTCTATACAAGTATTCTACCAATTTACTTTTTTCTAACTCGTGATTTCAATCACCGATGGGGTACTGGCGATTGTAAATAAACATGGTGGAAAGTGATAATGTTTTGCTAAAAGAAATCTTTAAGTCTATAAATTAAGTTAAAATATGTACAATTTTACAATTTAAACATAAAAGTAATACATTCTTTCTTCAGTTTTAACTTATTAGGTACATTGCTTGCTAAAGTAGTTTAAATATTTTTTCCAGTAGAGGTCTCATTCATTTTTGGAGTAATTCTGTAATTATTATGAAGTTGTTTTGGATGTTTATAAGTAACAATATTTATTATTAATCAAT